>VXBJ01002869.1:5473-57777 GCA_013400055.1 Nycticryphes semicollaris | reverse complement strand
CTTGGGGCCTTTCCTCATCCCCAGCTGCTCCTCAGATGTCTCTGCTGGAGGAGACCGTGCGGTGTCCCCGGGGCTGTGTGGCGTTTCTCTTGCCGGAGGAGGAGGCCGGGAGGATTGGCTGCCTGTGGCTGCGCTGCCNAGCCCTTCCTCGGGGTCAGAGGGGCTACTGCTGAAATGCTGGGGGGTGACCCGTGCTCACCAGGGTGTCTCAGCCCTGTCTCTCGTCCTCAGGGCTGAGGACACTTCTCTGCAGCAGCCCCCTACCCACCCGGTCCTCGCTCAGATTTGCCACCGAATCGCGTTTGGGGTGAAGCCTGCGCTTGTTCCAGCCCGTGGCTGCCAGGCCCGAAAGGCCAGTGCCCATCCCTTGCTACCCTGTGGCATCTCCCAGGCAACTCTTTTGTCCACTGCGATCCATCCACGTTATCATCCCTTCGATGGTGACACCCCAGCGCTCGCTCTCCTCAGCTCCGACCTTTCTAGCTCAGAGTCCCTCCTGCAGCCCCAGGGGAGAAATTAACCCCTTTGGCTTTAGCAGGTCTGAAACAAATGCGTACATTCGTTTCACACGTCAGTGTAAACTCCTCCTCACGTGCTTTTATACTAAGCTTTTCCGCACCCTGATGCTCCCCTGCACACACGCTGTGCAGGAGGGACGTCTCTCTTAGTCATAATCTCTGTGGGAAGGGGCTGTGGGAGGAACAGCTCTGCTGGTCAGATCCGACGGCTGCTCCGCCTCGGTTTTCATCCCGTCTCTGGACGTGGCCTGGAAGGTGATGCTGCTTGTGCTGTGGCCTCCTCCGGCCAACTTCAGTGCTCGGGGGTGCAGAGCCACGGCCCTGGGGACCACGCGGGCACAGCGTGGGCCAAGCGATGCCACCCACGGGAAGCTGTCCCCAGCTCTTCAGCGGGAGAAGGGGCTGCCTTTGGCAAGTGTCTGTGCCAACCCGGGGGATGTGAGAGCAGCTCACGTGAGGAGGTCGTCCCTCAGGAGCAGAGTGAACACAACCGCCACGGCTGCTGCTGAGGCGTGAGCATGGCCTTGTGCGTGGGGGAGGCTCTGGTGGGAGGGGGAGATGGAGCAGGAGAGGGTCTCGTGGGGTGGCTCGTGGATGGGGACCGTGCTGGGTCGGGTGCCAGGAGGGTGTGGGTGGNCTCCCCCCTCAGCTTCCCCCTCCACCTCCCCAGCCTGCTCCCCCCTGCCCAGAGCCCGGGTTGCTCCAGACGATGCTTTTAACCCTTTCTCCGTCTCCCGGCAGGCAGGTGGGTGGCAGTGAGCCTGGATGTCCCCTGTCCCTGCGTGCAGCACCCACGGTCTCTATCCAGCAGCGGCTCCTGAGCGATGATGGCCGGGGGCAGAGGAAGAGGAGGTTCTCAATGTGCAGCAGGTGCCAAGGTGACACTTCACCACAAGAAATCCCCGTGATTCAGCCCCAGAGACATCTGCCACCACCGGGGACCCAACATTAACAAACAGCAAAGAATGGCCAAGGGGGCTGATGTCACGCAGCCGCTTCTACAGAGGCATCCCGGGGCCCCCAGCAGCTGGAGCTCCCCAGCAGGGTGTGCTCTGCCCTGCAGGAGGGATGGTGGTCCTCAGCCACGCTTCGCCTGAGAGACCCCCCCCAGCGTCTCTGCCGGCCCAGATCTCCCTGGTTCTCCGGCGCTGATGGCACCGCGGGGCTGCCAAGGTGGGTGTCACATGCAAAGCCGTGTTGGCCTCCGGGTCTCCTTGCTCCCAGGGAGCACGTGCCTCTCCTGAGTCCTCCAGACCCTCCCACGTGTGCCACAGCCGCCTGGCACCATCCCTCAGCGGAGTGTAAAGGTCTGTGCCAGGAAGGGGCTGCAGGTGCAGGACTGGTGTTTTTGGGTGCAGCACCCTTGGGCAGGAGCGGCCAGATCTCACCCACCACCCACAGATGTCGGTTTAAGAGCAGCCAGCTCTGAATCAGATCATTTGTGAAAACCTTCCAGCCCCGTGTCCTGGCTGCAGCTAACATCAATGCTACAGAGGAAGAATAAACCACTTTCCCCCCGGGGCCAGCTGGAACGTAGAGCTAAAGCACTTTCCAAACCCCCTTCATGATGCCAGTTTCTCCCCACTCCCAGATCCAAAAAACCCAGTCTGTTTGACCACTTTCTTATCACAGCTCTGGAGAAGGTTTTTCCCCTCTCATTATCTGCATTTAGCCTTTTCTGGTGTCTCGCCTCCTGATTTTTAGGATCAGGCCAAAAGCTCCTGCCTTTCCTTTGTAGTCCCTCCCGTGGATACTGTCTCTGGCGGTGGGGCTGGAGGATGGAGTGAGAATGAAGAGAGAGATGGAGGGAGAAATCATCAAATGGGCTCGCTGACATGTTTCCCTTTAAGCAGTCATGTTTCCCAGCCCAGGTTTGCTGTTGCCCCAGCTGCAGATCGTATCTCCTTGGAGGCTCTGCAAAGGCACACAGATCTCCAGGGAAGGTGTGGAAGATGGAAGGAGAAGAGTCATTTGGCGTCTCTGCGATATCCTCTAATACTGTAATTGCTTCCTTTAACCTCTGACAGTCCAACGGCCCCCACGTTTTCCCGATGGCTTTTTGACGCACTCAGCCCTGTTGTTTGTTTTTATACCTTTCCTGATTCGCTCTTCAAAACCCCTTTAGGCTTTTGCTTAATTAGCCTCACGCTGATTTTTAGTGCTTGCTTCCGCTCAGTGTCACTCACTGCTGTTTGGTCCAGGCGTCCCCGCGCAAGGCTGAATTGAGCAGCGCCGGGGCTGCTGTTGTGCAGCACCTCAGCTACTACTGCTTTACGAGTTCAGTCCCACGTGCCACTTAAAACTAAGCCAGGAATGGCCTCCCTGCTTCTCCCTGCTCCTCTCCTCGCTCCGAGCACGCGGTGGCAGGGAGCAGCGTGTGGAGCGTTAACCAAGCCAAGGGCAGGGTCCTGCACCAGGGATGTGATGATGCCAAGCACAAACACGGGCTGGGGGGAGAACGGCTGGAGAGCAGCCCTGAGGAGAAGGACTTGGGGGGGCTCGTGGATGAGAAGCTTGACATGAGCTGGCCATGTGCACTGGCAGCCCGGAAAGCCAACCCCATCCTGGGCTGCACCAAAACCAGCGTGGCCAGCAGGGCCAGGGAGCAGTTTTCTGAACAATAAGCTGTTAATTTCAGAGTTCAGTGAGTTAGAAGAGGCCCAGCTAAAAAAGTAAAATTGTAAAACAGAAAATGGGTTCGTTTTAGCTCAAACCAGGACATTACCAAAAGCCTGGCAGAAAAAAACCCAGAAATGACCCTGGTGCGCTGTGGAGATGATAAAGGGGTTGGGGATGGGGATTTGCTGGGCTGGAACTCAATGGATGCTTCAAGGAGGCTGGAAGTAGCGTCAGCTGTCGAGGAGCCAGTGGTGGGTGGTGCTGCGCTGAGGCACAGGGACCAGAGAAGGCTCGGGGGTCACTGGGGGACCGGATAACCTTTATCTACCAACTGTTGAGTTTCTAAGAGCATGAGGGGCTTACTGAGCCGTGGGACCTAAGTGTCTCAGCAAAAAAAACCCCTGCTCTGTTAACAGGTCTTCCATTCTGGAGAACAGCAGGACCTGGAGCAGGGTCCAGGGGCTGGAAGCTGGCAGAGGACAGACAGGATTTGGAACAATGTCCCGATGACTGTAGTGACTCCGTGAGGCTGATTATCCCGCTCAGGTAATTTTAAAATTGCAAATGAGCTTTTCCCGCAGTCCGTTCACGTCCGGCGGGAATTCAGAGAGGTGTCGTGGCTGTTTTGCGCGGGCTGGTGGCCAAAATCCAAAAGGCTCTCTCTAATCTGCTCTGTGCGGGCCCGGTGACATTTATGAGCTCCTGGCTGGTGGCAGCAGCTCTGAGCTGGCTCCAAACCCCGGCCATTCGGGCTGCGCAGGCGGCTTTTCCGCCCACTGTAGGACAGGTCCAGCGGGGCTCTGAGTCCTCCCCGAGACACCCACCTCAGTCCCCTCCTTGTGGATTGAACAACGGGATCCTGTAGCTTTGGTGCAGGAAACGCTGCAAATGGGGTCGGGTTGTGCTTTTGCAAAGGAGTGAAATTCTCATCCAATTAATGATGTATTGAGCATAAATATGTGTGATGTCAAAACAGTGCATTCAAATAGTACAAACAAAACAATGCAAAATGCCAGTCAAAAAGAAAATGTTCTTGGAGAAGCTGGTGTAAAAATTAACGGAAATAGGCAAATGCAGCAATTTCTCCTTGGGAACTCTGAAAATTCAGAGCGCAATTCAGAAGCTCGGTTGCAGGAAGAGAGTATCAGCCCCAGAACTAGTTAGTCACCTGAGCATGTAATAAGTGAGATAAATTGTTAGTTAAAATGGTTTAATCCACGAAACATTGACATTTTATAGATCCAGCTTTGCAATCCTCAGCTACTGAAAATGAGATTTTTGTTATTATGAGGAAATGCCTTGAACAACTGGGCAAAATTTGAGGCTGGAGAAGCTGGTTCTGGTTGGGGGAGAAAATGAGTTTTGGACACCAATAAATGACAATCTGTGAAGCATCCGGTGAAAGCCCTTACAAGGGGAGAAGTAACTTTTGATTTATTCCAGAGTAATACACAGAACCTGGATAATATATCACTATCAAAGGTATGCTTTTTTTTTTTCTTTTAATACTGACTGTAATTTACTCAAATTCAACTTCCTTGTGAGGGGAAAGAGCCAAAAAATCGACTGCAGGAGCAGGAATTAGAAAAAGTATTTAAAGGCCATAAAGAGAGGAAGCCAGTTAAAAGGAAATTACCAGGAGCAGCTGAATGGGTAAAATCCTTGGCTCTGCCATGGACAATATTTAACGCCGCCGTGTGAAGGGCTTGGGCAGGAGCCCTTGTTCTCTGCTGTTGCGTGGTCTCGGGGGCGAGTGGTGGGTCAGGGGGGACGTCAGCAGAGTGTGGGTACAACCTGCATGTGCTCAGTGGCGAGGGACCAGAAGGTGACAAGGGGACCCGGGGGCTGAGGTGCAGCCGGGCTTTGACAGCGAAGAGCCTTTCCTGTGTCGAGGACTCCAGAGCTGGACGCAGGTGGGGTCTCACCAGAGCAGAGGAGAGGGGCAGAATCTGCTTCCAGCACAGGTGTCCCATCAGGACTGGTGATAACGTTGGTTGCTCCACCTGGTTTTCCATGTTTTGTGGCTTCTCTTGGCTCTGGTTCCTGAAGGGGCTGGTGGCATTTCCTACAGGAGGAGGAAATCACTCCTGGAGGGTGAGGGCAGGAGCCCTCTGCTGTCCCTGGGCTCACACCTGTGGGCTGGTGACAAAGGGGTAGATAACAGGAATTTGACACTTTTTTTTCCCTGAATGACTGCATCTGTGACACAAGACAAACGCCGAGCCACTGAACAGGCAAATCTGTATCTCGGTTCTGCTTTCCTGTGAAATGAGATGGTTTTGTTACACACCAGCTCTGCTTGTTGTAACATCTTCCACATGGTTAAAGCAGCTACGTCCCCAGCAGCGTGGTTCCATGGGGTCCTCAGCGACCTTGCCAGGAAATAAGACAACAGAGAGCTGTGTGGGGACAAATGTCCCCAAACTTCTCTTTTATGGGTTTAAAAGACCAGCTGCCCCCAGTGCTGGTGATGCTGGTGGCCAGGCTGCTGCCTGGGCTGGGTGCGGAGCTCAGCCCGGGCTCTGGGCTCTTGACCAGAGGTTGCCTCCTGCCCAAGCCATGTGCTGGAGCTCTGGAGATTGTGGCAGATTACAGCTTGTGAGCACAATTATTGCCTGCCCGTCCTGCTCCGTGGAAAATAAGTTCTGCCCCGCGAATCTGAGTGGTGTCTCTTGGCCAGGTTGCAAAAGTGGCTGTTGGAAATCTATAAATGTATTAATGCTGAGTGTTAAAGCTTCTGTGGGGTGTTGGAGTCCCTTTGCTGCAGAGTCTGGATTCAGACTTATCCTCAGTCACACAGCATAGGAGAAAGTTATGCAGTAGATTAAAATGCAGGTAACGTTCTGCATCGCCGAGAGCCTTTGGAAATGGGTGTGTGTGTGAATTGTCAGGTCCTAAATGAAGACATGAACACAACAGACATGTTGGAAACCTGGGCAAGGCAGAGAGTCCCTGGGGCACCACAAGGCCAGGGATTGCAGGGGGCTGTAGAGTGAAGGAGGTGGGCAGGCCAACCGTCCCAGTAAAAACCAGAGACACCCTGTGGGAAGAAGGGCCCATCTTAGATATAATGGTGGTGGGACTACATCCCTGTGCCGGCGGCGCGTCCCTGAGCTCCTGCCCAAGTGGCACGCTGAGAGAGTCTTGAGAAACAGCTAAAGAAGAAGAGCATAGATTTTCCTCAAACGTATCGGCAACAGGGAGTGTGCCGAGGAGTTGACAGCAGCAGCACATGACCAGTATAAAAGGAGCAATTAGAAAAGACAAGCCCATTGCAGAAAACCTGAAGCAATTATTTGTGTGATTGTTGATTGTAGAAGAAAGCATGGGAGATTCCCACGCTGTAATTAACCTTCACAGGGACTCATCAGAGGATATGTACAAAACTGAGAAGCCTGGAGCAGAGATTATGGATCCAATTGATGAAATGGACAGTGATAAAACATCCGGGCTGGTTGTCTTGCTTCAGAGTTCTTCAGAAAGCCAAGAATGAGTCTGCTGAATTAGAAACCGTGGTGTGTCGGAGCCTTCTCAAACTGTCTTTGCATCTAAAGGCTGGAGTTGCAGATTTGATCCGGTTGCAGAAAAGATCTGGTTGTTTTTTGTTTACCCCCTGATACCGCAGATACCACAGAACGGTGTCCGTAGGCAAATGGACGTACGTGATTCACAGGGCAAGAGTTCTCCGAGGCAGAACAGCTACTGCTGCCTGGTTTTAATGCCCTGATTATCAACGACCACAAGTGATGGGGGGGTGATTGCTGCAGGACTGTTTTCTCAGGTATCATGTAGAGAAAATCCAGTAGATCAGCAAAAAATGACAACAGGAAGAGCAACTGAATTGTCTCTGGGCTGGTTGGTGAGTTGGACTTGCTGAGCGCGACGTCCTCGGTTTAGTACGGGAACTGCAAGACGACGTACGGGAAAACGTCGCTCGCGTTTGCACGGTGGGCACCGCTGTTTGGAAGGAGACGGTGCAGCAGAAAGCTCAGGATGCAGAAGTGCAAATGGCAAGTTTGAGCTCGAGGAGTGAGCTGGTGGCCGAGGGCAGCCGGGTGTTTGTGGAAGGAAGCCCTGACTAAGAGCAGAAAGAGGAACTGCCTTTGGGCGCTGCACCCAGCTGCAGGACTTCCACGTTCAAGAAGTCTGTTTGGAAATGGCCAAGGAAGCAGCCACAAGCTAAATTTAGGGGCCAGAAACTCGGCTTTTGAGAGAAAGATACAAGAGCTCAAAGTGCTTTATGAAAAAAAGCCAAAAAATGATCTGATTTTCATCTGCAGTTCAGGGCAAGGGTGGGAGATTTCTCACAGTGGAAAACTGAATATTCCCAGCCAGACTGAGTGGGGTCAAGTGGCTGAAGCGAAGCCCAGGTTCAAGCAAGAAAGTGGGTGCAAAATATCAGCTGTGCTGATATACTGGGGTTTTGGATGATGCCATGAAACACTCATTAAAACAGCTGGTCTGTTTTCTCCTCCTCACTGGATTGCTCTAATGGCACCCATTTTCCTTCTTTAATTCTTATTTGAAGACTCTCTCCTCCCGCAGTCCCCGACTCACCGAGTGTACCTGTGCTCTTGAGATCCTCCTTTTTCTCCTTGTTCGCCCTTCCTGAACAAGCCATACAGTTGGGTATTAATATTCCAGACATAAGTTATCCCAACCAGCCTGTTAGGCCAATTAAATCAGAATTTTGCTTCGTATGAAGAATTTGAGCTCCTCCTGTTTGTTCTGTTTCTGATGTTTGTATACACTGCTTTCTAAGACATCAACTGCATTGTCCACCACTGTCCTTGTCCTCTTGTGAACTGTAAAAATGGTTCAAAAGCCACCCTGAAACCAGTGTGGTTTCTTGCTTGTCAAAAGGTTGTTTCAGAACATTACTTCTCTGGTGGTTACAATCCTATCAATTTTCAGCCTGTGTTCATGGCAAATTTATATTTATTTATTCTTGTGCCAATTTGTGCTTTGGATTAAATAGGTCTTCTCCCTCCATGGTGTTCACTCCCCTGCCGTGCTTATAGCCAGCCTTTCTGCCTCTCCTTAGCCTTCACCTCATTGCATTGAACCAATTGAGTTCTGTCATTTCTGATGGACTCCCGTTTTGGGGCAGAAACCCTTAGGATCAGCACCCAAGCACGTGCCTCTTCCTTTCCTCTGCTGAATTGCATCAGAGTGACGTGACTCCAGACCTCGAGCTCAGGCAGCCCTTCTTGTGCAGAAACCTTTCTCCCCTTTGTATTGACGGTGCTTCAGCTTTAGGCCAGCTACAGATTTCATGCTAATTCCTGCTGGAATTGCTCAATGGGATATTAACTCCGGGATGGCTGCTTGTCAGCCCATCCGATCATCGCCTGCTGGTAGCCAGCTGTGTCAGGCTCTGGGCATCTCCAGGCTGGGGGTACGTGGTTTTTAGTCAGCAGGGTGAGTGGAGAGGAGCAGGGCACCCCTTCAGTCCAGAGGCAGCCCCGGGAGCTGGGGGTTGCTGGCGCGAGGGCAGCAGTTGTGGTGCTTGGCTGTTTCTCCGCCATGGTCTGAAGCCATGTGTGCTCCTCCCCGGTTCCGGGAAGAGGATGGTGCCTTTGCAGCTGTTTGTTCTTGGGAACTGACAGTCCCAGGAAAGCTGCCAAATCTCTGGGTGATGGATGAGCCCCTCTCGGAGCCTGAAAACCTCTTGGGCAAACAGAGCAGAGCTCCTCAGGGAGCTGCGTGGGGGGATAATTCAGGGCGAAGGGGCAGAACTGAAATCAGGATCCTGATCCCTGTAAAGGGTGGTGACAAAAATGCCTCTTTGTGCACAGGGGCGTCCCCAGAGCTGTGCTGGGAGTAGAGTCTGGGAAACTGAACACAGGGAATATATCAAAGGAGTTAAGACATGGAGCAGATACGAGGCCCTGACACGATGGACCATGCTGTGATTCTATGATGGGGAAGCAACGTGCCTTAAGAACAGGCATTAAAGTGGGCCAGTTTGGAATGAAGGGAATGATTCCTGCCGTGGCTGGAGATCTGGGGAACCCCTGGCCACAGTGTGCCATTAAAGAAAGGGACTTGGGAGCTGAGTGTCGTCTTCTCTGGCACTGCTTGTGGGTGCTTGTGTTTCCCTTCCAGCAAACCTGGAAGTACCTTCAGCTGCCTTCTCAGTTGACAGGCACCTGAAAGGGAAGCCAAAGTACCCCAGATGCATCAGGCAACCGTGCCTGCTCGCCGGAGCAGCGTCGCACATGCCCTGGGTTTCCTTGGGGACCACATTGCACTGATGAAGTAGCCGTAGCAAGACACAGACATGCAAAAGTGTCTCCCCTCTGTCATTTATGCCCTGATGGCCTCAGAACTGGTGCCCATGTTGGAAGGACAGGAGGGGCAAGGACGGTGCAGCTGAGGTGGCTGGGGAGCACCAAAGGGACACTGCTAATGGCACCAGGAGGTCTTTGGGTTGGGGCCATATGGCCCACGTGGGACTGGTGCTGTGTCCCTTCCAGAGAGGAGTCTGAGTCACGCAGGAACCTGGTTCTGCTGCCAATCTGGTAGGAAAACACGTACATCTAGAGCCCAGCAGAGCGAGCGCAGCGCCCCAGCCCCTGCCCCAGCCCCAGCCCCAGCCAAAGCCAGCTCCTGGGTCGTGCCTGGCTGGGCCATGGACTAGGTCGTGAGGACCTCAGCCTGAGCGTTTCCAGCTCATGTTTACGTGCTTCCCTATTTAACGAATAGTTCTGCAGCTAATTACTGACGCGGCTATTTATAGCAGCCTAGTTCTCCCTAATAGGTCTGTTTGCTGTTCCCTGCCTGCACACTCCTTTGATATAAGTAGGGAGCCAGGGAGGTTGTAAAGCTGGAAGACACAGTGTGCGATGGGAAATCCCAGGGAAGGGGATGGATCCTTCTGGCCCCAGGGTCCTGCTGCCCTCTGCTACGTTACACCCTCTCTTGTAGACTCAGCTGAGGCTGTTGTGGGAGGAGTGACTCTCGGAGCCGCGCTGGACCTGACTGTGCCTTGCTATGGGGTGGAACCACTGGGGAGACCGTCGGCTTGGGGCCAGAAGAGGAATCTGGGCCATTGTCATCAGCGAAACCAAGAGCTGCAGGGACACACGTGAGTCTGTAGCAATGAGACCCGGGTGGGATGCAGGGGATGGAGCCCGGGGTGGGTGGGAGAAGGGAGGAGAGAGGGTGGCAGACCCTGGGACATGCCGTGTGAGCAGCGGTGCTGAGACCCAGGCAGTGTCACCTCCTGGGGAGCTCTGTAGCTGCAGGAGACCAAAGCTGAGGACAGGGGACACGGTGAGTATTTCTGCAGTCACTTTGCATTCCTCTGGCTGTTAGAGCAGCAGCATTTCCTCACGTTGCTTCTGCTTAGCCAGGGGCTGGCTCCCATCACTTGTGCTATCAAACTGGAATCCAGAGCCGTGCTGGGGCTCTGCTCCAGGGTGTCTAAAAAGGGATCGGAGCTTTGGTTTTCAAAGTTGTCCTGGTTTTGTAAACAACCAGAATGAAGTACTTGACTTAGCGTAGGGGTTAGTTGAGGACACTGTGGATGGTACCAGTCTGCATGGACTCAAAAAGCAGCTGAACAAATTAATGGATGAAAAATGCATCAAGGGCCATTAAACCTGAAGATACCATCTCAGACTTGGGAAATCCCTGAGCCACAGGTCACTGGCAGATGAGAAAGCATGCTAGGGATGCTTACCCTCTTCTTTCACCCTTCCCTTGCTGCCTGTTGTTGGAAATGGTGACAGGCAGAGCAGGCATGGCTGGTTTTAAATTCTCATCAGTTACTAGTCCCCATGAGCCACCGCTGCTTTGAAACCAGAATTTTGGCTCTGCAGGGAGCCCTGTCGTGATTAGGTTCACTTCTAGTCAGCTGCTTCCACAGACTAGGGTAGGAACTGGGGGGCCCAGAACTGGTCCCAGTGCTCCAGATGGGGCCTCCCCAGGGCAGAGCAGAGGAGGAGGATGACATCCCTCCACCTGTTGGTCACACTCTTCTGTCTTCCTGCACAGAGTTCCTTCTTGCGTGACATGTCAGTAATGTATCGTAATTGATGCTCAGGGCTTTAGAAAGGACAAAGGATTTCCATGGGGAGCATCCCTGTCTCTGGCCTGGGAGCCCAGACTGACTGGCTCAACAGTGCTGTTTGGCCTCAAAAAATGCATCAGGGGCTGCGTGTCCCCACTTGACATTGTCCCTTTTGGAAGCCTCTGCTGAGAGTGACAGCCTGACAGTTCTGTGAAGAGGTTGCCTGTCCGAAGGAATTAAGGCAGATTATTTATTCATATATTTCTACCAGGAATAAGGGGAATACAAGCACTGGCACAGACTCCCTCCCACATGGAAGCGGTTAACTTGGCAGTCTTGGCAGAGGAAAGGCAGGCATTGTAATAGGTATTCCTGTTCTGCATTTTAAAAGCAACAGGAAGGTGTTTCTTGATAACAGAGGTAACAAAATACTTTCTCCTTCTCCTCATGCAAGGAGGCAGGATGTGAAGTGGCAACTGTTAAAGATGAACTTCTCTAACTGCCCCGCTCCATTAGACAGCTTAAACCCAGCGCTGGTAAAAGGGTGGGCTGGGGACTTCTCCCAACAATTAGTGCTGAACTGCTTTAAAGATCTGCCCTGGTCCATCTGCGTCCCTGCGCACCTCCAGTCCTCTCCTTCCCCGTACTCGTCAGCCGTTAGCAGTCTCTCTGGTGTATAGATGTGATTACATTTCTGTAACTAATTTGGCAGTATGTGTTCAAACTCTCAGTCTTCTGGAGCACTGAGAGCACCACAGTCCCACCTCCACGTAGCAGCAGATGGCACCGATTCACAGCCGCCGGGGTGACACGGGGACCTCCACTCTGGTCTCAGCCCTAAGCAGTCCAAGCAGTTTTCCTTCTGGATGGTGGCGTGGGTCCAGGTATCCAGATGAACAGAAGGTTTAAGGTTCAGAGATTTGCTGCCATTGGCTCTCACCCCGTTTCACACCATTGCCAGGGAGAGCTGCTAATTCCCGTCTGCGGATGCGGCAGGGAAATGTGTTCACTGGGAAGTCCCCAGGAGACTTGTGAAGCCTGGGGAGGGATCTGTGGGTTGGAGCTGCTGGAGCAGGTCCAAGAGACGGCCACGGAGATGCTGGGAGGGCTGGAGCCCCCACTCTGCTGTGAGGACAGGCTGAGAGAGTTCGGAGAGTTCAGCCTGGGGAAGAGAAGGCTCTGGGGAGACCCTCGAGCCCCTTCTAGTCCCTCAAGGGGCTCCAGGAAAGCTGGGGGGACTCTTAATCAGAGAGGTGAGAGATGGGACGATGGGGAAGGTTTTAATGCTAAAAGAGGGGAGCTGAGATTGAACTGAGATCTGGGGAAGAAACTCTTTACTTTGAGGGTGGTGAGAACCTGGCCCAGGTTGCCCAGAGAAGCTGCGGCTGCCCCATCCCTGGTGGGGCTCAAGGCCAGGTTGGAGCGGGCTTGGAGCCACCTGGGTTGCCTAGCTATTTGAGATCAGTTGAACCCTGTGATTTGAGAAGTATGGAATTCCCCAGCCCAAAAGTGTTTTAGAAAATTTAAATAGATTTAGGCTTATCGCTTCAGCCTCTGAGAATATATCTGGTGCAGCACAAGAATGAACAATTGTCGTGATTCCTTGCAAGGCAATCCCAGGGCTGCTGTAACGTTGTCACCTCTGTGATGCTGCATGGCATTAACATCCTACCGACGGTGCAAACTGCGCTGACACCGTGGCTTTTGCTATAGCCGAGGGGAAACAACCCGCCGCAATCTCACCAGTTGACTCCTGGCACCTCGCGCTCTCAGAGCGGCGCTGAGGTCAGGTTAGTGCTAAAGTTTCCTGAAACCCTGGAGAGAGATTTTCACCAGCTTGAGGGAGGAAAAGGCCTTGGATAAAGCTCATCTAGTGCACCCGTGGGGAAGCACAGGTGCCTCTGGGCACTGCATCTCTTATTTGTTTATCTGAGCCTTGCCTTTACTCACCGTGATAAAAGGCGGAGCTTTTCCTGCTGCAGAAAGAGGTCCTGAGTGGCCGAAAGACTGGACTAAGCAATGAACCAGGGCCTGTGGTTGATGAATGGGAAGAGGTATGTACTGGGTGGGATGTTTCTGCCTTAAAGATGTGTCTCTGTCTGTGTGTGTGGCCCCGGGCTGCTTTTGGAGTTGAGGGGGCAGGTTTATTTCTGCCTGAAGCCGACATCCCCATTGGGGAGGGGGAGGAGGACTGGCTCACACTGGCCTCAATGAGCTGTTTCCAGTTTGTGGTGGTTTAAGGGTGTTGAGAGCTCAGCTGACTCCGTGTGTGTTCGTCCAAGAGCACAGCATCCCCTCCTGCCATCTGGCCATCAACACAGGGACAGAGACCATAAGCCGTGAGATGCTCTGGTGGTCCTGCCGTGCCTGAGCCTGTGGCCCTGCGCCTCCTGCCGTGGGTGGCTGTGCCCTGCGAGGGCACTGGTGATGTGCTGGGAGCAGGAATGACTCTGGTTGCTCCAGCTGACTCCGCTCCGAGCAGGGGAGCTTGACGAGGTGATCCCCAGAAGCGCCCTGCCAACCTCAGCCGAAATGGGTTTGGGTGTCACTGCAGGGACCAGAGCAGAAATGGGCAAAGGGGGGGGTCAGACAGAGAGCATGGGAGGGAGTGAGCAGATGGCAGCTCTGACCCCGGCACGGGGAGCACATCTTCAGACAGAAAGCGAGGAGGAGGTGGTGAGTGGTAACACGCGAAGCTCCCAGTGACCTTGCTATAGCAGAGAAACCTGTCAGAGTCATGCCATTAAGGACCAGACTTTCAATGGGGCACGGCAGGTTTTGGGTGCCTGGTGTTGTCCTCTGGGAGTCTGACATCAGCTCTCCCACTGAAGATTTGCATTTTCAGCGCTGAGCTGTTTCCAGGCTTGGGTCCTTGCTGCTCTCTCACTGCAGGTGAGCCCCTTTCTCCAGCTTGGATGCAGGAACAGCGGAATCTGTGCCGGGAGGGGCATGTTAATGCAAAACTTCCCTGCCTGTTTGCACCTTTTCCTGGAGCAAACCCAAGGCTGCTGCAAACACAAAGGGATTCATCACTCTCCAGCTGTCTGCAGACAGCAAACCAAGAGCAATGTTTGACAGTGAGGAATAATTACCTTGCCAGCTCTGCTTTATCCACATTTCAAATTCAGAAGGGAGATAAAGCCACGTTACCAGTGGCTCAGGCAAGGATCCCATCACGAAGCGCATCCAGTGCAGCTGGAAGTCCCTCATCCTGGGAGGAATGTGCTTGTGGCAGCCGGGTTTGGGGATGAGAGGCACCACGAGTGGATCCCCCCCATCCCCGGGGTGTCCTCTCTGGTCCTTCCTCTCCAGGGGCCGGATGCGGTTACAAGTGGTCCTGTGATGCTTGAGATGCCCAACCGAAGCCTGGTATCATGAATCCTGCCCAGCCTGAGGAACAGCATCCCAAAGTGAATTCTGTGCCAATTTTTTTTGCTCATCCTTCCCACCTCTTTAATTAAATTAGCTTGAACATGAAGGGTTGCCTGACCCTTATTGGGTTAAATGAGCCAGTTACCATGGCAACCTGCTTTTCAGAAGGTCTGACTTGCTGTCTCTCCTCCAAACCCTTCCACACTCCTCACATCTGATCCCTCTTCGCAAGTGGATTTTAAAGGCACAAAGTTATGTTTCCCCCTGGGCTGGGCTGCTTTTTCAGTGCTATTTCCTAACGCTGCAGGATCTGCACCACCCTCTGGAGGGAGGCAGCTTTCCTCAGGCCGGTGGGACGACTTGAGATCACTGATCTTGCAGTGACTTCAGGATCTGCTTCCTCCAGAGCAGCATAATGGTTTCCATTCAGGTGATTTTTTTGGTGTGGATCAAAACTTAGGGAAAGTGTTGCTCTGTGGTGATCCTCCTGGAGGGGAGAAAAAAAAAAAAAAAAAGAGAGTAATTTAGAACTTTGAAGAGGAAGATTCCAAAGAGTCCAGCTGTTTCCAGGTGTCATAAAGAAACAGTGTGATTTCTCTCTGAACGCACATGCCTTGGAGTTGAAATCTAAAGTACTGACCCAGACCAAGCCAGGGGCAGAGACCATAAAATCTGGAAGTGTCACTGGCCTGATGGGCACGTGAAGAGCCCGGAGATGCTGAGGCGAGAGAGCAGACCTTACACCGGCTCACGGGGCTGCCCTGTGCCTGTGCAACAAGTCCCCTTGTGCCTCCCCTCCTTCATGTCCCTTCTCAAAATCCTTTCCTCGCGCAAACAAAGGTGTTCCCCGGCCTCCTGCCTCTCCGCTGCAAGGTTTGGGGCGGGTTGTTTTTCTCCTGGTGGCCAATGGGTTCCAGTGCTAGTGGCTGCAAAATTTCCAAGTCGTGGAGACCAGAGCGCCGCCTTTTACATGTCCTATCTTGGCTTTTCCAAAGAAAACAAGTGAAAAGCTAAGAAATGCCGTGTTAGAAGAAGAGCTTCCAGGTGCTGTTGCCTCTGCAGGAATTGGCATGAAAAGGAAAGGCAGCGACGCGCGGGAAAGGTTGGGAAGTTACTTGACTGCACACACTATTTATATACGTAGCAAAGAGTGTCAGTGGAGGAATATCTATTATAACATGCAGGGATGTACTAAGACATGGGGATGAAAGATTTCAAGCAATTTCAAGCTCCAAATATGATTCAGACGTTTAACAAGGAGGGGAATCTATCAGGAGAACCGATCCTACAGGAAGCAATAAG
This sequence comes from Nycticryphes semicollaris, assembly GCA_013400055.1. NCBI lineage: Eukaryota > Metazoa > Chordata > Aves > Charadriiformes > Rostratulidae > Nycticryphes > Nycticryphes semicollaris. The sequence continues at coordinate 41,949 of VXBJ01002869.1, read as the reverse complement.
TTTGCTATCTTTTTGCATCTTTAAATTACATTTGGGAATGGAGTTCGTTTAAGATTCATTTAGGCTATTTTAGATGCCTACTTCAGGATGACATGACCTGTGCCCATTACCTCTACTGACAGTAAAGGCAGCTTTGGGTGCCTGGGTGAAATGCAGGTGGCTGTATTTTAGGCATCTATAAACAAACCATTGAATGCCTCCCTGGGGTGTCTCTCTAAAATAACAGCTTCAGATGAACTGTGATAAATGCCTGATTTAGGAGGGACTTGGGAAGCTTCTCTAGAAGTATCTGAAGGGTGGGTTGAAAGAGGATGGAGCCAGACTCTTCCCAGTGGCTCCCAGTGACAGGACGAGGGGCAACAGGCACAAGCTGGGACAGGGGAAGTTCCATCTCCACCTGAGGAGGAACTTGTTTGGGGTGAGGGTGTCAGAGCCCTGGCAGAGGCTGCCCAGGGAGGGTGTGGAGTCCCCTTCTCTGGAGACCTTCAAGCCCCGGGTGGATGCAGCCCTGAGGGATGTGCTCTGGGTGATCCTGCTTTAGCCGGGGAGTTGGGCTGGGTGAGCTCCAGAGCTCCCTCCTCACCCTCACAAGTCCCTGATTCCGTGATTCCTTCAAGCAGTGTTTATGTGCGACCGTCTTTTGAAAAGCACGTGTCTGTGCCAGGACCCCTCAAGGGCCAGACCTGCCCCACCTGGGGGTGCCCCAAACCCTGGGCCTGGGAGCCTCTTTCACCTCAATATTGCAAGTTGATGAGGGGACAAAATGGGTTTGTGTGTTGGGGTGTTGTTGTCAAATGATGTCTATAAAAAGCACGATGGCACCCTCCTACACACGTGAGGACGCCGGGTAGTCGGCGAGGTTGGGAAGGCAATCTCTGCATTAGCTCGTGTTGTATGAGTGTGTAAATTGTGGTGTGGGGTCTCTGTTCCAGGACCTCGGCAGTCTTATGTCATCGTTATTTTTCCAGAATAAAGAGGGGGACCTCTCTTGTTCCTCATCAAAGCCAGGCTGGGCTGCACCTGCTTTATTTAGCCCGGATGGATGGAGCTGTTCTATGAGGTTTAGGGCAGCAAAGGTCTACAATGAATCCAGTCTTATCTGTCTGCACCACGTGGGAAAACTTCACAAAGGCCGTACGCTCCTCGGCTCATCTCTGATGATGGTGCAGTTGTCCTTCGACATCCACCGCGTATTCTCTTTTCTTGTTGAGATTGCAGTCTTGAATGATAAAAGCTTTCCTGTGACTTGATGAATTTCCGTTAAAGCACTCGCCGGGGCACCACACGACGGAGCGACCGCAGCACCAGCAACGCTGCCGTCAGCCCAGTAACCGCTGGGTCCCCGAGTAATTATAAATGAGGAATCACCATGAATGCATTTCTAGTGGAGGAACTCAGTGAAACCCCCCCTTTCTGAGCTCTCACGCTCCAGCCCCCCTCTCACTGCTTCTCTCCCACGTGTCTTTGCTGAAAAAAGAAAGAAAGTCTTGTGGCTCATCTCCATGTCCCATCTCTGTGCCCGAGGAAAGGCACAGCCCGGTGTCTGCTCCAACGCTCGTGTCCTCCTGTTGTCAGGGGTCTCTGGCAGCAATCCTCTCAGCCCCAGGGCCAAAGGAGGTGAAGAGAGCTGCTAGAAGAGGGTAAGGGACCCCCTTTGCTCAGCTTTCCCCCACTTCTGCACAGAGAAAGGCTGGTGTGTGTCACACGGGGGTGGGCACCTGGGGCCAGATCTCATGAGGGATGTGGGGTGGCAGCTCCCTGACTGCAGGAGGGGAGTGTGGACAGACTTGGGGTGCGAGGAGAGAAGGCAGTAGGGGAGAGGAAGAAAAGCAGACGAGAGCATGGGGGCAGCAGGGGGACCACAGGAGAGGAGGGTGGAAATTGGGTGAACCTGGCAAAGGAGGTGGGGATGAGAGAAGATGAAGAACTTGGGGAAGTTCCCAGTGAGCATGGGGGCAGAAATGGAAGAGATGGGCTGGTGGGTGGCAGGTCCTGCAACTGTCCTTTTTTTCTGACTCACAGCTTTTGCCATGTGGGGAATTTATAGCTTGGTGTGGTTTTTGGTGTTTCGTTGGGGTGGTTTTGTGTATTGTGAGCATGGCTGAGTGGGTAACACCAGCCCGGTCCACTTCTGCCCCTCTTCCCACTGGAGGCAGGACTCCTGCCTGCTCCTTTCCCAGGCATTCTTCAGCTGGGAGAAGACTTTCCCCCGTTGTCCCTGTCCACAGATACCCTGGGAAATCCTCCCCCCAGAACATTCCTTCCTTTTCATACTGCATAGGTAATTCCTCCTTTCAAGTAATTATTATAGACTAGGATAATCAGAAGCTTCTGGTCATTGCCTCTGGATATTTTGCTGGTGTCTTGCAGCAGAGCTATTTCTTGTGTTCCTGAGGGAGATGCCATATTTCTTATATTTCTGTTAATCTTTGTGGAGCAGCTGCAGTTTGTGTCACGGATCTTATCCGAAGGGCAGAGCCGATGACACTGAAGTCACCCCGACAGGTTAACCTTGTTACAGGCATCCAGGAGACCTCCTGCAGTGGTGTTGCCTTTGGCTGGGTCTTGTTCCTTTAGTTTGCGTATGAGGCCATCGTGTGTGGCGGTGACAGAGACCTCGCCGAGGTGGTGATTGATCACAGCAGCGTCTCCCTCTCCATCTATTTCTTGTCAGAGGAGAAATTAGACTGGGAGGTTTGGCCCATGTGTCCAGAGGGCACAAGACGCTGTTTGAGGGAGTTACACACGTGTCAGGAACTGCTCTAAAAGACATTTCTCTCCAAGTGCAGGACCCGCTCTCGGGTGTTCCGTTGTCACGCCTGGCCTTTGGTAGCACAGAGCTGCCCCCACACGGAGCTTATCTCTCGTACCCATGGAAAAGGGTGCTCCTTGCTTTCCCGAAGGCAGCAAATTGTTCTCCTTCCCTTGGGTCTCTCCTCAGGTGAGGCCACATGAAAAGTTTTGGTACACAGATGAGAGACATACCATCCTCTTAGTAGAAAATGGCCAGTTCACACAGGTTCTCATTGTCAGAAGGTACCTTAGGTGACTACCCAACCTTCTGTGGTCAAATCCTCCTCCCTTTTCCTCACCCAGTCCTTGTTCCCCCATTCTCCTTATCTGGCACTTCTGCATCCCCTCTTCCAACCTTGGGAGCCCCCTTCTTGGCTGGTTGTATCCAAAACCTGAAAGTCTCTGCTTTCCTGCATGTGGTGTAGCATGTGGCACATCCTGGACAGACCCATCTCTCCAAGTAGGAGATGTGTCTGCTCTCGAGGGCTGATACAGGGACTCTACATATGAATCTTTATTGCTTCGAGAAAAGAGGCAGATCTCTTCCTCCTCTCTGCTCCTCCTTCACCAGGGCACAGGAAAAGCACAGCCCACCACAACCTACCAGTGCTGTCTGCTCCTTGAAGACCAAACCCACAGCCACGTACCCTGGGTAGGCAGGAGCCTCCTCTAAGCAGGCAGGGTGGTTTGAGCCGTGGCGCCCGGAGTCTCTGCCTGTCGGAGCTGCCCAGGGAGCAGCAAAGGGCTGAAAGGGCCAACTGCAACCACAAGAACTGGTGAGGACACAGGAACTGGAGACAGACAAAGAACTTGGATCCCTCTGCTAACATGAAGTCATCTTATCACCTGATTGCAAAGGCAGAGAGCTGGGAGAGCATTTGAATGGCTGCTGCTGCTGCCGCAGTGATAAATTAGATAGCTTTGAGAGCACTTTAGAGCTGGGCGGAAAATTCAGTTGCTCTCCTGCCAATTTCATCCTGTAAGTGGAATTAACGCTTGCTTTAGCTGCACTCTCCAGCCATGAGCAAGTGTCCCTTGTGCACTGTCTCCAAGGGATTTTCGTCTCTGGGAATGGGGTGTATCTGAAGCAGGAGAAAGCAGGCAGAGGAGGGACCTTGCTGCAGGCACAGCACCCAGGGGAGCAGCAGAGGAACACGGCCCCGTTTTGGCCCCAGTGCCTCACTCTGGCAGCTTGGACCTGGGTCTGAAAAGCAAAAGCAAGGTTTTGTTTTTTCTTTTCCTAGAAGGCAGGTGAAGAGAAGCTGCCTGGAAAGGAGGTTTGGAAAGTTGAAAGGGAGATCAGATGTTGGAAGCAGCAGCCGTGCTCCATCAGAAGAGAGGTAAGTCAGTGTTCCCAACCACGGTGGGATCTTTAAAAGCCCAAGCTGACACTTAATGGAAAAAACCCAACCCTCGCTCAGCCTCCAGAAGGCACAAGGTCTGGATGTGATTCGATTTGCTGGCTCACAATGTGCAGGAGACCTGATGTTGGGAAGAGGCCTCCAGCTCTGACATCTATGAAACGGAGCAGCAGGAGAGCTCCAGGGAGGCAGCACACCCCAGGTGGTCCCCGACACTCTTCCTCCTGTCACCTGCCACCCATGGGCCACACAGGCCAGGTTTTGTGCCTGAAACAATGATGGAGGCAGACTCGGAAAAGGGGGACAGGTTGAAATAGCTGGGGTTCCCAGGCACAGGGACGGTTTTGGAAGGAGTGAGGAGACCATGGGCTTGAGCTGGAGCACAAGGCAGACATCTCTGTCCTGAGACTGGGAAAAGGAGGTGCAGAAAGGGACACAGCTCCTGAAGTATGAGGCACTGGGATCCACTGTAGATTTAGGAAGCTGAGTGTGCAAGTGTAATGCCTGTCCCTCTCTCCGGGGGATGTGCTGTGCCTTGCAAGATGCAAGAACAGAATTTCCCAGACAAACTACAAAATGGATGGGAATATTGCAGGCTCAGAAGCTGTTCTGTGAGCTGGATGGTGAGGTACAAGGACAAGGTGGTTCTGTGGCCCCTCTGCGAGGGGTCTGCCTGACCCCTTTTTCTGGTAGTGAGGTCTGTCAGACTTGGTGAGTATTGGAGCTGCAAGGAGTTCTGGAAATGTGTTTCTTGCTTTGTGGGAGTGTGGCTGACGAGAGATCCTGTGGCTCTTTAGGCTGAGAGGAGTTTATGGGTCTCAGGGAATCGGTGCGTTGCCAAGGCCCAGTGAGAGACAGCGAATGGCACCAATGACCAGGGCAAGGTAAGACTCTCTGGTGGCTTCAGTCTCTGGTGGCTTCAGACTCTCTCTCTGGTGGCTTCAGCCTCTCTCTGGTGGCTTCAGCCTTGGCCAGTCCAGCCCTGAAGTGAAGTGGGTTTGGGCAGCCCCACTGGTATGAGCAGAACCCTGGTATCTCGAGGTCAGCAGCATCTGAGCAGGACATTTCCCAGCCATGGTCAGGTCCTCTCCACTGCAGGGCAGGGTGTGCAGTCCCCTGTGCTAACCTGTGACGCTGTCCCCTGCAGATGCCAATGCGGTGTGAAGCCTGTTCCAAGCTTTTGCTAAAAACCTCTGCCTAATTTATAGCCTAAATGTATTCATCAGCTCATTTGGTTTTGCTCTGAAACATTTTTCACATTTGGTATTTGAAGGAGCCTGTGTATAAGGCACCTGCTTAACTTCAGGCAGTGTAAGAAGCACCAATACATTTGATAATTAAATGTTTGCTGCCACCTAATTGTCCCTTATTACCCATATTCTTTGAGCCAAAAGGCTGTCTACTGGCACTCTCCCCAGAGTGCTGAGCTTCAAAGAGCTGGAGAAGAGTTCCTTTTCTTAAAGCACAGCATATATTTAAAATGGAGCCATCTCCAAAACTGTCAGGAAACAGATAAAGAAATTGAGAGAATAGCAAACCCAGCGGGCTAATTATAAACAGTCAAATATAGAAAAAAAGCAGATTGCAGCAAGCTGATAAAATGACAACAGCAATAACACTGAAAGAGCTAGCACTTACCTACAAACACCAGAGCACTCGGATGAGCACGGTCACAGCTCTAATCATAATTTTTGTCTGCAGATCTGAAAACCTGGCCTCTTTGTGCTGGCAAGATGATACGGATCCGTATCCAGAGATCAGCTGCAGCCATCAGCTTGACTTCAGCCTAAAACCAGAGGAGATCTGGCCTCCTGAATGAGTTTCCAACCCCCTCTCTGCCTCAGGCTGGCTTTTCCCTGAATTTGAAAGTCCACCCCCGGGCTCCTGTCTGTTTTGAGCCGTGTCCCCTATTGGGTTGGGTACGACCCACCTGCCTTTGCTGCTGCTCAGCTCTGCAGCTTGTCTCCTCGCAGAAATCCCAGGAGGAATGTGGAGGCTTGAATGAACTCTACGTGCTGGCAACGCTGCAGCCACCTGGTGGGTTCACGCTTCTCCATCACACGTTCTGAGCAAACGGTTGCATTTACACAGGCTTTCAGCACGGGAAGCAGTGTTTTCTCAGCTATAAATACAAATACATTCAAGGCAGCTAAGACTTTTTTTTTTTTTAAAGCATGAACAGCCCGTGTGTGCAAGCAGCTCTATTTTCAGCTGCACCAAGTAGGAAAGGTTTTGTAGTACTTTAAGTTGAACTTTCTGCTTGTTATATTTTCTCCTTAGTTTTCAGCCCATCTTGAGAAAATGAGGTTTGTGCACAAATACAGGGTGTGTGACTGGGCGAGATCATCCAAGCAGGTCATGGGGGGCAAATTAAGCCCTGGCTACGGGGTCAATGGTGTGGCTGTAGGTGTGAGCAGTCAGTGATCCCATCCTGGGACTTGTTGCTCCAGGGAATGGGATACATCTGCTTGAATGTCAGCACCCAAAACCTTGGAGATCAGTGTCTGAGCAGTGGGGAGCAAGGGGCGCCTCCTGAAGGTGACTCAGCTCATGCTGGGACAGGTGTCTACTGCTCTGTGAGTCATCCCTGTTTCTTGCCACTGACTATAAAGGGACCAAAAACTGATGAGCTCATTGGAGACATCTACTTTGTGGTTGTCTAATTTTGGATAGATGACTCTCAGCAGTGGGCTTTGACAGCCCTAGCGATGAAGGCTCAGCAGAGCTTCTGCATCCCTGCAGGAGGGGTGGCAAGAGCCACCGAAGAGCTGAAATCGGCTCCAGGCAGCCTGGGAATCTCAGTGCTGCTGAGGATGGGTGCTGGGGTGCAATGGGATGAGCACATCTGTATTAGAAAATTAAACATGCCTGGGACCACTCTCAGGTATGGAGGCTGAACTGTAATGGTGAGGTTTGTATCTTATGCCCTGTGCCTGGAAGTTATTTGAGAGAGAGAGGGTTTGCAGGGCATGGCATGGCCAAAACCAGGCTGGAAACCCTTCAAATGATGTGATGTAGTAGTGAGGATGACAGAGTCCTTGTGCCAGGGAACATTTGACACCTCTTAATTTACTAGTGGAGATGGAAGCACAAGGCTGCACTTCAAGTAGGGGACTGGCTTTTCCTGGGCTGGAAACAGTGGGCTCCCTCTGGCACCCAAACCATAAGCATCATCTGCCCCACGGCTCCTAAAAGGCCCAACTTTTGCGAGTATCTGGTGGGAGCAGGTTCATTGTTTGGGGCTCAGGCATTTTGGTTGCTGTAAGCCCTTTACTGTAAGAGCAACATAAATTGATTCTGGCTTCAATTTTTCACAGCCAACAGCAAAACATCCCCGAACCGAGACCTCATGCTCCTTTTCCGCTCGCCCTTCCTTCAAAAGGAGCGTTTTGCTGCCCTCTCCTGCCCGGTGACAAACAGAGAAGGCGCCAGACCGTTCGTAAATGCGCTTTCAGGTCTCTGGGTGGGGTGGGAAAAATGTCAGTGCAATGTCTGAGGCCCCCCCTCCGGACCCCACAGCACCCAGAAGGGGCTGCCCGGGGCACCCTCCCCTCTGCCGGCACCCCCGGGCCGGCCGGGCTGACACCCTCATCCCGCCTGGAGCCGCGGCACAAAACAGAGCTGGAACCTGGCAGTGACAACGTGCAGCCAGGACATCACTGCACCTACCGAGCTCACCTTTGGGTGGAAAAATCCAGCTTTCTCTGGCTGCAGCAAAGGAGGTGATGAAGCTGTTCCCTAGATGCCTGTCCCTGCTGTGCGCTGAGAATGAGACTGAAGCATCATATTGATTTGAGAAAAGGGCAGATAAGGGTTTTATCTGGGATGTCTCAGTCTGAGAAGAGAAACTGAAGCATGTTTCTGTCTGGACATCCCACCCCGGTCTTCAGGGGCCGCCTGCCTGGATCCTCAACCAGCTTGTGCTGTTATCAGCCCTGCCTTGCTGTCGTGTTCCTTAGGTGACAATCTCCTTCAGCTGCAAGAGAAGAAGAAAGCAACCGCTTATCAGTTCAAACCTGTCGCATCTTGCCTCTGTTTGAGGGACTTTCCATTGCTTTAGTGATTCCAGTAGTAAGGGACATTGCACTGGTGCGCCCTGAGGATATTCAGCTTGTATTAAGCACCGGGCGGTAAATGGCTGGGAGACTGATTCTCTCCAAAAGGTCTTTAGGAGAAACATGAGGATTTTTCTGGGCACTAACAGACACTGCTGCAGCTGTGACATCTGGACTCTGGCAGCAGGATGAGAAACTGCAGGGAAAGGTGGAGGAATGCAGGAAAATGACCCTGTTGTAAGAGCTGAATTACTGCCCTCCAGCACTGGAGGTGATCTGGGTGTCTGCAGAGACAGCGGGTGTTAAACACGAGCGGGTGTTAAACCCACAGCCCTGGGTTTCTCCTTGGTCCCCTGAGTACCTCTGTTGGACACCTGATCTGGCACTAGGACTCCCTCCCTTATGACAGCGGGCTCCAGCTGTGCTCCGTGACCCAGATGTGCTCCTGTCCAGATGCTGGAGCTCCCAAAGTCCAGGCCTTGCACCCGTGCCCTGGGAGCCATGGGGTGACACTGCCCGTGCTCAGCCAGTCCCTGCTGCTCTGTCATTTTCCTGACATTCTCCCTGTTCCTTTGTTTCTGTTTTTGTCTGAGCTTTGGTATGTGAATGTTTGAGCTTGTTTATCTGTTTCAGCTGAAAAACTCTACAAGCTCCAGCAAAATGCTAATAAGAAGCATTAGCTGCAGCTAATTGAACTGCTTCTGTGATCCTCCATAATTATCTCCTGGTACAGCACCTACCAGAGAAAGGCTGTCTGAGAACGGCAGGATGGATGCCAGAGGTAATCAGATATAAGATCTGGGGAAAGGATTTAATTTTCTTATCCAAATTAAGATATTTTGGATTGATTACCTCACTAAATATTTGCTGTTGAGAGCAAACTAAGCTGGTGCTGGTGGGGACCGCGAAGGGAATGACGGGTGCTCAATTATTTACAGGCTCGCCTGGCTCACTGACTGCGCGCCAGGAATGCAGAGGGAGCCGTCGCTGGGAATCTCATCGGAGATTTTTCATTGCGAGGAAAAAGCAAGCAATGACAACGGGGAATGTTCTCCCGAGTCAAAAATGCTGAAACTTGCCCGGTGATAAATTGAGCTGTCACCAGGGCTTGATTATCACAATCGAGAGCACACCTTCCCCCAATCTTTCCCCAAACTCCTTGAGTGTGCAGACAGGGAGCTGGAATTGGGTTGGCACAGACCTTCGAGGTCAGCAGGTTGCAATTGCTTGCAGTGCCTTTGGAAATCACGATTAATAAGTGCACTAGCTCTGTCCTTACCTCCCATGTAGGTCTTTTATTGGTGCAGCCCTGAGTCGGGTTGGACGACGTCCTGCGTGCCCAGCCTGTGTGACTTCTCACTGAGCGGTCAACGCCCGGCTTGTCCTGATCGTTCACGCGTCTCCATAACTCACAGAGACAGCCCTGCAACAATTAAAACCAGATTTATAAGCTGGGCGGAAAAGATGCAAATTGTCACAACGCTTTATGAGTGTGGCCCAGGAGAACTGCAGTCACAGAACATACAGGGGGCTTGCACGTGAAGGAAAACTCGTGTATTCTTCAAAATGGGAGAAGGACACTTTGGCAGTAGGACCTATTAATAAGCTGTGAAATAGGGATTGCTATTTAGGAAGCTCAAATATCAGTGAAAAGCTATACAGGTGAGCAGAGCTAGCACTGTGAATGGTTTTATACACAGATTATATATATCTCTTTCAAAAAGAAAGTAATTCCTTGCAGTGGCATTGCATATCTAATGGGTTGTGGATGCTAAAACTGTTGTTAAAGACCTAGAAAATCTTAGACGGGAGGAAGTCACATATTTAGGAAGAAGCTGGATAATGTCATCTGACACTCACAGCAAGGTGGGAATCGGGTGACCTGCAGGCCGTGGTTTGGGATGGCTGTGGGGAGGTCACCCCTCTTCCCACTCAACTGGGGTTGGGAAGTCATGGTCCAGTCCATTAAAAGCTGCTGACCCCGACAATGCCCCAAGAAGATTTGGGTTGCTTCCTCTCTGTGCCTGTAGGTGCCCAACTGCCCTGGCCTGTGCCCAGTCCAGCTGGGGAGCCAAGCCTGGACCTGGGGCTGCCACCGAGACCTCATTAGTGAAGAGCTGAACTGCTCCATCCCCGCTTCATTCCTTCCTGCAGCTCGAGACATTGCTCATGTTTATTCATCCCATTATGGTGTTTCTGTTTGTTCAATTGTAACGTTAACTAGGCAAGATGCCAGAAAGCATCTGCTAATATTAAGCATATAATTACAACAATGATACGATTGCGAGCTCAGCTTCACTCGCTGTTGTGAGATGGTGCTAATTTGTCTGATAAAGGGAACTATGTTGACGTACTGTATGTGCCAGCTTCTTTTAGGCCTTACTTACCCTGTGAAGTCACTGAAGGGATCTACGTGTTTCTGTGTATAGGTACCTTCCACCAGCTGGCTTTCATCCTGGTCAGCTGGAGGGAGGAAGAGTGTGAGGCCGTGGGTGCAGTTTGTGCCTGTGCCCCTTGGCGATACGTGCTCAGTGCTACCCCTGGCACAACCTGGGACGTGGAGCTTCACCTCTGTCGGGCTTCAGTAACTCCTAATGCACCCTCACGTCTCCCTCGGATGCTGGACGTGAGGGATACGAGGGATGGGTGGGTGCACGTCCTCCAAGGCCTTGGGAAATGGATGCTTTTTTTGTGTGTGGTTAAACTTCACTTGCCCCTGCAGGACTGTCTCTGGGCCAGTTTGCACCTGCTCCCTGTGCACTTGAAGAATTGCTGTAAACTGCCCCAAAAAGGCTTTCAGAGATGCTGCCTGTCTGCAAAGCCATGGAGTAACAGTGGCACCAAGTGGGCATGTATGGGAACAGAACAACAGAAGCCCAGCATAGGGGGTGTTAGAGAGGAAATAAATGTGACTAAGAGTTGCCATAAATCATCGAATCCCAAAACTACCCCTGGCACAACCTGGGACGTGGATGATCGAGTTCCAACCCCCCTGCCCTGGGGCAGGGACACCTCCCACCAGACCGTAAAGCTCTTTATGGTAAGGGCATCCCGCAGTACCATCTAGTACTGGTGGGAGTCTAGCCCTGGACAGGAGGTTGGGTCATGGACCTCCAAAGACTTTTCCTCCAACATGGCTTGGGGGTACCAGGAAAGTAAAGGGACTGTAGAAGAGCGATTTGGGCTCTTCTCACACGGCATCATCTACAGAGAACATCCCAGTACAGTGGGGACCTGGCAAAGGGGACACCAACCACGTATGGAAGGAGGGGGAACTTCTCCCGTTACTGCAACAGCCACAAAGTGAGCCATGGGGCTTGGAAAGCTGCTGAGTTGAAGATGCTCCTCGGGGAAACATCAGGTAGGCACCTCTCCCAGGAGCAGGATGGGATGAGCTGGGTTTTGGTCCTGTCCTTCCCTCCCCCTTAAGATGCTTCTCCCGGTCTGGGGTCTAACCATCCATAGCATTAAGCAGCCTGTGTTGTGGCTGCCCCATCCCTGGAGGGGCTCAAGGCCAGGTTGGAGGGGGCTTGGAGCCACCTGGGCTGGTGGGAGGTGGAACTCGATCTTTAAGGTCCTTTCCAACTCTAACCATTCTGATTCTATGACAAAACCCGCTGGGCAGGGACAGCCCCACTGCTCCCATGGCAGCTCCTTGCCTCCGGCCACAGCCACGCCGGAGACGAGGGCTTTCCATGATGTATTTTAGTTGTTTTGTTTCTGTTACTTTTTCCTTCCCGTGGAGGAAAAACAAACACAAAACCCCAAACCCCAACAAAGAGGTCCCAGTGAGTAAATAATTTTTGAGGGGCTGCCTGGCACCGGCAGGAGCCTCTCCCCCCGGCCTCCCCCGTCCCTCTCCCCGGCCTCCCCCGTCCCTCTCTCCGGTCCCTCTCCCCGGCCCGCCCCGCGGAGGGCCCCAGCCGCCGCCCCCGTTCCCATGGCACCTCCGGCCGCCCCGGGCGGAAAGGGCAGGCCGAGAGGGGACAAAGGAGCCGGGGAGGGGGGAAGTGCGCGGGAAGGGCCGGAAAGGAGGGAGGAAGCCGGGGAGCGGAGGCCCAGGCGAGCCGGGACGGGGGCCCGGAGCTGGGGAAAGTTGGAGCGAGAGGGGAGAGGGACGGGGCCCGCGGCCCCCGGAGCCCGGCGGGAGCTTTGTGCGGGGCCGGGGAGCCCCTCGGCCGGCTGCGGGCCGCGGCGGGCCGGGCCCGACGGGGCCAGCGGCGGGGCGTCGGGAGAAGCTGGTGGGGCCGTTTCGGGGGACACCCGAGCTGGCGGAGCCAGGGTCCCCGGGAGGGTGCGGAGAGGAGACGCCAAGTTGTGGAAGGCGAAGAGCTGAAAGCGCGACCCGGGAGCCGCGGAGGCGGCTGCAGCCCCGGCAGAGGCGGCCCAGAGGTGGAAGCGGCAGTTCCTCGGGCTGCGAGGAGCGTAAGTGACGGACAGGATTTGGGTTACCAGCAAACCCTCTCGCCGTTGGGTGGGGTTTGGGTTTTTTCTTCGGTTTTGCTTTGTTTTTAACGAAAAGAGACAAAACCTGAAACACTTGAGGTTTAGAAAGAGCCGGGGAGGTGTGAGGGGTTTGGCAGAGCCCGGGCCCGCAGCCGGCACAGAGGGGCTCTGCCTGGTCCCAGAGGTGCTGGGTGGGTGCCACCGTCGTGCCCCGCTCCCGGAGAGGCCGGGAGCGACTGGGTGAGCCTGGAGAAACGGGGTAAACCGAGAGGGACTCAACAGAAGGATGTGGGGTTGGAAGGGAGATCATCTCCTCCAACACCCACCCACAGCAGGTCCTACAGGAACGTGTCCAGGGGGGTTTGAATGTCTCCAGAGATAGAGACTCCACCACCTCTTTGGGCAGCCTCTGCCAGGGCTCTGACACCCTCACAGGGAAGAAGTTCCTCCTTGTGTTTAGATGGAACTTGGTTGAAAACAGGCACTGCTTTTGAGGTGCAGGCTCCCAAAGCCACGTTAGAAGGGCTGGTGTGGTCCTCTCTCATGAGGAATACGCACAGCACAGCCTCAGGCTGTGGGGGAATTTTTTTTTCTTCCTTTCAGTTCTACATGGGTGCTTTTTAACTAAGATTTATTATATGACTTTTTTTTTTTTTAAGTGCAGCCTTTGGTTCACCCAGTAGATATGTATTTTTTAGACTGAGTTTTCTCGAGGTACTGGTGTGCTTACAGCCCTACACGGGCACTGCAGTTGGTTCAGAGAGTAATTTATTTCCAGGATTATCGATTTCCTGGGTATCTCTTGCAGCAGGAGGGGTTGTATCTGATAGAAGTTAAACCCCTGCCTTCTTTCCCACCACTTCTAGCTGTATTTTACTTGTCAGGACAACCATAGACCTTTCCAAAGCCTCAGAGCATCAGTGAAAGGAGAAAAACCCAAATTCTTTGGGTTTGCATTAGACGCGTTGAGGCTGTTAGTGCTCTGCCTCTTGTTGTTAGCCCTGTGTCATTTCACAGCCCAGTTTGTGTCAAAGTCAGTTCTTTGCCAGCTGAGAAGGGAGGCGAGGATGCTGCTCAGCACAGGAGCTCCCAAATGGAATGTATTCTCTTGTATTTTAGCTGTGTGCGTAGCGGTGCCCCAGGAGGGGGCCTGTGGAGGACACAGACCCAGCAGGGATCATGTGTGTGATGGGGCAGCTGCAGAGACCAGTCGTATTTGTCACCTTAAGGCAGGGGCTGGTAGCTCACTGCTGCTGGTGTCATCGGTGTCTAGCTGTCCCTTCCGGGACACGTATGTGCTTGTTCCGTGCAGATGGGACACACATCACATATAGTTATACACGTGTGGCCAGTGGTGGGATGATCTTCATTGGTGTAAACCCTTGTTCCCTGCTGGTGGTAGTGGTGTTTGTCTTCGATGGAAGGGTAAATCTCCTCTTGTTTCCTCATTTATGGGGTGTTCGCAGCCGGGAAGAGCTGGCTTCGGTCAGGTCTTCAGGTCACGTTGTCCCCGAGGGAAAAGCTCACAGTCTCGGGTGGTGTTCATTCTTTCAAGCAAAGTCATATTGCAATTAGCATCCGGCCTCTCACGTTTGTCCCTAACGGAGGATTACTCCCACTGTTTGGGGGTAAACAATACTCTAAAATTCATGCGGTTTAGAAATGCAAAGCGCGTTTGTTCACAGCAAGGAATCACGTTACAGAGTTTGATCGATTGGTCGGTAGCTCAGCAGATGGAAAAGGATGTTTTCTGTTGGTTTTGATTTATTTTATTTTAATATTTAATTATTTTTTTCCAATGGAAGATGCACAAAGAGAAACATTAAACCCTTGATTGACAGCTTGCTTGAAATAAAAACACAGTAGCTGCTTTTTCTTTTCTTTCTCTGCTCAAACCACAGGTTTCTGCATTTTTCATCCTGACGGAGCTTTCTTCATCATTGCCAGTGTTCGGGGTGGTGAGCTAAATCCTCCTTCATCTTTATCTCTCTCAGCTTCCGCAGCGAGGATGCTGTGCTGATGCTGAGGGAGATGCAGCGATGGACTCCCCACCAGGATTTAGCTCTGCCCTCAGTCGAGCCAGAGAGGCTGCAGAGAGGTTGACAGAGAGGAAGGTACGAGCCTGCATCCAGGTTTTTGCTGCATCCCTGCTGCCGAGAGAGATATAGATCATACCCAGAATTATTGCCCGGCCCTGTGGAAGACAGGGATGCCGAGAGATGCTGATTTGCGAGGGAGGTGGGTCTGGGCAGCAGGTTTGCAGGCTGCCTCGGCACCATCTGGGAGAGCGTGGCATTGAGACCCCTCCAGTGATGCGGGGGCTGCGGGATTTTCCAGTTCTGGTGCCGAAGCTGCACTCCCGGTGAGGTCTCTGTGGCGCAATGGACGAGCGCGCTGGACTTCTAATCCAGAGGTTCCGGGTTCGAGTCCCGGCAGAGATGATCTCCAGGCAGGTGTCTCTTTTCTTTTGGTGCACGTTCCTTTCTAGGTCCCAGTCCGTGACATCTATAACGCCCCTGAGGGCTTCCGAGGGGAAGATAATGACTTTTCACGACACACTCCCTGCAGCTGATGCACGTAACAGTTGTGTGCTCCCTTTCTAAGGCATCTCTCCTTCATCACAGTCCCCCTTTCCTCATTCCTTTTGGTATCTCCTGAATAGCTGGGTGTTTTAACCCCACTTGTTCTCCCAATATTGCTCCCAGGTCTCATCTTTGATACCTTCTTAAGAAAAGCATCTTTCCAGTGGCAATCAGGTGGATCAGCAGCCTTCTGTTGATATTTCCTGTGATAAATGAGGTAATTTTTTTCAAATGCATGGCAAAAAGAAAAGTAGGTCTATATTCTGAATTTCCACCTGGGGTGGTGCAGAATTACCAGTCCACCTTGCGATGTCAGAACTAACCAACCTTCTGTTCTCGTCTTGGTTACAAGTGCAGGGAGCTGGGGTGATTAGGCATTCCCCAGCTGCACCCAAAACTCCTGCTGCCTGGACTGTAGTTCACTCTGGAAAGTACCAGAATTACCTCACAAGAACTGTGGCCAAAATAGAAAAACACTGTCCAAAGTCAGTCATCTCTTGATCCTATAAATCATAGAATCTTAGAATGGTTAGAGTTGGAACTTTAAAGCCCACCCAGAGTCACCCCCTGCTCTGGGCAGGGACACCTCCCACCACACCAGGTGGCTCCAAGCCCCCTCCAACCTGGCCTTGAACCCCTCCAGGGATGGGGCAGCCACAGCTTCTCGGGGCAACCTGGGCCAGGCTCTCACCACCCTCACCCCAAACAACTTCTTGCTGGTATCTCATGTTCAATGTGTGTGTGGTGGATAAGGCAGTGCACTTGCCTGCCTTCCTGCACCCCCAGCAGACTCACTGCTGTCGCCCCATGGCCATGCACAGAGCCATGGCCCCGGGGCTTGTTCTGGGCTGAAAATCCCTGTTCTGCAGGTTTTTGGTGCCGGTTTTTGGTGTGGAGGCGATGGGTGTCGCTGCCTGCGCTGTGAGCAGGAACAGGGCAGAGAGCTGGGAGCCCTGCCCGCCGGTCATTGGTTACAGTCCCCGGGCAGAGGGAAAGGGCCTGAGCTCGGTCACAGCTCATCACCCTGATGACGGCTCTTGGGGGGCTCCCCCCAGTGGGCACAGCTGCAGGCGGGCGCCGCGCATGCGCAGTGGAACAATCCAGCTCCCGCTCGGCCCCGCCCTGGGGTGGTGCTTTGTCTCCGTCCGCACGCGCAGTTCCGCGGAGGCCGGGCCTGAGGGCGAACCGGCCCTGCCGGGGCTCCGGCGGCTTCCCCCGCCACCCGGATCGGCCATGAGCGCTCCGGTACTGGCTGCAACCGCGCCCGTAACCGGGGTCCCCAGAAGTGCCGGTCAATCCTCTGGATGTCCATCTCAGTGGCCTTTCAGACCTCAGAGACACCGGAAGTGCTCGTCAGTCCTCCAGAGACTGACGTCAGGCCTCTTAATTCTTCATGGGGCCGGAAGTTCCCGTCACTCCTCCGGAAGTTCATCTTTATGGCCTTTCACTGTCCTCCAGGACACCGGAAGAGCCCATCAGTCCTCCCAAGTCACTCTCCGCGGCTCTGTAGTCCTCCAGACATCGGAAGTACCCGTCACTCTTCTAGAAATCACGTGCTTCCAGCGTTCTTCGAAAAGTACAGAAAATGGTTAACAATTAAGGACAACAACATCTTAAGATTACAAAAATAATCCAACCGCTGCACAAATGTCTTCTCCTCAACCACAAATCGACACCACTTGAACACCCTCGAGAAAAACACCCTCCTCGTGCGGCCGCCATCATAACACCTGAAGCTCGGCCCCACCCCTTTCCCGGCGGGTTGTGGGAAGGGCAGTGGGTGGGGTCAAGGGGCGGTGCCAGGAGCCACGCGAGGTGGGCGTGGTCAAGTGGCGGTGGGCGGGGCCCGGTTTCTATAACCCCCAGCTCCTGAGTCCGGGAGGGCTTTGGGTCTGTGTGGGGTTGGGGCAGTGCTGGGCTCTCAGGCGGCTGCAGGTTTGGGCCTGCTCAGCTGTTGGGGCGTTTAGAAGATCTGAGGAGAGAAGTCTGTGGTTAGACCCCCTGGATTAGTTAAGGTTCAGCAGTGTATATAGGAGATTGTAGACTACTGTATGGTTTTGGAGTGGGGGGTGCTTCTGGAACTGGGGAGTCCAGAACTGGTCCCAGTGCTCTAGATGGGGCCTGCCCAGAGCAGAGCAGAGGGGTAAGATGACCTCTCTCCACCTGCTGGTTGTATACTGGGTTCCTTCCCTGGGAGTTGCGTGGAAGAGAGGTTTCCAAAGCTCTGGGACTGGGGGATGGCTGGGAAAGGGAGGTGGGTTCATCGGTCTTTCTCATACTGGTTTTGCGTTTGGGCATCAATGAGGTTGTAGGAACCCGACAGAAGGACAAACTTGCTTGCCACAGGGCTTGTGTCCCCAGCGTACTGCTAACAAGGAATGTGTGACCTTAGTTCTCAAAACAATTACCCCCTCTGCCCCAAAACCTTGCCTGTCCTGTGAGGCAGAGGCGAGGGGGGCTGGTTGGAGCAACTGTCACATCCATTGCTCAAACTATGAGCCAACAGGGACTATAAGGTGCTGTTACACCCCACTGTCATGGGGACTCCCCAGTGTCATCCACTCGCCCCACCACGAAGGCCTGAGAATTGTGGATCGATGGGACGCTGTTGTCTCCAGAGAGTTGTCGAGCCCTCGTGTGGACAAACCGTGGTGGTGAAATACTATTGCATTCTCCGAAATTCTGCTTCCCTTTTCCTGCTTTCCCGTCCCTCTGCCTTTTCCCTTTCGCCATCTAGTGTCATTTTTGGGTAATAATAGTAAAGCTGTAGTGAATCTCATCTGACCTCACTCGCATCTTAATCGTGCCCCTGGAATCATTTTGAACCCCCTCCTGGACCAAACACTGGAGTGGGACATGACAGAGGTCTGGTGTGTTATAGTCTCTTGCATTTGAGGTGAGATGGGTGGCATGGAGGAGGAGCACAGGACCGGTGATTTTACACAAGTGCAGTGCTAATTTTGTGCTTCTTGGTCTTGTAGGTGCCATAATTAATTGTCACTGCAGCCTCTGACCCAGGAACCAGCACGGAGCAGGTGAGCCAAACGCCACGGCGCCGCTGAGGAGGAAGGCGTTGTGGAAGAGGTTGGCATTTACAGACACGATGATCATTGGGGCGGTGGTTTATTACTACTTTTTTTTTGCAGGTGAAGGGGAACAAAGTGACTGCAGGAACCTGGGAGTTAGCTAGTTTTTGTGGTTTTTGTCAGGGATGAGTTCAGACCCCAAGCTCCCTGAAAGCTGAGGGACTGGTGCTGGAGGGAGCCTGAGTTATCTGAAACTGGGAGAACAGGGTGGGATTTTGTCTGCTCTCACATGAGGAAACCGTGGAGGGTTTCGTGATACACAAGCAACAGCAAATGTCAGAATTTGAAGCCAGTGCCTTGCTTTTTACCATGTCAGGACAAATAATTCCTCACTAAAGTCTAGTTCCCAGTTGAAAGAGACCGATCAGCCCAGTACTATCTGGCTCCTGACAGGCGAATAAAATACAGAGCCAAGTTTGACACTTGCTGTGAGCAGTTGATACCCTGAAGTGTGAAATGTGATTACCCTTCTTTTAAAAGGCGTAACGGCCGATGTTATTAGTGGTTGTAACATTATCCCGCCTTGAAGAGTAATCACCCCGCAGCACTGGACTCTGTGATATCTCCCAGATCAAAAAGGAGAGAAAAACATGCACAAACTTCATGTTAAACCGTGGGGCTTCATTATTCAGTCCCGTCAGGTGAAGGGATGTACCTAAACTGCAATTGCAGGTGTTACAGAATCGTGCTGCTGCCTGCATTTCTGCAGAGCACTGGATTTAAAGCTCTCAACAGGTAGGAAGGAAAGGTTTGTGTCCTTCTTTGGAAGGAGCTGGAAGCCCTTCTGCTTTCTTCTGGTATAATTTTCCTACATCCCCAGCAATATAAATAATCTTGTCAGTGATACAAAACATTTACAAGAAACATACGTTGAAAGCATGAAGCGCTCAAGATCCTCTGCCCAAACAAACTCCTTCCTTCCCTCGCTCTCCGCATTTTGGTGAGCGCTCAGGCAGCCTTCTCGTTTGGATAATTAGAGGGTGCCAGATGGCAGTAAATATGTTCACAATCCTCCTCATCCCCTTCCCTTCTCCCTGGCACCCACATCCCTCTACCCTGTAGCAAGCACCTGGTCTCTTCCTATTTGAAGAGTCTCCCTTCGACTCCCTTGGTCTCAGTTGGCACTTCTTGTTTTTATTTTCCCTTTAAATGAAACGGGAAGTTCTCTGGGGCTGTTTTGTGCCAGGTAATGCTTCATTCCAACCACTTTCACCATGGGTTGATTAATAATGTGCCTCTTCCTGTCCCGTAGGTGTTCCAGTGTAGAAGCATCACCTTCCTTTATGCGGCAATGACTGTTGTTGAGCATAAGAAGACCGAGATCACCCGCAAGGAATCACAAGGATGGACGGAGCAGCTTCCTCCTATTTTGGGAGCAAAGAGCTCACACTCACCCTTTGCACGGGGCAAAATGGCATGGAGCGAGGTGACTCATCTGAAGCATGAGCTTGAGAACTGGCAGAGTCAGCGTTTGAACAACAATTCTGCCTTAAATGGTCCCTCTCTGCTCCTGCCAGCTGCCGAATCGCACTCGTGTGTTGGAAGGTAACTCTGATCCCAGTGTTTCATAGCTCAGGACCACCTCAGTCTTGGGGTCTGAGCCCAGGAGATCAATTCCCCTTGATTTTTCTGGCACGTCCCAGCCTGGATGGCTCCCACCTCAAGGCCTCTGCTCTGTAGCTCTGTGACAGATGGCCAGTGGGTCCTGAGGGCTTCTTTTGCGGGGAGGCCCGTGTTATCCCTCTGTTATCAAAGGAGCCCAACTCGCCACCTTGACCCGAATCACTTTCTGTAGCTGCTATTTCATTGCATCTCTGTGCTGTGTGTCCCCAGAGACCAGAGCCAAGCTCACCCCTGGAAACCATCCAGGGTGGGCTTCTGAGGCAGCGGCACTTGGTGGCTGTGAGACACATGGGACCACATTTCCCAGAGGTGGCCACGACATCTTGTGCCCACCACACAAACCCCTTCCTGTGCTATTTCACACATTCCGTTGAACAGAAACTTCAGGAGGTGGGTATTTATTAAGGTTCTGCTGAACTGACAAGAATTTCTGTACAATGAGAGTTTCATGTCACCAAATATCTTTTTTTTTTTCTTCTGAATTCATGAATATTGTTCTTAAACCTGTCGTGATTTAAGACAGGCATTTTTTCTTTGTAATGGAAACATTTCTAAGCTGCTAAGCAGTAAAAGGATGGAAAACTGTCAAGGAGGCAGTGTAAAAGGGGAAGTTGTTTTTAAGTCGTCTTAAAATACAGACAGTGACGTTTCTAACACTACGGAACAAACAAGGTCACAAGCTGTCTGAGAGTCTGAGGAAAACTACAACAGCAAAAAATTTTGGGTCACTAGAAGGGTGACTGGATTGTCAGGGGAAAACCGTTGCAAGATGATACATCTATTTATTTAATTAATTTTTTTTTAGGTTTTTAAATGCTTCCATTTGAGCTGTCACCCACATTTTGTAGAACAAGGCATTGTCAGCTCCGTTCCAGGCGGCAGATGCTCTCAGTTGCTGACGTGTGGGAGGCTCTGGCCCTTGCTCTCCAATCTGTTTGGAACTACCTCTGGTGGGATGGAGTTCATTGGGGTCTTTTTATCCAAGAGCTGAAGTCTAATCCTTTCAGGGGGAGCTTGTGGCCGCGTTTGTGAATGGGCACCCGCGGTGCTCCCTCTGCCCTGGCTTTGCTGATGATTCCAAGTAGGACATTCCCCAGCTCTACAACTCGCTTTCCCCCAAGATATTTTCTACTTTTTTTACTCATAAAAGAAGTCAAGGGTTAATCACATAATCTGTACAAAAATCCTAGATATATTGTATGCTGAAATTGTACTAGGAATTATATTGGTTTGTCTACGTTTTCACGTTCTTGGCCTTTGGGGTTTTTTCCAGCAGTATCACACTCTGCTGCTGGCAGTGGCAGCTGCCTGGGTCTGCTGTGGTGGATCCTCTGGTTCTGTGCAGCAGGTTCTAGTTGGCAAATATTGTAGAATTACCTGTACACACCATAAGAGAATACTGTCTGTGGCTAAAAAGGTGGACAATAAGAAAATAAGACTTTGGTATGAAAAGGGCAAAGAATCAGATCCAGTGTAACGGAGGCCAACAGAAAAAGATGGACAGGTCAATAGTTGGAGGTGGGAGTGACTCAGGAGATGTGTTTCAGGGGAAAGATACCCCAATAATAGCTGAGAGCAAATCAGAAGGTGTTTGTAATTAGTCTGGGTGTCCACCAAAATCAGTGTGATGCCGAAGTGCAGTGAGTCATGGAGCACCTCAGCCCCTCCTCCTGCTCTGCCTTTTCTTTCTTGTTCTTGTCCTGGGAAGCAAAGAATTGGTGTCCCTGGTTTGCCCCAGGAGATAGGACAGATCGACCAGTGGCTCCAGTTCCCTGGCCCCCAGTCCCCCGTGGGTCTGGGGGAGGAGAGGCAGCGCCCACCCATCATCGGCGCGTGGTGGTGAAGAGCTGCTGGTTCCATTCCAGGAGTGGCTGCGATCCCTGCAGCGATCAACAAGCAGAGTTGGTACCTGATGACAGATCTCTGTTCTAGGCTAAATTTCTAGAGAAGTAAAGTTTACTATTACATAACGGAGGAGGAGGCTGCTGCTACAAACCATTATTTTCCTGGTACAGTCAGATTTATGTGTGACTTTGCCACGTGTTGACGCGTTGGTAGGTTAACTCTTCACTGAAAGGAGGGAGGAAGCAGATGGCAGAAGGCGAGTTTGCTTAGCTGACTTGCACGGGGAGACAGCTAAACTGATTTTCCCAGTTAAACATTTGACACACAGAGGCCAAATGTTATTTTCATGAACCAGGCTTCTTGTTTACAGAGCTTCACCATCTCGCTTTCCTGCCAAGAGGCATAAACCTGGCAAAGTGACCCTGTGACCTATGAAGGATCAGAAAACAAGCAGCCAAGCGCAGGCATCTGAGCCCTGCTTTTCCCAGAACCTGCCTGGTCCCGCATGCCGTCTCCTGGTTTCTGAGAAGCGTGACTCCCAGCTTGGACTGCAGGGGAAAAAAAAAAGGTAGACTGGGCTGAGATTATATATAGCAGCGAGTGGGTTGGAGGGAAGAACACTTGGCTCACGGGAAGTGGGAGGTTGTTCTGAAGAAATCAAGTGATTTATGTTACAGCATAAACAGCGCTGAAACCAGGCTGGTCTCTGACCAGGGGCTGCTCTTACCATGGAGTAGCGTCTGTCCATGAATATGAAGCATCCAGAAGTGGAAACCAAAGCCAGGGAGATGCCCACAGCTGCCTTCAGCTTCCTGTGACCCTCTGCTTCCACCAGAACTCAGGCAGGACAGATATTTCCCGGAGCTTTGGCACCCAGGGGTGACCTGACTCAGTACTCAGTGGTGTCGCCCCTGCAGTTCTGCTGCTCTTTGCCAGTGCCTGGGGGGTCCCCCTCTGTCCACCTGCCACCTCCTGTGGGGTGGGAGAATGGGGACAGACCCGGACCCTGTTGGGACACAACTGGTGTTCCAGCTGTGGCTCCAAACCAGCCCCATGTGGCTCTAAACCGTCCTGGGAGCCAGCAGGATGCCGGGCTGTGGAGCAGGGGATGCCACCCCCCTGCTTTGGGGACCTGGCACTGTCTCTGCACAGCGTAACCCTGCTCTGTCTGACACGTGTCTCAGCGCTGAGACCGGGGCGACCGTGTGTGGGACGGGGTCACAAGGGGTGTTCAACAGAAGCGGATCCTTGAGGAGCGTCTTGCAGTTACGCGACGCGAGAGCCCCTGGTTCCTCACAGGGTTCCTGCTCTGCCATCACCCTTCTGAGCAGGGACTGAGGCGGGAGCAGCTTTGGGAACCGGGAGCTGCCAAACAGCAACAGCAAACGGAGATGGGAACGATGGAGAGCGTGAAGGAGAGAGGTGAACGGTTGTCCTTGTCTCCAGCAGCCCTGTGAGGTGGCTCAGGGGACCCAGTTCCCTGAGAATCCCAGTTCCTCCAACCCCAGACTGGTGGATTTCCCGGGGGAAGGCTGAGGAGGAGGGAGAGAGAAGTTTGGAGGTCACTGAAGTGCTCAGGGCTCCGAGTGGATTCACCGTCTCATCGTTAATCCCTTTCCCCCTAAAGGTTTGCATCGAGCTGTAGCTGAGAGGGAGGAAAGTCAAGAATTGGAATTAAAAGGTTTTTGGAAATCTCCCTGGAAGGAGAAGTTGGGGGTAATTTTTCTGGAAGAAAAGCCATCTGGAAATTTCCTTTGTGAAAGGGAGTTTCAATTCTCTGCACAGCTCAGCACCTTAATCCCCGGCTTCTGTTTCAGGCAGCCCCCGCCTCCCCCAGGCACCGGCAGGAGTCAGACCCCGTCA
This sequence comes from Nycticryphes semicollaris, assembly GCA_013400055.1. Taxonomy (NCBI): domain Eukaryota; kingdom Metazoa; phylum Chordata; class Aves; order Charadriiformes; family Rostratulidae; genus Nycticryphes; species Nycticryphes semicollaris. The sequence continues at coordinate 18,295 of VXBJ01002869.1, read as the reverse complement.
GCGCTGCCGTCCCAGTATTTGCTGATTTACATTTATAGCTCTTCTTGCGCCAATTCCTTCACTCATTCGGCTCTGATTTATGTGTCAGCTCCTCAACACGAAGAGAACTGAGGCTTTTCATTCTCCCCCTGTCAATGATACCCAAGGTGGCTGCTGCAAATACCTCCTTCCCCCCCCCTCCCGTAGATGCCCGTTCCCTCGAGAGCCGGGCTGTGGGCTCCGTGCTGCGCTCAGCGTGGCCAGGGCCATCTGCCTGCCCTTCCTGGGGTCATCTCAAGCCCAGTCCTCGGAGAACAGACCTTTTTCCACTCTGAGATCCCCCCCACCCTGGGCTCAGGCACCCGGTGTGTGAAGCAGAAAAGGTGTCTCACTCTTTGGATTCTTCAGCTGCTCTTACAATACATGTTTCTCTCACATTCCACGCTGCTTTTCTCCTCGGCAGATTGTTCCTCACTCTGCTGGGAAGCATCCTTGGTGCAGGGCCCCAGAAGCAGCCCAGGGCTGAGCTGCTGTCCCTGATGGTCTGTTCCCCATGGGGACATGGGGATGCTGCCTCAGCAGAGACCAGGAAGGAAGGAAATGTTTAAACACCAAACAGGCTTGAAAGCAAAATCCAAAAGCTCTGGGCTTCAAGGTGGACTCTGCCCTTCATCCTCTCATGTAGAGACCAGGTGTAAATCAGCTCTTCATTGTCAGCTTTGCTCTATTCACACATTAACATCTGATCTTCTGCAAAAATTGCTGCCCGGAGTCCAGAGGTGATTTTTAGGGGCTTTTTGACAAGAACATCAATGCTCTCAGGGGGTTTGGGAGCTGAAATTACTGCCGTGGCTCCTGGAGCTGACAGGGAGGTTGTCTCCAGCTGCAAAGCACAGTCTTCCCGTAGCCCCACTGGACTAAACCTCAAGTTTTCTGCGCTTGATTTTCTGGGCTGTGGTGGAATTGAGGGTGATTCACTGCCTCAGGACAGTGGGAATTCCATCCGTGGCACCAGGGAGGGAGGCTGGATCTCGGGGAAGAGCAAACCTTCATTCTCAGCCGTTGGGAAGCACTTCAGCGTCCAGGCGTGTTCTCACTTGGAGTGACCCCCACCATAAAACTCAGCAGGATCCTGAAGCCTCCCGAATCTCCCAAAACATCTGCTGGAATCCTTTCCCCAGGTTCCCGGGGCAATTGGAGAACAATTCCCTTCCCTCAATGACTTAGGGAGCAGCAAATCCTTTCCTGAAGAAGACCCCTTTTTACAGCAGCGCCACCAATTCCTCACCATCCCTTCATGCAGGGACCCCCCTCCCACCCCCGGGGCAGAAGGGGGTCTCCCCGGCACCCACCCTCCGTGGCAGGAATGGCTGAGAAGAGACTACAAAGAACCACTGCAGTTGTGGCTGAATCATTTTTATTATTGCAGTTTGTAGGGTTTTTTTGTTGGGTTTTTTATGAGGAAAAAAAAAAAGCAAAAATTCTACCCGGTCGTTTGGAACATGGTTCGTTTTGAGAAAATAAGGTGGGAATCGCCGTGTTCAGTTCCTTCGTTAGCTGTTTGTGTGGCTAAATTGAGAATAAACTGTTGCTGAGTGGGATCTGTTGGTGAACTGGGGGGTGGGGGGGTTGGGACAGGACCAGGCTCAGCCCCTTCTCCTGCTCTGGGGAAGGGTCCCCTCGGGTGGCTCCAGCCTCGGCTTCCCTGGGCGGGGGTGTCTCTGCTCAGGAATTCGTGCTCAGGAAGGGAAGGAACAGCGGCGCTGATGTGAGTGGCAGGTTTTCCATACACATGCCATTCTCCCTCAAAATTGGCTTTTTTTTTCTTTTTTTTGTTTGTCTCTCATCCCAGGAGCAGGATTGACGGAGGGGAGCACTTTGCAAAATTTAAAATAAATAATAAAAAAGGCACAAAAAGAGGGAGAAGGGGAGAAATTTTCATCCTTTCAATTTGTGCCATGTCTGGAGCTGGAGGTTCCTTTTGTAGGACTGAGTTTATTCTCCTGAAGCATCTGATAATGCCATGACAAAGGACCCTCTACTTGTGTGGACCCGGCACTACAGGGTGCTCGGCAGCACCCAGGCTGAGCCCGGGGCTGGAGCTGCCCGCTGAAAAATTCCCCAAGTCCACTTTAGTTTGGTTTTGAATGAAAACAATGTAAAAATTGCCCGTTGGGAAAAAAAAAAGCATCAGGTTTCTTGGGGGGGGGGGGGGGGGGGGGGGTGATCAGAAGAATGGTTNNNNTTGGTAAAACAAAACGTTTTATTCTGACTTGGGAGAGTTTTTTAAGGAAAGATTCAGATTTTGTGTAATACAAAAATATTCATAAGTGAAAAATAGATGTTTCTACTCTGAAAACTCAATTTTTTTATTTTTCTTCCTAAGTTATTCCTTTTTCCCTGGGCCCTGTCAGAAATGCTGCTTTCTAACAGGGAACATGTTCTGAAAGACGGTTTCCAGTCGATTTTGGAAATAGTAAATCTTCACAAGGTCCCACCCAGCGTGGCTGGGCTGGGGTGGAGAGAAGGAAGGGAGAAATGGAAGAACAGATCAAATCTGGGGTCTTGTGTTTGAAAAATGGTCCTAAATCCCATGTGACACTTGTGCTGGATGCGCTCTGGTCCCCGCAGGGCAGGGGCAGGACGGGAGGAGTGGGAGAACTGGGCATCTTCTAGGGCAGGAGCTGGGAGCAGAAGAGCTGCTGGTGCTGCTGCTGGGTCAGTGCCCGGGCAGAGCCCAGATGGAAAGGGGCACCCAGAGCTGGTCCTTCAGGATTTCAGGCTGGGAAACAGCCTCCTGGGTTTTGGCAGGATGAGAACTGCAATTCTTCCCAGGCTTCCCAGGAAGTTGCTTCTTCCTAATTTCCTAAATCAGCTCCGCTGTTTGATGCTGGTGGGGCTGGAGCCCCTCTGCTGTGAGGACAGGCTGAGAGAGTTGGGGGGGTTCAGCCTGGAGAAGAGAAGTCTCCGGGGAGATCTTGGAGCCCCTTCCAGTCCCTCAAGGGGCTCCAGGAAAGCTGGGGGGGGACTCTTGATGAGGGAGGGGAGCCATGGGATGAGGGGGAACGATTATAAGCTGAAAAGGAAAGATTTAGGTTTAAAGGAAAATTTAAAAGGAAAGATTGGGAAGAACTTCTTGGCGGCAAGGGTGGTGAGAGCCTGGCCCAGGTTGCCCCGAGAAGCTGTGGCTGCCCCATCCCTGGAGGGGTTCAAGGCCAGGTTGGAGGGGGCTTGGAGCAACCTGGTCTGGTGGGAGGTGTCCCTGCCAAGGGTTGGGGGGGGGACTGGATGATCTTTAAGGTCCCTTCCAACTCTAACCGTTCCATGATTCTATGTTTTCCTCCCCATCTCCTTCTAGGTACAAAAAGAAGCCCTGCAAAGGTTGCTCCAAAGAGGTCCTGGGTTTCTGCCTGGATCTGACAACACCTCCCTTTTCTCTGGACAGCAGAGCCCTAAGGATGGCCCAGACCTCCAGGTCCTGTCCGATGGGATTCAGTTCCATCATCCTGTAGAGGCAGCAGGGAACTGAAGGTGAGCCCCCAATGTTCCATCCCTGCCTCCAGCACCATTTCCACCCTGTTAATGGGCCAATTTTTGTATTACCTTCTTGCTTAGGAAGGACTTGAGAGAGTTTAATGCCCCCTGGACAGTAATAAGGATCAGGTGTATTTTCAGGCTTATGCTCTGACATCAGCCCGGGAGGCTGGTCCCAACACATATCCATCCCAACCCAGTGCAATTCAAACCAATGGGATTTTAGTCTAGCTTTCTTATTCTGAAAACAACACTGATTTTAATTCTGAAAATCACATCTGGAAAATATTTGCATATTTTTCTTTTCTCGCGCACAAAGAGATGATCAGGAAGGGCTTTATCAGAGCGACTCACATGCGTTCTCATCTCTTTTAGGGGTTATGTTTTTTCCTCTGATGCATTCAAGCAGATCCTTCAAGTGATAGAAAAGGTAAGAAAAAACATTGAAAAGAACAAACCACGCTGGAAGTGTGACGTGTAAACCCCTGGGACAAGAGCTGAGGTGAATGAGCGATGCCTTTCCAAACCTGTCCTTGAAGAGCTGCGCTGGGGACAGGAACAGGGGTGTCACGAGGGCCAGGAGCTTGTCAATAGTAAGACTTTCAGGAACCTAGTGCCAACAGTAATAATTCCATCAGTAATTTTAACAGGGGAGGGGGAGGACTAATTTAAAACAAACCAGAAATGGTTTTCTTTTGCAGTGCTGGCAACTGCACGTCGGCAACATGAGCCTGAGCAGTAGAGCTGACCGGACACCAGTGAAAGCAACCCCTCTCCTCTCCAAGGGAGGTCAACCAGCGAAAGAAAATAGACACCACCAGCCACAACCAGGTAATAACTCTGTCAGGTTTGATATTTTCACAGAATATTTGCAGTGTAGGTAAGGGAATTAGGTTTCCTTCTTTTTTAAAAAAAAAACAACCCCCCAAAAAAGTATCAGGTGGATGTTACCACATCGGGGTACCTTAAGCCCTGTGAGACATCTCAACATCCTCCTTTCTTTTTTTCTGCTTGAAGGCGTGAAAACTGAGCCACCTATTTAGCAAAGTGCTTGGCATCACCCAGCTGAGGGTATTTGAGCTCTCTCAGGGGCTCAGCTTTCTTTTCAGGGGGGCTGATTCTGATCTTTGGGGAGCCTCAACTGCCCGGTGCCTTCCTGGGCACGCACCAGAGAACACAATCGAACCCACCAAAACTACTTTGGGCTCTTGGTTTATGCAGCCCTGATTTTTCCATTTCCTCAGCTTAAAATAAAAATAAACTAATGAAATGAAAGTGGAAAAGCCAGAAAACAAGCCCCTCAAACCACCCGTAGGGACTGTCTGTTCCGTTCAGGCTTTGATCCTCTATTTGCATGGAAAAGGAAGACGTTTTACTGCAAACTCCAGGTGCAGGGGGCTGAGGCAGGGGTCTGTAAAGCATGGAGAGAGGGTGGTCTGAGTACAGATTGCATACCTGCTGCCCCCTGTCTGGAGGGCTGCTTATGATTTATGTACCACAAGAACAATGGCAGCCGACCCCGGGGTCCCCAAAAGGGACCGGTGCCAGGACAGAACCCCACGAGCCACCGTCCAGCAAGTGCCTTGTGTACAATTCCAGGTCGGCCCAAAATTCTGAGCATCCTCAAGACAGTTCCCAGAGAACGGGGACTTCCAAGCATTGGCTGGGATGGACACCTTTTGGGGGTTTTTTTTGTTTGTTTTGGGGTTTTTTTGTCATTTATTTCCAAGAGGACAGTGAGAGAACAAGAGGAGACTCTTGGGTCAAGGAGTCGTTAACGCCGGGTACAGCTCAGGCGTCAGAGCAGCAAAGCCAGGGCTTGTACAGCGCAAAGAGCATGTGTCCCCGTCGCTATGCACGTGCTGCTCCAGCCATGCAGGGGCTTTTTCCAGGGACCGGTGGCTTTCCTCCATCCTCCGAGCACGGCAGAAGCTGGGGGCCTGCGGTGCAAAGGGTGCTCTTGAAAAAACAGGAGGTATAAACTGAATTTATTGGAACGCAGGGTCGTTTCGTCACGGGATGCAGTGGAGGAAAGGAAGGGTTCAAGCTTTGAGAAGCAAATCTGGGTGAGAACAGGCACCTTTTCACTCTTTTGAACACTGTAAATAATAATAATTAAAAAAAACCAAAAAAAGACCAAAAGGCCGCCCTCCCCTGTTTCCCCCCCTCCCAATCCCAAGGCTTGCCTTCACATCATGCTCTTCCTGTACTGGGACTGTGAGCTCTGTTTGGGTTTCGAGTCCGACTGCTGCAGTTCAAACTGTTTGTACAGGTCCCTCAGCTCCTTGATCTCCTGCAGCACCCTCTTTGCTTGGCTCCAGGTGGAAGAAGCCTCCCCCAGCAACCTCTCCGATTCCTGCAGGATCCTTTCAGAGTCCGACTTGGAAGATGATGAGGAAGAAGAAGAGGTGGTGGTGGTGGTGGTGGTGCTGGTGGTGGAATCCTTGGTCTTTCTCTTGCCTTCCCCGTAGCCCTTCACCTCTGTCAGCAGTTCCTGAGTTTTTTCCAGTTTCAGTGCAACCAGTTCTTGTATCCGGGACAGTTGCTCCGGTTCTGCCGAGGCAAACTGAGCCTCCAGCCCCCTCCTCAGCACCGCCCGGTGCGCGGAGGAGTCCCGCCGAGACAGAATTTCTTCCATGGAGGCACATTTATTCTTTTCCGAGTGCGAGAGCTTTTTGGGGACCTGTGGCGTGTACATGGTCCCTTTCTCAAAGGAGTCATTGCGCTGCCCGGATCTGTCCCACGAGGTCACCTCCCGTCGTGGGAGGCTCCCCGTCCGGCCTTTCTCTGATGGCTTGACATTCTCCGAATCGGAGCGGCGCCGGCCAGCGGTGAGATGTGCCACCGACTTATCCAGGTCCACCCGGAAACTCCCTTCGCAGGTGCTGTGATCCTCCGGAGAGGCGTCTTCCTCCTGGATCAGGTCGAGCGTCAACATGCCATCAGAGGTTGAGGTAGATGCCTGGAGAAGCAGATAAAGGCCTGTGTTATCACTGGAACCACACACTGAGTGTCTTTTGTACCCGAGAGGTGCGTCACCTGCACCGGGATGGACCAGGAATACAGTGGATGTGGGTGATGGCAAACTGCCACCTCGATAAAGGGTTTGTACAAGGTCTATGCAAACGGAGGAAGAGATCTGGTCACACGCCGCCCTCCTGGGTCTTAGGACAATTTTCAGTTCAGAATACACCAGGTCTTACATTTACCTTATAAATGAAATAGTCACAAGGGGTCTGGGATTTCTCTACATACCACAGCCATCAAATGTCCCCGTGTTGGGGGGCGTCGGGAGTGCTGTATTTTTGCCCTGTCGCGCGTTGGGTGGGCGAGGTAGCTGTCCTCTTCCACGGTGACCTAAAGCGGTGACAAAGGCCAGTGAACACCCTGGGGGGGCCCAGGAAACGTGAGCCACCCCTCATTTCTGCAGATGTAGCCAGCCAGACACACGGTGGCACATCGTTTGTTCCTCCGGGATTCCCTTTCCCTTGTGACCCGTGTGCTGAGGGTGAACTTCTCCCGCAGACCCCTGGGCCAGGGTCCTTCACTAAAGGCAGGGGTGTAAAACCTGCCCTGCACAGTGTTGACAACCTGCTGGCCCCGTGGGCCATCACTGGTCCAGCGCTTGTTGGTGTCTGGACTTTGCCAAGACAAGGGAGCTCAAGTCCATCCCTCAGCGCCCTGCTCACCTCATCCAAGATGCGGTTCTTAGCACGCGTGATCGCGGAGTTGAGGGCGTTAATCCAGGACTCTTTCTCTTCTGGACTCACAGCCAGGAAGATGAGATTCGGTGCCTACAAAAGAGGGAATTCAGGTCAGTGCCAGGGACTAAACTCGTACAGAATGCTTTCATGCTCTCCCCGGCCGTGGAAAAGCTCCCTGGCCTTTACAGCAGGTTTGCCTCCACGGGAAAACATGAAGCAGACAGGATTCCTCACAAATACGCAGCTTTTCAACCCAAAAGCCCAACTTGGGCTTTCTCAGGCTGAGCCGTGCACGCTCAAGGGCAAAACGTACCGTGTTTCCAGGCTGCCTGGAGTGAGCGAGGGTGAATTTGCTGTGGTTCTTCTTGCTTCTGCTTTTGGACTTCCTGAGCTCTTCGCATTTCTCATAATCACTCAGGTCAAACGTTTCCTGTATGTTTTTTTCATCTTTTACCTGCAAAAAAAACCCCCACAAACCCAACACACAACACCCCCCGCCCCCCAAAAAAAAGAAATAAAATGACAGCCTTTGCAGATGTCGGAGAGAGCGGCAGCAACGGGGCTGCTCCTCCCATCCCGGGGGGTCTGGAGGTGCAGAGTGTGGGCTGGTGGGTCCTACGGTCACTGAAACACCGTGCAAGACTCATCTGTGTTAAGGCACAGGCACATTAATGGCACTATTAGCTGGGGAGCATTTCTCTGGGCTTTGCAGGGGAGAAACAATAGATTTTCAACGTGATAGTTTCAACTCGAGTCCCTTCTGGAACGAGGGGGGCTTATGTTGAAGGATCACTTGAAAATCGGAGTCTCCTGGGTTAATTCCTGCTTTGCTACGGATTCCTTGCGGATTTAACTACTTCTCTTTCCCCCCCAGGACTGGGCTGACATGCAGGTGTGACCAGACACAGTGGTAATGCTTGTGGACCCTCAGAACAAAGAGAATTTTCTCCAGGAGCAAGAAGAGGACCCGGCCTGCGAGGAGGAGGTCCAGGCGGAGGCAGATGCTGGGAGGGAGGTGGGTTTTCCTCTGCCAATTAAAAGGGACAATCACGTTATCACCAGGTGCTTTTCTGGAGGCAGCACAACAAAAGTTTGAGGGATAAAGATTAGCACTTCCTATTTTTAACCTGGTGGCATTACTGCAGGCTGTGCTGACAGCCGATTTGGGGGGCAGATGGAGCACATCCCGGCCCAGATTACCCACAGGAGGCATCTGCTGCTCTCTCCCGATGCTCAACCCCTGGGAAGGGGCTGTGGGGAGAATCCCAGCCCCACTGACAGCCCACACCATGGGGTTTGTTCTGGCAGCTGCTGGGGGGGACTGGCCAGGCCCCCCGAGACAACCCCAGCAGCCAGGGGATTTGGGGAGGGTTCCAAGAAGGAAGAGAGTGGCCTTCAGAGGTACAAGCACTTCTTGGGTGTCCTTTAGAGAGCCATCAAGGGGCAGTTTTTACAAAATGTCACTTTTTCCAGGTCTGTTCCCTGACCACTCCTCCTCTACTAGCCTGGCTGCCACAGGCACACAGCTGGAGAGAAATATCACAGGGGCTCAGATTAAAGATGGGACTTTTGCAGGGCTGGGAAGGCTGGGGCTGCGCTGGGGGGGAAGCTCTAGATGCTGCCCCATGACAGACCCCAACCTGGAGGTGACACCACCTGGGGCAAAGAAGAGAACGCAGAGCCTGAATCTGCCTGTAGTTTTGTAAAGGTCTTCCTTTTAATTGCTGTTTTCATAGAATCATGGAATGATTTGAGTTGGAAGGGTCCTTAAAGCCCTCCCAGTGCCACCCCTGCCCTGGGTGGGGATCTGTCCCACCAGACCAAGAGTCCCCCCCGACTGTCTCAGCCTGTGCTCAGAGGAGTTTTTAATGCACTCTCCTCGCATCCCGCTCCTACAGCAGAGCAGCTCTGAGGAGTGCAGGTAACTGGAGATGGGAGAGAGCTTGGTTTTCCTTGGCCACTTTGGACAATGGCTCAAATCCACCTAAATCGGCCTAATCCTCCTCCAGCCGGGGTCGTTAGGGGCTGGGATCTGAGTCTGAGGAACTCGGGTGCCGGGAAGGCAGACGGAGATGAGGTCTTAGCTCTTGGATTTCTTGAAAGGACTCCAAGCAGTTTAATATGTTTCCTCCCTGGTTTTGGGAAGCACTGAAGGAATTCCCCATGATGTTTTCAATGGAGTTTAAACAAAGAAGCTGACTAAGAGGCTGTGACCAGCCTTCTCACTGGAGACACGGATAAACCGACCATCTGGCCTCGCAGAATGACTGCGTCTCCCTTCTCCGTCCTTCTTCCTTCTGTCACTGGAGATTGTCTTCGGGAACTGGGAGGCAGACGCCGTGCACAGCGGCTCCCAAAGCCCCAGAAGCCACTGCTTATTTCTGCCCGTGACAACAGCCACTGTGTTTTATGAACAGATACAGAAATATCTCTGGCAGATAACGTCTGTCTGTGAATCCCCCCACCCTGCGCCTTTCTAATCGGCTTTTATCGCTTCCCAGCACCATCCTTCAGTCCACCTCTTTCCAAGAATCTTGGCTGAATCCAGCAGGAAAAGCCGATTCCCTCAGAGCCCCCAGCTGTGAGGCTGAGCCAGATGTTTGCCTCCTGACTCCAGATGTTTGCTCATGTAGGTCACTGGGACTTCCCTGGCCCGACACACACAGAGCCTGCGCCGTGATCCCAGGGGAGCCAGGACTCAAATATCTCTGCTCTAGGAATGTCTACAGAGAGTAATATCGACGCTGCAGAAAGGATGGGTGTAGTTTGTCCAAACAAACATCCTTCAGGTGTTTAAAAAGTCCTTTAAAAGACTTGGCCAGGGCTCTAACCCCCCGTGGAGAGGAGACTCCACCACACAGACGGACCATGGCTTTCACCTATGAGCGTGTAGATCAGCTGTAAACCGCTTGAAAACTGACAAAAAGCAACTCCTATTTGCATTAAGAGGATGATGGTGGGGTCCCATCGCTACGTTTCAGACCAGGTGGGGCAGGTTCAGCCCCTCCAGAGGTATTTTTGAGGGTGGGTGCTCGTGTGGCTTCCCTTAAGGATGAGTGGGTCTGTCTGCCCTTCGGCCAGAGCTGTAGCTCAGGCAGGTTTGGGGTCACTTGGAGCTGATTCCCTCCCGTACAGAGCCTGGGCAGTAGAAAGAGGCCATAAAGTGAATGGGACTGTAATTTAGTCATTTAAACATGGCTTTGTCCTGTCCTCGGAGGTAGGAAGAGGCTCAGCATCAGCCTGAGATGGGCTGGTGTCTCACCCCCTCAACTCTCTCAGCCTGTCCTCCCAGCAGAGGGGCTCCAGCATCTCCAGGGCCTCCTCTGTCCCCTCTCCAACAGCTCCGTGTCCTTCTGATGTTGGTGGCCCCAGAGCCTTGAACGGGCAGAATCCCCCACCCAGCCCTGCTGGCCACCCTGCTGGGGATGCAGCCCAGGGGGTGGGGGGCTTGCTGAGCTGCCAGTGCATGGTGCCAGCCCGTGGCCAGCGTTCCCCCAGCCCTGCCAAGCCCTTCTCCTTGGGGCTGCTCTCCATCCCTCCATCCCCAGCCTGGGCTGGGACCAGGGGGTGCCCCCACCCAGAGGAAGGACCCTGCCCTTGGCCTGGTTGGAGCCTGTGAGGGACAAATGCTTCCACCCTCCAAGTGGACCAGGCAAGAGAATGGAAACTGAGGCATGGAGCAGGAACCCGAGGTGTCCCCCATCACCTAAGACAAAGCCAGGTCCCTAAAGCAGGGTATGTTGGACCCAGGGGCCATTAAAGCAGAGGGTCCCCCTATTCCCAGGGGCAGCTGCCACTGCTCTGGGTGTAGCCATGTGGCCAGTGGCTAATCTGGGCCCGCAGCCGGGGAGATGTGCTGAGGGTGACATTGCTGGTGTGATCTTGAGGATGGGGGGGGAAGGGGGTACATTCCTGAGACGCCTTTGCCCCTGCAGCTGCTGCCCGGTGGGGCCAGCATGAAGGGACACTGGCCACCACGGCACCGTGGGTCCTGGCCATGCTGTGGGTCAGAACATCGGCCATCGGTGAAAAAGTACCTCCTCTCAAAGGCTTAGAGGGCTGATTTCTGACCTGGCCTGTCCAAAGGTCTGTTTTCCCGGTTCCAACGCTCCCTCACACCATTCTGGCAACGGGAGGATCCCCAGTGGGGATTAAGTTAACTGCCCTTTGGGTTTCTTGATGATGGAGAGTTAAAATTTTCTTCCTCATCGTGTCATCACCTGCAACGACCCCAAACCCCTTGGTTCAGAGCAGGGCTGGGCTCTGGGGCCACACCAGGGGTGCAGAGGAAGGGCCATTGCTCCGGCACCAGGCGAGGTTCTGCGGTTTTCCTCTGGGGTTTTTTTTTTTGGGGTGATTTGCCTGAGCAGTTCCCTGTTGAGAGGCCACGCGCTCGAAGCGGAAGGTGCAGAAAAATCACAAGACACTGAATGCAACGTATCCAGGAGACATTCTAGAGGTCAGAGTGTGGCTCAGGGTGTAACCAGAAACCCACAGACTCTCAGCGAGGCTGAGTATCCAAAGATGGGCAGGCGCGGGGGCAGCGCGTTCCCCTCTCGAGCTGAGACTCAAAGTTTCACTTCCTCAAGCTGAGCACGGGACAGACATTTCTGCAAGAGCTGAGCTAAAATCGGGCTGTCCCAGGATGGGAATCCACCCCTGTGTCCAATGGATCCGGCAGCACTGGGGAGGAGAACCAGTGAGGGGACCGGGAGGTGATGGGGGAGACCTGAGCTTAATGGGAGATGTGAATTTAATGAGAGACCAGAACTTCATGGCCTGTCCTGTCACTGGCTCCTTGTTCTCCTCAGTTCCCTGGCTGCACAGCCTGGGTGGTTCTGGTCTGCAGGACAACTAGGAGAAGAAATACGGGGCACTTTGGGAGAGTTTGAGGTATCACAGTAACAGAGACCTGCAAAATGCTGTGGACAACAGGGCTCCAGGCTGGGCTGGACGGGGCTTGGAGGAACTGGTGTTGCCCATCTGGTTGGAACTGGCTGAACTTCAAGGTCCCTTCCCACCCAAATCATTCCATGATTCTATGACTTTCCACTCGTCCCAACCACAGACGTGACACAGAAGACACGGCCAACCCCTCCCCATGAAGCATCGTCTCGGTACCAAGTGCAGGAACAGCACATGCACAGACCCAGCACGAGCACTTTGCTGGCTCCATCGCACACGTGAACCACGTGTGCAAGCCCCAGACACTCCTACGAGTGTGGGGGCACACACACACAGAGCCCCCTCCCCGTTCCAGGCAGAGGGCTGAGCCGTGTTTGATGGTGCCGTAACAAACGAGGAGCGACTCAAGTGCTCTTGTGCTTAATTGAGTCGGCGCTTTTGGTAGCAAACGAGAAAAGGCTTAAGGAAGCCCCGAGAAGCATTTTCCTCATTAACATCTCGTCATCACAGAGCCCGTTCATGCTGTCTGGACAGCGCTGGGCTTCCTCTCAGGAAGTGGCAGGAGCCCAGCTGTGTCTGCGTTAGCCCCCACTGCTCTTCCCGGGCGCGGAGCAGTAACAAAGCTGGGCTAGAAACCAGAGAACAATCACCAGAAGTTTGCAGGGCTGGGGGGCGCAAGGGGGGGACCGGTGTGGAGGGG
>VXBJ01002867.1:350-10942 GCA_013400055.1 Nycticryphes semicollaris | reverse complement strand
GCAGATTACAAAAAAAATAGTAGACTGGGGAAAACCAACAGGACATATGAAATGAATCAGGAGCTGGCGGGCGGCTGAGTTTCCAGCTGCAGCAATAAACAAGGCAGCCACACGCGGGCCACGGGGATGGAGCCCTCTGGGGCACCCCTTGCCCTTTGCCGCCTCTCCGAGGAAAACCGAGCAATTTCCGAGAGCGTAGAGGAAACACTGACGGGGACGGCACATACCGGAGGGAGCGCGTCACGGCTTTACTTGGCGCCTGAGACACACGCAAAAGTTTTAAGGGAGCCACGTGTGGAAGCGTGGTCCAGGAGACACCACAGAAGGAGCTTTCAGGGAGCTGGGGGACACCGGGAAGGGATGGGGGAGGCTGGGAAGCACCCGCGGTGACAGTCCTGGTGGGACCCCAGCACCAGGACCACATGCAGCCCCTAATGTGGGGGCAGGACCCCGCGTCCACCCTGTACCCCCAGTGGTGGGTCACCGCCTGCCTCCACCACGGAAGGGTGCTGGGGAGGGCAGGGGACCCCCAGAGACCCCTGGCCACGTGATGCCATCCCTCATCCTGTCTTGGCTGTCACTTCCCACGCCACAGGTAGGTCTGAATGGAATTGGCTGGAGCCATGGCATCGATGAAACCAACAGCAGGGTCCTGGATCCCAAACGGCACGTCCCAGCCAGACCTGGGGGGGGCAAAAGGAGCTGGGCAGGTCGGCACAGCCAGAGATGAGCATCACCCCACCCGAGCTGCCCCACTGACCTGTTGAGGACCACCAGGACGACAGCCCCATCGGGGCGCAGCACGGCCACGTGCTCCAGCTGACAGATGAAGCATCGGCGGCTGCTGTGCAGCCCCACGCGCCGGGAGCCTTCAGGGATGAACTTGCTGCGAGAAGAGGAGCAGGGGAGGGATCGTGCCCCCAATCTCAGGCTGGCAGCAGCCCCTGAGCCTCCCCGGCCCCAGCCCCAACCCACCTGAAGTGCCCCAGGTGGTAGAACATGGGCTGCTTGTAGAAGACATCCTTGCTGCTGTCCACAATGATGGGGCTGTCCACGAAGTTCTTGACCCAGTTGGGACCCCCCTGCAGGTCCAGTGCCAGGTTCCAGTCGGTCCAGCCGGCCACAAAGTGGTTCAGGACCTGGGCAGGCAGGGAAGAGTCTGAATGGGGCTGAGGTGGGCCCATGGTCCCGAGCGGGCAATGCCAGGGGGACCATACCGTCAGGATGCTGTGGCTGTAGCTTTCTCCTCGCTCCCAGCAGCCCAGGGACACAGAGAACCGGAGAGTGAGGAAGCCACTGCAGGCCTCCGTGTAGAGGAGAAAATGGTCAGGGAAGAGCTTGTGGGTGGCCTCCAGGCTGCAGCTGGCTGGGACAATGCTGTCCAGGTACCAGTGAACCCCCAGGCCGGCGACATAGCGGGCAGCAGTGGCATTGCCCAGGACCTGGGGGAGGAGAGGAGACACCTCATGCCAGGGCCACCAGTGCCTTGAGCTCCATGGGGATGGGCACACAGAGCCCACCTGCCAGCCGGATCCCCTAGGGCCACCTGCCTCCCCTCTTGTCCCCTCCTGCAGGCACCACAGACTCCCGTCAGCACCTGCACCCCAAGCAAGAAGCCCCGAGCAGCACCCAGTGTGGGTTGAGCACCCTGTTGGGTACAGGGCAATGGGTGAGTGGGGGCAGATGTGCCCCTCAGTAGGCTCCTCGCCACCCCGCTGCTGCCTGCTCCTGCCTCTGCACCACCCTGCGTGGTCCCCGGGGTGGTCCCCGGTTCGAGGTGAGGGAGGGACGTGCTGCGCCTGCGGCTCCAGCCTCGCTCGAGGCAGGGGCAGGAGCACGTTTTATTTTCTTTCCTTTCAGTTTGAGGTAATTCCCACAAACAGCTCTTCAGCGTTGCGAAAGAACAAGCCGAATCAGCTGAAACTCTGCCTGGAGAAGGAGCTGGGGTGCTGGCCAGCAGGACTCCGGGATGCAGATGCCACCTCCTGTCCCTGATTCACCCGGGCACACACGGAGGCGGTTGCTACTGAATTAGCCGTCTCCAGCTCCCTCTCTGGCAGACCCAGTTTGTCTCCTGCTCTGTCTGGGGCTGGGAGAGGCTGCCAGCTTAATTTTCAGATAAAACCCAATGCTTTGGTGGGACACAGAGCAGAGGGAGCGAGAGGAGCTGGGCAGGGAGAGGGGGCTTTGCTCTTCACCGCTTTGGCCCAGTGCGGGAGGTGGATGCGCTGGTCGTCCAGGATGATGAGGCGGGTGCGGTGGGGGCTGCGGGCCAGCGCGGGGCCCAGGTCACGGACGACGAAGTCCCGCTGCTGCACAGCAGTGAAGGCAATCGTGGGGAACTGGGGGGGTGTGAAGATGGCTGCGAGGGGCTCGTTCTGCGCCGTCACTGCCCAAAAGGTCACGTTGTATTTGGCGTATTCGTCCAGGAACCTTGTGCAGGGAAAAGGGGGCAGCATCAGCATCCCCTTCTGCCCACCCAACCCACGCCCCGGGCCCCCACAGTCCTCAAGCATCCCAGCCCTGGGGCACGGTACTTGATGAAGTAGTTGGCCCAGGTCTTGTGGTACTTGTCCCCTGCCTGCCCCTTCAGCGTCCCCTTCCCACGGACGTCCCCATTGCTCTTCATCCAGGCTGGGGAGGTCCAAGGGCTGGAGTACAGTGACAGTGTCCGCCTGCTCATGGCTGAGGCTCGGTGCAGGATGGGGATCTGCGGGAGGGGGAAGAAGGATGGCTCAGCTCCAGCTGTAGCCCCCCAAAACTGCCTGGCTCAGCATAGGAGGAACAGGAGCACTCAAGTGACCTCTGCGGGGAACAGCAGCCTACAAGCACCACCCCATGGCACAGTGCCCCAGCTCTGCACCCTGCCAGTGCCAGCCAGGATGCGCCAGGACGTGCCTCAGATGAGGTGTCAGCTCCCATGGGCTGTCCCCATGCACCCTGCTACCCTGTGAGGGGCTTGGCAGCACCCAGGCATGGGGGTCCTGGCACACGTAGAAGCTCCAGCAGGGAGAGGGAACACGGCGCCGCTGGCAGCAAATTCAGCCTCCCACCTTCAACTTCACATCCTCCTCAGCCAGCCTGAAGTGCTTCAGCTCATAGTCATGGGGGACGTCATCGTAGCTGTAGGGGCGCACGGAGAAGTCACTGCAAGCCATGGGGATCCGGATGAGATTGTACTCGATCCCTGCGGAGTAAGAAAAGCATCAGGCAGCACAGGAGCAACTGCCCAGGTGCTGAGTGTCCCTGCAGCAGGCACCAACCCGCGAGCAGCCCCACACTGCTGGCACCGCTCACCGCTCTCAGAGAAGTAGGAGCAGAGCAGATTGTCCTGAGCAGGTTGTGACAGCCCCAGGATGTTGATGGCAGCGGCATCGGAGAGGGACCCGCCGAAGCCCTTCACGTGCTGGTAGAGTGCGGAGACGTTGAGTGTCAGCAGCAACCCTGGAGAGAGGCTCAGGTTGTGGTGCCCAGGGGTTCCACAGTGGCACCCACTGCCCCTTGGCTGCGGCGGGTACCTGGGGCGTGCAGGCTGCGCTGGAAGGTCCCCTCGCTGCGCTCCAGCCTCTTGCCAGCCTTGCTGCTCTCGTATTTGACGTAGGTGCCCGGGGCTGGCAGCACCACAGGGTCCAGCGTGTCGCAGTACGTGGCGTTGCAGACACACACCATGGCATCACGGCCAAAGTACTTGGGGCTGCAGGGCCGGGCACCTGGGGGGCACGGGCAGGGTGGGGGGCAGCTGCCGGATGGGGGACGTGTCCCCACCAGAGCTCTCCTGCCCACCCTGGGGTGCTGCCTCTCCCCCCACACTCTGTCCCCTCCCCAGGCACCCTGGCTCATGCTGCCCGCAGGCTCCTGACCCTGTCCCGGGCATCCCAGCACCCACGCCATGCTGTTCCATTGCCACCCCTGCTGTGTCCCTTCACTCACCTGCAGCTTGGGGCACTGCCTGCAGCAGCAGTGGTGGCAGCAGCCAACCCAGGATGCCGACAGCCCCCATGCCCCCAGCTCCGGCAGGACCCAGGGAGCAGAGCCTGTTAGTGGGGACACCCTCAGCCAAAGCAGATGCAGGCACAGGAGGGGTGGAGGGACAGGCTGGGCTCCCCGTCTGGATCAGCGCCCTCTCCTCTGCCCCCGCTCCTGCTTCAGCTGCCAGAGAGCTCCTGCCACACACCCCGTCCTCCCCCTCCCTAGCAACGACCCTCGCCTGGCAAAGTGGGTCCATCCCTGACAGGAACCCGCAGCCCACCCTCCTCCACCCCAGCTGCTCCCCGACCTGCACTGCTGCGAGCCTTCCTCCTCCTCCTCCTCCTCAGGCAGCTTCCAGCCTCCCCACCTCGTCTTTACAGGGAGCTGCTTCGAGACCTCCCTCCGCAGCACACCCTCTCCCACCCCCACAGCTCCTCCTTGCTCCCCTCCCGGCCCATACNAGAGACGGGGACATGGTGCTGGCAGCTCTGACTACACGAAACGCTCCACCAGCACAGGGAGATACAGCATGGGGCAGCTCTGAGAACCCCCCACAATGCCCTGAAGGAAGCACTGATTTATTTCTTTTGTCAGGCAGAGGTTGGATGAATCCCTTGAAGCACAGCAGAGCCCACGGGTTCGTTCACGGGCACCGTAGGCTGTCCTGCTAACAAGCTCTAACAGCACCTTGGGCAATTCACCCCTGCCCATCACTCCAGTTTCTCCCCAAGAAATGCTGTGGCTGTGCACCCACGGCAGGGACAGCCCAGGACGCCCTGGCGAGGATGGCAAACATGACTGCCCAGCCCAGTGCAGCAAAAGGACCAGCCACCCAGGTGGTGGGACCACTGCTGTGCCCTGCCCAAGCCTTTTGCATCGCTTGCCCCAGCTCAGCAGGCACCACAGAAGGCAATGGTGACAGCAGGCTGGCAAGTGCCCCGGCAGAAGCTGCAACTCTCAAGCCAGACCCACGGAGGGGAACCCGCTGTCCTGATGCTGGCCGTGCCAGGAGCAGAGCTCAGCTCTGCTGTGCCTGGGGACAAACCGCTCTCCAAGAGCGATCCTCTCAGTCCAAAGAGCCAGGGGTGAACCAGGCCGGCTCATCTGGGCACACAGACACTGCCTGGTCCTGGTCACATTGCCCAGGATGTGCCCACTCCCATGGACACATATGCACATACCCTTGGCATCTCTTGGCAGGGGAGGCCTGGAAGACAGAGAGCGTCCAGCCCCCAGCCACCACGTTGCCAGCGCCGGAGTATTGAACACCAGGGCTCCAAGTTTCCCTCCATAGGGTTAAACCGCTCCGTTAGCTCTCCCTCTTTGGGTGGAGCAGGGCTTTGTGACTAATTTTCTCCTTTTCTGGCATATCAGATGCAGCTGTGGGGCAATTCAATTCATCAAAGTTCTTCCTACCCTCCAGTGCTGCCCTGCCACCCTCCCCTGCCTCTACCTGCCATGCTGGTCTGAGCCACGTGTGGCTGAGCCACGGGGTGCCCAGGCCAGCTGCCACTGGGGAAAGGAGAGACAGGGCCGGGCAGCCCCCAGTTACGACTCACAGGGCAACCAGGCAGCCTCGGAAGGAAGTTGCTGGTCCCGTGGCTCTCCCACCCCTAAGCCGTGACTAACGTGTCAGCCGAGTGCTACACCCTGGCTAATAAGCCCCAATTTGGGGGAGAAGCTAATAGGTCAACCCCTGCTGCCCCACGGTTATCAGCTGTCCCTCAGCCCACTGCCAGCCCCCCAGCATGCCCTGTACATCCTTTCCCTCCCTATTTTGGGGTCTGGCTCTGCCTGCCCCTTTGGCCACAGCCCTGCAGCTGGCTCGGGTCCCCACAGCTCCCAGGAGGAAAAACACTGCGGAGGCTGCTGGAGCTGGTCCCTATCACCACGGGCTGATAAGAGCTTCCTGCTGAGCAGGAAAAGTGAGACCCAGGGGAAGGGATACGCCTCAGCACAGAGCGGTGGCACGAGAGACACCAAATCCTCTCAAAGCCGCTTCTTGCTGCCGCTCCCAGCACCCAGGGTTTCTCACGGTGTTTGTGGCAGGAGCCTGGAGGGTGAACTTTGTCCCTTAGCCAGGCCAGAAGGGATGGGGACCCCGGGAGCACGGAGCTGCAGCTGAACAGCCCTTGTGAGGATCACGACTCCAAAAAACATCGCTGCCAAAGTGGGGGCCGGGCGTGCAGAGCCATGATGCAACCGCAGCAGCAGCCCCAGCATCTTGCCAGGCAGCTGGACCTTGGCCCTGGACATGGGGAGAGTTGGCCCTTGCTGGTGGGCACTGGTTCCAGGCCAACTGCTGAGGGGTCCTGTCCCAGCCACCAGGTGGTGTGCACCCCAAAAATCAGCCAACACCTTGCACAAGAATTAATGAGCCGAGACCCTCTCTATTTAACGTGGAGACGGTGGGTCCCCCCGCCCAGAGCTGAGCAGAGCACAGGGACAAGGGCACGCGTCCTGGGAAGGATCCAGACATCAGCTTTTATTACCAGGGATGGTAAAGTCTCAAAGGAAGCTGGTAAGTAACAACTTGGGAAGGAAGCAGCAGGTGGAGGAGCAGTCCTGTGTGAGAGATGCTGGGAGCAGGGCTCGCTGCTGCTGCCATCCTGGAGAAATATTTCCCTCTTGTGGACAAACATAAAGAGCCTCCAGGCAGGAACAGGATACTCCCGGCCCTCTGTGCAGCCAGCTCTCCCCAGGACGTGGTGTTGTGGGGTCCTGCCCCAGAGCAATGCCCAGGTGGCATCACAGCGCAGGATGTGCCAGCTTCCCAAGGTGACCCTGTCACGCACTTACCCAGTGCCCTGGGCGCTACCAGAGAGCCCGTGCTGGGCTGTGCCCGGCCCACACAGCGTCGCTGCTGTCAGCCCTGATGGCATCCTGGGCTGCATCCCGCCTGCCCCGACCCGGCTGACCTGAATCGGCCCAGCAACTCCGGCCTCCCTTCCTCCTCCTGCCTGCAATCGCGACCTCCCTGCCCTAATCCTCGCCTGCCGCGCTACCTCCCTCCTTCCTGGCCCTGAATCGGCCCAGCAACTCCGGCCTCCCTTCCTCCTCCTGCCTGCAATCGCGACCTCCCTGCCCTAATCCTCGCCTGCCGCGCTACCTCCCTCCTTCCTGGGTGTGCCCGCACCCAGCACCCACTCCTGGCCCCGCGCCTGCTTGCTCAAGCTGCCCCAGCTCCGCAGCAGGCACTGAGCCCCTGCTGCACCCTGAGCCACAGCGGGACCCCTCTGCCCCAGGGGGGACGGTGCACCCCATAGCAGGGCAGCATGTCCCACGGCAAGGCTGCTGCAGCCTGGCCAGCACCCCTCTCCCTGCAAAGCCCTAGGAGAAGGCTTGGGGATACCCTGAGCCCATCGTGCTGCGATGCTCCTGGAGCTGGTTCTGCCTCCAGCCCCACACCCTGGGTCAGGAGAGATGTGATACACACACACACACACACACCCCCTAGACCAGCACGGGGCTGAGGGTGGCTCCACCATGGCAGGAAAAGCAGGGAGAGCTGCCTGCCCAGGGCTTCCACCACGACAGGCATCCGTGAACTTTGCTCCCGCTCCTGCTCCAGGACCTGGAGCATCTGCACACAGGGTAAATCCTGAGCTGCCTGCCCATTCCTAAACCTGCCCACAAAGGCAAGGGGAGACCACCAGGATTCAAGCTCAGTTCCCCACCAGGCCGCACACGCTTGAAACTGGAAGCAAACTGGTGGCTGGAGCACTGCCCTGACGGTGGCAGCCCCACAGCGAGTTGGGGGAGGACAGCAGCCGGGGTGGCAAGGGAAAGCAGCTGCCCCACAGGGCTCCAGGTGCTCCATGCTACTCCTGGGAGTCCCATGGGCTCCGTGCCTGGGCGGCACCCTGCCACGGTGCCCGGGAGCAGGGGAGGGACCTGGCTGTCTCTCTTCCAGCCGCAGACATAAGAGGCAGCATCAGCATTTAATATCGGAGCAGCAGAAAACAGCATTCACAGCCTGTGGGATCTCCACCCCGAGGGGCACCGGTGTCCCCGGCCCTCCTGCACACGCACGGCGCTGCCTGGCCTGGCTCACTCCTCCGGCTCGCTGGAGTGCTCGGCTCTGCTGGGGCACAGACAGCAGTGAGCTGCCTCCTCCGCACTCCCAGGCCCAAGCCCAGGGCGATGTGGGCTCTCCCAGCCCAGCTCAGTCCGGCCCCTGGTCAGCCATGGGCGTCCCAGCCCTGTCACTGTCGCCGCCACAGGTAGGTCTGGATGGAGCTGGCTGGAGCCACTGCTGCGATGAGACCAACCGTATCAGCCAGCCCAAAGGTGACATTCTGCAGAGACCTGGAGGGCGAGGAGCAGCAGGGTCAGAGCTGCAGCAGCCCCCGAGCACCAGTGGCCCACAAAGCCCAGCAGGACGAACCACACGCAGGACCCCGCAGGACAGGGTTGTGCGGGCTGAGCCGCATCACTCACCGGTTGAGAACCACCACCACCACAGCACCATCAGGGCGCAGGAAAGCTGTGTACTCCAGGTCTGTCTTCTTGGACTCTTTGGAGGCGATGAGCCCCACGCGCTGGGAGCCCTCGGGGATGAACTTACTGCACAGGCATGAAGCAAGCCCAGGGAGGGAGTCAGACCCCAGCAGAGCTCCCCTCCTGCAACACTGCAACCACAGAGCTAGAACCCAGGCCTTGACCCACCTGAAGTGCCCCATGTGGTAGAACATGGGCTGCTTGTAGAAGATGCCTTCACTGGTGTCCACAATGATGGGGCTGTCCACATAGTTCTTGACCCAATTGGGGCCCCCCTCCAGGTCCAGGGCCAGGTTCCAGTCGGTCCAGCCGGCCACAAAGTGGTTCAGGTTCTGCAATGGGACAACTCAGATGTCTGCCCAAGGAGCAGGGTAGCTGACAGGAGAGGGAGCACACCCACAGCCCTCTCCAGGGCCTGCTATGCTGGGTGGCGCAGGGGTCTCACCATCAGGATGCTGTGGCTGTACTGGTTCCCCCGGTCCCAGCAGCCCAGGATCACATCCCTCTCCCAGAAGTGGGCCCCTATGCATGCCTCCGTGGCCAGGATGAAGTAATCGGGGAAGAGCTCATGAGTGGGCACCACTGTGTCCTGTATGGGCCCAATGAAGTCCAGGTACCAGTGGATGCCGATGCCGTGGACATAGCGAGCTGCTTCTTCATCCTCCAGGACCTGGCAGGGAGAAGAGTCAGCCAGGGCAGAGCACCATCACCCCAGCCCTCGCACTGTGGGACAGAGCAGCTGAGCCTTCTGCTCACCATGCTGGTGGACCCCCTGCCCCACTCACCACTTTGGCCCAGTGCGGGAGATGGAGCCGGTTGTCATCCAGGATGATGAGCTGGACATCGCGGTGGGAGCTGTTGGCCAGCGCAGGGCCCAGGTCCCGGGCGATGAAGTCCCGCTGCTGCTCGGCCGTGAAGCCCAGGCACTGGAAGGGGTAGTTGTTGATCAGCCCGGCCGAAGGCTCGTTCTCCGCTGTCACTGCCCAGAAAGTCAGGTTGTACTTGGCGTATTCGTCCAGGAACCTGGGTGCAGGGGAGAGGGATCAGCCCCAGGGCCTCCCCAGTGCTGAGGATTCCCTGGGTATCTCCCCATCCCCTCGCCCCTGGCACTCCTTACCGTACGAAGTAGTTGGCCCAGGTCTTGTGGTACTTGTCCCCTGCCTGCCCCTTCAGCGTCCCCTTCCCCACAAAAGACTCGCTGGTCTTCATCCAGGTGGGGGAGGTCCAAGGGCTGGCATACAGTGACAGGGGCTGCTTGCTCATGGCCAAGGCTCGGTGCAGGAGGGGGATCTGCAGGAGGGGGCAGAGGGACCACCTGAGCTGAATCCCTGCACCCACACACAACCGCCCCCATCCCACCCCGCTCCCTCCCACCACTCGCCTTCAACTTCGTATCCTCATCTCGCAGGCTGAAGTGGGCGAGCTCATAGTCGAAAGGGACATCATCGTAGGTGTAGGCATGGAGAGAGAAGTCACAGCTGGCCATGGGGAGCCGGACCAGGTTGTACTCCAGCCCTGCCAGGCACAGTGGTGTGGAATGGGAAGAGATGGGCAGTGGGACAAGAGGTCTCCAAGCCCTGCTGGTGGCCAGGCAGAGGCCCTCAAGGGTCCCTGTCACCGTCCCTCCCACCTCCCCTGATGTTCTCACCTTCCTCAGAGAAGTATGAGCGGAGCAGGTGATCCTGGGCTGTTTCAGGCAGGGAAAGGATGTTGATGGCAGCTGCATCAGTGATGGAGCCACCAAAGCCCTTCACCTTTTGGTATCGCTGTGCCGTGTCCACGGTCAGGACAAGATCTGCAGGGAGGGAACCCAGTGTGATGGCAGGTCGCACACAGGGGCTGACCCATCTCTGCTGGTCGCAGTGTGNCGCCCCCGCACTCACCTGTGGCCCAGGGTACGGCTGGCAGCGCCACCAGCAGCAGCCACCAGCCCCGGGCACCGGCGGCCCCCATGGCCCCTCTGCGTCCCCCGACGGGCCCCGGGGCACAGGGCCTGTGAGCGACGGCACGACCAAAGCCACCCGTCCCGGTAGCACCCCGAGCCGTTCTCAGTCGCACCGGCTGCTCGGCCTCCTCCGCAGCACCGGCCCCGCTGACGGCCTCACCTTTCAACGCGGCCGGAC
>VXBJ01002865.1:184846-201889 GCA_013400055.1 Nycticryphes semicollaris | reverse complement strand
AAAAAAAAAAAAAAAATGCTGTTATGGTTAAATTGCTTTTGAATTTAGGAAAAGGTAAATTTTGTACACCTTCAGATGCAGTGGCATCCAGGAATTAAGAAGGCTTTGGGTGGGTGCTGTAAGCAAGCTCGTTTAGGTGAAAGCAGTGCCATTGGCAGGGAGCCTGAACCAGGCTGCATCTCAGTCAGTGCCTCTTGCCGCTGCTGGTGCCGATGAAGCAGCTGAGGTCAGCGGGTTTGTGGAGGTCTCGTTTACACCAGAAACCTGCTTTGAATCAGGCAGAGCATTCAAACACGGTATATCTGCTGACTGCAAATGTAGAGTAACTGAGTGTTCTTCTGTCTCTGGGTCCATTTGACTGTCCATTGCTGTGGCCGGAATTGGTCTGGCTATCAATGGCAAGTCGTTTCCTATGCTTCTGTTGCCTTTGGGCTCAGGTTTCAAGCTGGCCAAGTACATTACAGGTTCCTCTTAGAGCTCAGGCAAGCCGAAGCCCTGATTTGGCCAGCACTCTTCAATGCACTTGATCTGTCACTACCCCTGTAACTCCCATGCATCCTGTCCGTGTGCCCTAGCACCTCTCAATGGTACCAGAAAACATTTTTCTTGCAAATAGAAAACCCTTTTCTTCCCATATCCATGCTGCACTTAGGTGGTCAAAAAGACAGAGAACCTTTAAATATTTTTTAAATGGATACAGATATAACCAGCTAGTGCTAACTAGCACAGCTATCCCTTGTTTCAGTACTACTCAAAAGCTCTCAGATTCCACACAAATGAATTGAAAAAGCAAATTTACACTTCTGAGACTAGAAAGGGTCTACTGAGAAAACCGCATTAAAATACAAAACAACATCCAAACCACAGCGTGTTCTCTTTTTCATCCCTCTTCTTATGATAGTGCTACCGTGGATAAGGTATTAAAATTCTTTTTGAGTATTTCTTTAAACACTGCTTATGGTGTTTAGTGTATTCATTACAAAAATTTTCATGTCCTTATGCTCATGGTTTCAAGTCCTGCACAATTATGATATATCCATCAACACCACCATCAAACATACACCTGCACTATAATCAAATTCAAATATAAGTTGTGACAAACACCTCCAATAAAATATTATGTGCACAGTTTGGAAATTTTAAAAGGACACATCAGTCTTAAAACCTTTGCAAAAGAAGCAAAAAACAGACAGAGCTCTCCTGACTCTGACTTTCAGCCCCCACATATATGAAATATTAGTTTGGTTCATAAACCGATCCAGATCTGTCTTAAAAAATACTCTTAAACACCTCACTACTAATCTTGGAAATTTGTTTCTGAATCTGCTGCTTTGATTAGAAGGTTCTTCCTAGCTATTCCCAAATTCATCCTCTTTCATTTTTTTGCAAGTATTGTTTTTCATCTGAAAAAGTTCCTCCAACCCTGGCCAGTTTCGTTCATTAGGGTTTGATCCAACATCATTAAACCACTAATGACGAGTAGCAGAGAACAGTAGTGAAAGCTCTGATGTAGGTAATACATTTCTGCGATATACACATTGCACAGACTGCAGGAAAAAAACCAGCTCCTGATATCTTGAACATCTGCACTCTGAAGGCTATGCTGCCTCTGTGGCATCAGAGCTACAGCAATAGACAGGATAGAGGGTACTTCCTTGCCGTGCTTCCAGGTGAGACTGACTTGTTTCTTCCTGCGAGCCCAGCTGAATGGCCCTCCAACCAGCCCCCCTTCTACAGGTTAAAGAGACACAGAAGAGCAGGCTGCTGAAAGCAGCAGGTCAGTGGTCATGCTTATTATTTTGCATTTCAACAACTAAGCTTTTTCCTTTTGTTTTATTTTTAATAGAATTATCTTATATGACTTCAGACATCTAGCGTAACAGATTAAACCAGATCATCTTATACACCAAAAAGCCCCCAAACTTTTTAGACCCATTGAAATGGAATTCTTGAAAGTTCAGGGCAGGATTCCTGTTATTTCACAAGGGTAATTGTCACCCAGTAAGAAAATTGGAGAAATGTTTTGTAATAAAGAGAGAAAAGTTACTCTTTTGTCTGCAATTTTTCTTCCTTACCAACTGGTTCTCTTCCTCCTCTTTACACAACTTACAGAAAAATGGAGCACTATTTTGTGGTACTGCATTACTGCAATATGCATACATAGTAACATCTACCATACAGTATTTGAAAGTTCATCTACTTTTTGAAAGAAGAGAATGATCAAACATGCAAAAGCCTCAAGAAGATTTGCTATAAATATTTGCAGCACTTCAAAAGTAGTAAGACAGACTAAATTTCCTCTGAACTCAATTGCACTGCACAATCATCTTTCCTTGCTATACCTAAAGGTCCTGCTGAAACACTGCCTGTAGCAACAATGTCCACAGTCTACTGAACTGTCAAGACTCTGGCTGACAAATGCAGATTGTTTTTCCTTGGACTTTTGGTGTAGCGTACAAGAGGCAATATAACAGCCAAAATGAGCAATAAAGAAAGGGAAAAGAACATGAGAAATTCAAGTTTCTTGTAATGCAAAATACAAATAGTCTGGAATGTATTAAATGATGCTATTCATACAACCTCTGTTCAGTCTATGCTTATGGCCAGAACTGACAAACAATTTAGAAAAAGGAAAAAGTATTCAAATGTTCAAGCATAAAAATGCCACCTTTCAAGGTGTAAAGTATCATAAGTCACTGATGATTTATCTGAAAGGTCAATACGCAAAATTGCAAAAAAAACCCATGTGCTCTACAATGGCATTCTGTCAGTTTCATCAAAACTCAAAGCAACAGTGTTTTTTTTCTATGTAAATCATGTAATCCCAATACCTAACAGGTTCATTTTATCCCCTGTAAGAACTCACAGTAATCCAAGACAACAATTAGTTCGGCCCCTCTATGCCCAGAGGTGGGGACGGGAGCTACCACACCTCTGGATCTGCTCACTGCTGCTGGGAAGAGGAGAACACTGCATATGCAGAGCCAGGCAGGAGATGCAAACCAACAGATGACCCCTTTTCTACAGTACCAAATCCCCTCGCCTGCATTCTCAGGGAAGAAAAGAGAATATCATAATAGAGATTAAGTCCAGTCAAGGAGAAAGCGAGGGTCAAGAGGAAAGCAGAGCAAATAAAACAGGGAGGGCAGAAGAAAAACTGAAAGAGCAAAGAGGGAGGAAAAGACAAGGAATGGGAAATAACAACCCAAATTCAGACATGAAGAGGGAGAAAACTGCACTGTAGTCACTGTTACAGACATATAATTGATCTAGCACTGTTAGCTGATTGACACAGGAAAAAATTGCAGTATAAATTTAGTCACTACTGAACTGAACATCCCCACTGAAAGTAAAAGGCTTGAAATTTATATTACTGTAACTAAAATCAAACCAATCTGTTAGAGGTCTATTCCATGTGAAGAAGTAATAAAGCAGTTGATTTTTTTCTTTCTGTTGAACCAGGGAAAAGCACCCCTGTCTGTTCTTGAATCACTCCCAACTTTTCTCCACAGCCCACTACATATTTCACCTCTCACTGCTCCTGCTGCGTCCTGTGGAGAGGGCAATTCTGGCTACCTGGAACACCGGAATTCTCACCTCCTCACTTTTGCAAGTTAGCAATGAAAATATTTTTCTCAGCAAGTTACTTGCATTCTATTTGACAAAGCTTCTTGCCAGTTATCCTCCATGTTCTCTTTTCTGGCTATGTATTTCCACATTGCCACTGTCCAACTGGACAGAACAGGTCAGTAGAGAAAAAAATAAAATATCTCTTAAGNGTACTGGAAGGCTGCTATTAGGTTAGCCTCCTCTTCTCCAGATTGAACAACCCCAGCTCCTTCATCCTGTCCTCACAGGAGAGGTGCTCCAACCCCCAATCATTTTCATGGCCCTCCTCTGGATCCACTCCATCAGGTTCATGTCCTTCCTATATTGAGGGCTCCAGACCTGTACACAGTACTCCAGCTGACGTCTCACCAAAGCAGAATAAAGTGTCAGAATTGCCAAAAAGCTGCTAGCTTGAAAACAAAACAAAATAACTGGAGGTAAAATCGCTTTTAACCAATACAATATTCCAAAAGCAACATTCATCCCTCCCTGAAAGCTAAAGCTTCCCTTATTCTGGACATAGCTGCTGTACAGTGCAGACAAATGTAGCAGTTCTTCCCTCAAAAATATATAGGAGTACCCTACACAAACTCATTTCCTGTCTTACAATATTAATGAAGGAGCACATGTCCTTCTAAGTAGTTCTGATTAAAAAAAATTACTACTCTGACAATTGTTTTCTGTGTAAGGAGAGGCATTCCAGCTATATTTATTTCCATCTTAAATTTGAGCTCTGCAACTGAATAAGCAATCCTGTGGAGGATTTAGGAACAAGGTTGCAAAGTGCAGAAGAAGATGGAAAAGCATAGTAGCCCACTAGTTCTTGTGGGAAAAGAAGTTCCTGTCTTTGGTGCAGTAAAGCACTAAAGCAAGAGGAGCCGGTGAAGGTTAGAAGGCTGGAAGAGGTAAAATGCATGTCCAGAAGCACAGCCTCTTACCTTTATCAAATAATAAATGTCATCTGTTCTTAGTATTGTGGTACTACTATGTTTTCAATGTCCATAGTACCTCTTTGAAGTAGAGCTGTACTTTGCAAGGACATGTAGCACTGTCTGTTTCCATGAATCTTTGCTGTCGTATGTCTTCGCTGTCCCTTCCTCTCGCCACATCAGTGCTATCCCTGTTACAGCAGGACAAAAATATTAAGGAAGGGCAGCATGTTTTACCAGTGGTAGATGTCAATACCCTGTTTTAAAAGTTGTAGCTTCATAATCAGGAGGTTTGGCTAAGATGGAGATATTTAAACACCTATTTGTCTGAACACAAGATCAAGGTAGCGAATACAGATATTCTTTTGCATTGTCTCTTTATACTGTTATTTGATGGAGATACGTGACAGCTGTGCGGTACAGTATGTTTACAGAAATATGCCTGCACAATTTTTTCTCCTCCTTATGAAGTATTTCTAGTTTCTCTGCCTGTGAAGGATGTCTTCTGCTTTTGTGTTCCATTGATCCTAGATTGTAAAGGAACAGTAAAACAGACTCTTTGCTGTATTTGCATCATCCAGCAACACATATCTGTAAGTAAATAACTGTGCTGGTAAGTAGATGAAAAGAAAAGCTTCTTCAGTAACTTGAGCTGTATGAAGTAGAGTACAGTAACGTTTGTCACCAAGGCTTAGATTTGGGACCCTATGGTGAAGGATTTGTTTTGGGATGGAGCAGAGAGGTTAGACAAAAATAGCAGGATTGTTCATTGTACAGTAGGATTCAGTCATGCTTGCTATGCAAGCATGCAAGTCATGCAAGGACCAGCTTCTGTTTACATTCCTCATAAAAAAACCCCAAATAATTAAGAAACCACACAAATTTCCCTGGTAAGTAGCTGCACAAATGGCAGCATGACTGCTCCCCCCTTTCCTTACCCCAAAAAAGGGATGCTGTCACTGTGGCAGATGGCTTATACCACAGGTAGTTCAACTTAAGGATATTACAGGGCTTAGATGAGAGTTTCCATATCCTCAAAAAGACCTCAAATACACCCTGAAAAACAATGTTCAAGACAAATTCATTCTATTTCACTCTGATAAAGTAAGCCCTTCCTCTTTAAGCCAGTATGTTCTTAGGCTGAAAGACAGCATTAGAAACAAACTCAGACATGTAACACTTCCACACATTTTATGTCATCCCAAAGCTTTTTCTACTCCAGTAAGCTGCCCAACAGCTCAGGTAAAAATTACCGTTTAAAGCTATCATTTAGTTTAGAGATTATATGAAGTCTTGTTAATCAATTCTGGCCTCTTTTTCCAAAGTTGTAACCAGTAGCACTTCAAGTCACTGTCTGGTATCCTGAGGCATGCAGGAACATTTCACCGATCCAAGGTACAGTTCAGCTGGACCTCTAAAAAACTATAGGTTTAGTTCTTTGTAAATCACGTATTTCCTGCATTTGATCAAAATGTATCCTAGCAAGTACCCTGAGGTACAGCTTTAGCACTTACTGGTATGCACACCAGAATCATTTAGAGCAATGTGTGATTTTAGACAAGAACATTATTGGAGAAGCCATACACAGGCTGATCAGTCACACAAATTTTGAACACAAGACACATTACATTAGTTCTCAATATTTCAACAATCACGCTGTTTTGAGTTAAAAGTCCTTAGCTAATATGCTTCTAGGATTGCAGGTTTATTCTGTGCCACTTCAGACTGCCATTACCAGAAAGCACTTGGGAAATGGGGTGTCGTAAGCAAGCAGTGTAAAAGCCAGTATTTTTAATACCTGGTTAAGAGATCCAAACTATCCTTTCAGTGATATAATTGGATTTATTCTTTAAAAACAAAATGTACAGAAAACCCCCCAAAACAAACCAACCCCACACTTTTAAAAAAAGCACAAGCAAAACCAAACACACAAAGCAGGTGGAAAGCATTGGAACAAGCATACTGTCAACTTGGAAAAGAAAATGTACAGAAAATACTGTTTAGCAAGACTCACTAGTGTCTTTGACAATCTGGACAGGATGAAATGGATACCCATTTAAAAGTTAATCACCTTACTTCAGCTTGTCAAGTATTTTGGGTTTCTCTGTCAATTCACATATGTCATTACTAATAAGTCACAACTTCAGCCCAAAACATATTGAAAGCTATACAATAATAATTAGGTTTGACTGTGTTAAACTCTGGAAAAGGGAATGAATCAATTGATCCAAAGTGAGAGATAAGGGACCTTGGAGGAAAGAGGGGTAATAAATGAAGCACAGTTTTGCACCTTTGGGACGAAGAACAGGACAACAGCAAGAAACAGAAAGCCAAGAAAAATCTGCAGCAGTGCAGAAAGAAGAGAAGATGCAAATGAAAAGCAGCAGCAGCAGCTCAGGGGATGAAGACCAGGTCTTTTAATTCTGATTCTGTCACAATTCAGTATATGCGTTTGGGGAAATGGTTTCTCCCATGACTGAGTTCTCCTCTGTTTAAAAGTGTAATAAAGTGCACTTTGCTAGTGCTTTATTTCATCCTACTGGCCTTTCCTCAGTGTGCTAACCACTAAAGAAACAAAAGTGTCTGAGTTTTTGTATTAGGGTTTGCAACTGACAAGTAAGGATGTAACTCCCTGTAGTTTTTAAGCTCATGGTAATAAATGTAATATTTCCCATGCCCATTTTGTGCTGGACCTGTCGTACGTGCAGCAAAAATTTTTCCCTCACTCCTACACAGAGGATGCTTCTCTGGAATTTGTAGGTGTCCAGTGGAGTAGTGAGAGCTGTCAGACACCCAGGACTTGGGTAGGTTATTGGCAAAGGCAATGAAGCAGGCAGACAAAAAAAGAGCTGAAGTGACACATGCCAGATTGATAACTGCAGGGACACAGACACCATCTGGGTCAGAGTCCAGATTGTCTGACAGTTCATCTCATTGCATGGAGCAACTTCAGACTGAAGACTCTCATGAGAGGGAAAAATGAACTACAGTGGCTGCTAAGGAATTTGATTTATGAGGCAAAAGAGCTGTCACTGCTGAGAGTTCCTCAGAGGCCCAGTGAGGCTATCTCTGCAGTGTTTACCACCCAACCATCTCTAGACTGCACAGCTTGGCTAGCGTTTGTAGATAAGCAAACAGTGTCTCAAAACTTCGGATGTTATGCCAGATATTTTGCCGAAGTGTCTCCTTGAAATGAAAAATAACAAGAGCTAACATCACCTGCAAGATAAAGTTTAAAAAGAAAATAATTAGAAATTCTCAGCTAGTGGTGGCATGAGATTAAGAGGAAGATTTATTGTAGAATTTGTGTTACAGCACCTGTGAGTTACATGCTGAAAACCACTGTAAGTGGTATGGGAAACAAAACACATTTTTGTCCTCAACAAAGTTTTAGAACAAACAAAAAATTTTTCTCCTTTTTTAAGGTGTTCACATTAAGAATATAAATTTTTTATAAGTTTCATTAAATAAATTAATTTCATATTT
Organism: Nycticryphes semicollaris; assembly: GCA_013400055.1. Lineage (NCBI taxonomy): Eukaryota > Metazoa > Chordata > Aves > Charadriiformes > Rostratulidae > Nycticryphes > Nycticryphes semicollaris. The sequence continues at coordinate 193,865 of VXBJ01002865.1, read as the reverse complement.
AATTCAAACTGTTGAAGCAATTTCCAGCACAAACAGAGCATCTTTTTAATTAAAATAGAGGAAAATAGGAATGGATTTTTTTCTTTTTGTTCCTAATACTAATCACTCTTTCTGTCCTTGGAGATTAAATGAACATGTTAAAGTCTCTGGAGTCAGAGCAGATAGTTGTGGCTTTTTTAAAAGTTAAATTCTTGCCAGACAGTAGCATTAAGAAGTAACTGCAGTACTGAAAGGGGAAAAGAGTTTATTTTCCAGCACCTGTTATGAAACCAGAATGAAAATTAGAAAAAGAAAAAAGAAAAAGCCAAGGTTCCTAGATTTATTTTGTTTTTTAAAGCAGAGCACTTCATAGCTAACAACCTGAAACTGCCTGAAGTCAGCAAGTCACTTGAATTGTATTTCATTCCAAAGAAGGAAAGCCATAGCATTTTGTCATTTCAATATGACACCCAGTAAAGGTGTTTACATATGTGTGTGTGTGCGCATGGCTGGGGAAGGGGGCAATGAGAAGACTTTACTTGTGGCCTGTTGATATTTTTCAAAGTTTTTATTGTGTTTTTGGGTGGTCAGCACTGTAACTTGCTTACAACAGCTTCTGCACTTAACATTTTCTGTACGTAAACTGGTCAGATGCAGTACTAAGCTTTGAGGTCAGAGCAGTGGTGACCACAACAGGAAGGGGGGGCGTAATTTGTCACCTTTTTCAGGTATGGCTGTTTCCATTGTTGCTGACATATTCTACTCTCAGTTTCCAGGAGCTGGCAATAGTGAGAAGACCTGTGTGAGGTGTGGCCAAGCAAATGATCCACTCACCCTGGTGGAAGAGCTTCAAGAGGAAGTGTACAGGTTAAGGACCTTTGGGGAGTCTGAGAAAGAGATAGACTGGGCCTGTCTGCTCTTCCTGAGACAGAAACACCCACCAGAAAAAAGCACAAGATAAAGGGGATCCTGTATCCCACCTACCAGGCAGAAGGCAGTAACTTCAATGAAAGGAGTGAGTAGAGGCAAGCCTATGGGGTGTCAGGTGAATGCTCTCCTGCTATACAACAGGTCTGAGGTTCTGGAAGTGGAAGGTCAATCAATTGGTGATGTGGATTATGGTCAATCTACATCAGAGGTGTTGCCAAGATCAGAAAGGCTGAAGCCCTGTATCGTGGCCACCTCCACAAGGGAAAAAAGATGAGTTGTAGCTATAAGTGACTCGCTTCTGAAGGAAATAGAGTGCCCAATATGCCGGGCAGACCATCCTGTTAGGGAAGTCTGCTGCTTCCCTGGGGACTGTGTTAAGGAAACTTCCTAGGCTGGCACAGCCCTCAGACTATCACCCATTTTTACTCTTCTGCCTTGGTGGCAATGAAACTGCAATGCATAGTCCAAGAGCGCTCAAAAGATACACCAGCACCTTAGGATGGTTGGTAAGGGAATCTGGGGCACAGATAACATTTTCCTCTTCCAGTTTCAGGCAGTGACATTGGAAGAAACAGATGGACTCATTCTATTATTACATGGCTCTGTGGCTGGTGTCACCACCACAGTTTTGGAGGTCTTGGTAATAGGAAGGTCTACATGGCACCCTGCTGGCATTGGGCAGGGTTCAACTTTCTCAAAGGCAGCAGAGTGTCCTTGCTAATGAACTGGTGGGGGTGACTGACAGAACTTTAAACTAGAGTTGAAGAGGGAAGGGGATAACGTTAGGCTCACTCATGACAGCGGTGGGACAACACACCAAGATTAGTGGGACTGGATTCTAGTGAGGTCCATCCGTCTGTTGCTGTGTGCTGTGCTGGGTAGAGCAGAACATGATTGGAGTCATACAGAGATTATCCAGGGTCTTCTGAGGTAACAGGAGCCAACAGAGAAACACTAGTGAAATTCCTCAAAAGAATTAAGGAATATTCCTCTAAAAAAGTGACACAGATGACAGCCCAGCTGTGGGCTCTACACCAATGTATGCAACATGGGCACCAAGCAGGAGGAGTTGGAAGCCACTGTGCTGCTAGAAAGCTATGACCTCGTTGCCATTGCTGAAAGTGGGTGGAGTAAATGCCATGACTGGAGCACTACTATCAATGGCTACAGACTGTTCAGAAATAACAGGCAAGAGAGGAAGGGTAGAGGCATTGCACTCTGCATCAAGAAATGGATAGAGCGTGGAGAGCTGTCTCTGAAGAATAACATGAGCAGGTTAAAACCTTATGAGTATGAATTAGAGACTGAAGCAACAAAGGGAACCTTGTGGTTGTTGTCTACTATAGGCCACCTAATCAAGAGGAGCCTATTTACAAAACCTTCTTACTCCAGCTAGAAGAGGCATCATGCTTGCAGGCTTTCATTCAGCTGGGGGACTTGGGGACTTCAGCTACCCCAGCTTCTGCTAGAAAAGTGGCATAGTGAACTGTAGGCAATCCATGAGACTCCCAGAGTGCAAAGGTAACTTCCTAGGCCAGGTAAAAAATACCAGAGGGGAGGCAATACCAGACCTGTTGTTCACCAACACAGCTGAGTAATCAGAGACATCAAGCTTGGAGGCAGCCTGGGCTACAGTGATCATGCACTGGTGGAGTTGTCAGTCCTGAGGAATACTGGTCATGTGAGAAGTAATGGCAGGATCCTGAATTTCAAGAAAGCAAAATTCCAGCTCTTCAAGCAGTTAGTCAGTAAAAAACCTTGGGAAACAGCCCTCAAGGACAAGAGAACAGAAGAGAGCTGCCAGGTCCTTAAGAATTCTTTCCATAAAACACAAGAACTCTTGTTACCCAGGTGTAAGAAATCAGGAAAGGAGGGCAAGAGGCCTGCATGAATTAATTAAGATCTGTTGGTCAAACTAAAGGGCAAGAAGAAAATACACAGACAGTGGAAACAGGGACAGGTATCCTGAGAAGAGTATAAGGGATGCTGTCTGGTTGTGTAGGGATGGGGTCAGGAGGGCGAAAGCGCAACTGGGGCTGTGTTGGCAAAGGATGCAAGGAATAATAAGGGCTTCTATAGGCATGCCAGCCATAAAAGGAAGGTCAAAGAAAGTCTACCCCTGATGAACGCAACCGTCAAACTAGTGACAACAGATGAGGAGAAGGCTGAGGTACTCAACAACAATTTTGCCTCAGTCTCCACTGGGCAGGGAGGTTATTCCTGCCAGCCAGCATGTCTTCACGAAGGGCAAGTCCTTTCTGACCAATCTAGTGACCTTCAGTGGATAAAGGAAGAGCTATGAATGTCATCTATCTGGACTTCTATAAGGCCCTTGCCACAGTCATCCACAACATTTGTCTCTTTAAATTGGAGAGATATGCATCAGATAGATAGATCCACCTAGCAGGTGGATGAAGAATTGGTTGGATGACCACATCCAGGAGGTAGTAGTGAACAGCTCAATGGTCAGTTGGATACTGGTGACTAGCGGCGTCCCTCAGGGGTCCATACTGGGACCAGTACTATTCAACATCTTCATCAACAAAACAGAGAGAGGGATGGAGTGCACTCTCAGCAAATTTGCAGATGACATCAAGGGTGTGGTTGACACAACTGAGGGACAGGATATCATCCAGAGAGACCTGGACAACTTCAAGAAGTGGGTCCATGTGAAACTCCAGCAATTCAGCAAGGCAAAGTGCCAATTACTGCACTTGGGTCAGGCCAGCCCCCAGAATCAACACAGAGTAGATGATGAAGGGGTTGAGAATAGTCCTGTGGAGTAGGTCTTGCAGGTACTGGTGGATAAACAGCTGGACACGAGCCAGCAATGTGCACTCACAGCCCAGAAAGCCAACAGTATTGTGAGCTGCAGCAAACTGAGGGAGGTGATTCTGTCCCTCTGCACTGCTCTGGTGAGACCCCACCTGGAGTACTGTGTCCAGCTTTGGAGTTCTCAGCACAGGAAAGACATGGACATTGGAGTACAGAGGGTCACAAAAATGGTTAGTGGGCTGGAAGACCTCTGCTATGAATACAGGTTGATCATCCTGGAGAAGAGAAGGCTCCAAGGACACCTTTTTGTGGCCTTTCAATGCTTAAAGGGGACTTAAAAGAAAGACGGGTACAGACTTTTAATACGTTACTAGCGACAGGACAAGGGGCAATGGTTTTAAACCAAAAGAAAGTAGACTTAGATTAGATCTAAGGAATGATTTTTTTATGATGAGGGTGGTGAAACACTGGAACAAGTTGCCCAGAGAGGTGGTAGATACTTCAGCCCTGGAAACATTCAGAGTCACCCTGGATGGAGTTCTGAGCAACTTGATCTAGTTGAAGGTTTCCCTGCTTATTATATGAGAGGCTGGACTCAATGACTTTTAAATGTCCCTTTCAGTCCAATNTTCTGTCCCTCTGCACTGCTCTGGTGAGACCCCACCTGGAGTACTGTGTCCAGCTTTGGAGTTCTCAGCACAGGAAAGACATGGACATTGGAGTACAGAGGGTCACAAAAATGGTTAGTGGGCTGGAAGACCTCTGCTATGAATACAGGTTGATCATCCTGGAGAAGAGAAGGCTCCAAGGACACCTTTTTGTGGCCTTTCAATGCTTAAAGGGGACTTAAAAGAAAGACGGGTACAGACTTTTAATACGTTACTAGCGACAGGACAAGGGGCAATGGTTTTAAACCAAAAGAAAGTAGACTTAGATTAGATCTAAGGAATGATTTTTTTATGATGAGGGTGGTGAAACACTGGAACAAGTTGCCCAGAGAGGTGGTAGATACTTCAGCCCTGGAAACATTCAGAGTCACCCTGGATGGAGTTCTGAGCAACTTGATCTAGTTGAAGGTTTCCCTGCTTATTATATGAGAGGCTGGACTCAATGACTTTTAAATGTCCCTTTCAGTCCAATTCATTCTATGATTCTATAATTCTAGGAAATAATTTCCCAGAAGTTTACTGTTGTTGGGGACCTTTGTACAAGAGGCTGCTCAGTAAATACTTTTATTTGTGTGGGAGGCCTGGGAGCCTGCAGAAGCTGCAATGAGCAATGCTGAGGCTTAGTCTTCCTGCTCTGAAATCAGGCAGGTGCCTTCATTTAACCCAGCATAAGAGAACTGTGATACTGCCTTGCCCTTAACTTACTTAAATGGCTTGCTTTTATGAGACTAACACCACTGGCCACTCCCCAGCCTTCTGAGAGCTGCTCCAGTCTTAGAAGGCAACTGCCTCACTGTCCTTAGAGAGAGAGGAAAAAAATATTCCACGTATTTTTACCACAATTTCCACTTTCTTCTCCTGCAGGACACTTCCCTCAGCTGGCTTGCTCGTACAAGTTAAATAATAAGCAGAAGCCAGAAACACAGCATTTCATACACAAGGCTTTTGATTTCTAAGTGCCAAGTAACACTTGTTTTTATGCTTACCACATTACACCTCCCTCACTACGATTGTTAAATAGACTACAAAACATCTTTCAAGAAACATACATCCCTCCAAAGACTTTCTCCTCCTCCTTCAAAGTGTTACTGCTTAAAAGGCATTCCTTGTTGCCAGCCAGTACTTTATGTACAACTTACAAACAAGCAAATAATAGCTTTACTGCACACTCAGTCATGTTCATTTTTCCAGGAGCATATGATAGCAAAGACACACAAAAGCATGGGAAACTAGAGGGAAATCCTTTGTTTTCCTCCCAAAGGAAAAACAAAAAAAAGCCTTGTGTTACACTTCTCAACACGTAAAACTCATGAGTACACTTTGAAAGGGCTTACTTTACCAATAGATGTCAAGGCACTTGAGCATGTCACCTCCCCAGGTTCTCTAGGGGGGGGTTGATGCAGAGCAGCTCTAACCCCTCAAGCTGCAGTTCTCCCCTTGAGGACTCCTCTGGACCCTGAAGTCCCTAGTGCTGAGAGGGAAGCTGTTTTCGGTAGATCAGTACTCTAATGAGCAATTTTATCAATTTTATTAATAAATAAACACAGCAATAATTAAAGCTGCCTGAATTTTTATCGGAGATCTCTTTCTGCATTTTTGCATTTTTGTATCTGGGTTGTTTTTGGTGTTGGGGTTTTTTTTTTGTTTTTGTTTTTGTTTTGTTTTGTTTTGGTTTTTTTTCTCTTCCCCTCTTCATCTCATACATTTCAGTGTCAAAAGAGCAACCTGATGAGCACACACCCATGTGACCAACATCCGGATGCTGCTCTCTGGAAGGCAGGGTTGCTGCTCTCTACCTTAGAGGTAGACCCAGCATCCTCGAGGGAATCACAGAATCAGAGGATTGCTGGAAGGGGCCTTTGGAGATCATCTTGTCCAACCCCACTGCCAAAGCAGGCTCTTCTATAGCAGGCTACACAGGATTGCATTGAGACAGGTTTTGAGTATCTCCAGAGAAGGAGACTCCACAGCTTCTCTGGGCAGCCTGTTTCAGTGTTCTGCCACCCTCATCATAGGGAATTTTTTCGGTGTCCTCAGATGGAACTTCCTGTGTTCCAGCTTGTGTCCATTGTCTGTTGTCCCAACACCAGGGACCACTGAGAAGAGTGGAACTTTAAAAAGAATCTGATGAGGCAAGAAATCACCAACAAGAAGATGAAGGGCCCATAACCTGGGTCACATGCTGCAGCTGCAAGCAGCCATATGATCCCCAGGCAAGGACTGAGCTGCTCTTTGTGGCACAAGGAATTGCCTCCTTTTATTAACCCTGAAGGTGACAAGAAAAGCAATCTTAACTATGTTTTTTTCATAAAAACTATGCTGGCTGAAATATGGATACCAGTCAGTGGACTGAGCCATTTAATTTGACATTTAAATGTAGAAACCTCTTACTGTGAAGTGATTTAACACTCCAGTGAAACTGCACTGTTACAACATTATTTTTATTATTTTTCAGAGTAAGAAAGATTTAAAGAGTCTCCTGTCCAACCAACCCATCCCCAGAAACTTAACAAGGCCTGTGGAGCTCCGTTTGGGTAAAAACCCTGGAGCAGCTGCTGGTGCCGGTGGCATTGCCTGTGCTTCTCCCTTCTGCTTCACATCTGTCCATGAGCAGCCAGGAGCAGAAATGAGGGGGACGGACAAGTACAGGGGGGCAGCTGCTCCTGACCACATGCTCTCTGCCTCCCTCAAAAATATGCTAAAGGGGCAGCTCTTCTGCAAACCACTTGAGAAGAAATGTTCCAGTTCTGGGAAAATCAGGTGTTTGGAAAAGAAAAAGAGATAGTGGAGCAGCAGAGGAAAAGCTAAGAAAACATGAGCTGCCCCCCCAAAAAAGGAATAATCTCATGACTGGACACAACACAGAGAGAGTGGAGGAAGAATTCAGTACTTGGAGAAAAATCCAAAGTAATAGATAATGCAGCGGGTGCCAAATGAATAGATTAAAGTACTGCCTTTACAGCAGTACTGGGCAAACAGCTGTTCACTTGTCTGGAGCTGAGAGTAATATATTTTATATGAGGATTAATATGAGGATTATATTTTGCTCCTCTTTACTGTTGCGGATAAATATAATATACCCCCAAAAATCTAATAAGACCTACTCTTCAAATCCAGAATGCATTTTCAGGGACTTTATAAGGAAAATGCAATATTGTCAATTGCTGCACTGTATGGTATAGTAGAAAGATGGGAATGTTAGAGGACAGTGAAAGAGCAACAATATACCCATGTTCCCACTCTCATGTCTTCCACTTTTCCTAAGAGATCACTTCTGCTCTCAAAAAGATACCTTCACCCCATACAAGTCTGAGTGCTCAGAAACATGATAATAACCAAAGGACTAATAGAAAGCCTTTAACTTTCTGCCACTTTTACAAGAGAAGTAACAGGTTATGTGCTGTCTATCTGTCATTGTCATTGCTTGCAGCAAATCCTTTTACGCATTTCAGCACAATTATTTCTTCCTTTTCTTGATGATGCTCACCACAGGACCATTTCTGATAAGGACAGTGTGATTTCTCTCCTACACCTGCAGAGACTTTCTTGTCTAGTGCATAAATACACAGTGCATTGCCTGAATATAATATGCCAAAACAAGCTAAGAATAAGCAGACCGAAATCAATACAGTCAATGCATGGCTGATTTTGGTTTGGGTTTTTTTTTTTTGTAGTTTTGTTACAAATATAAGAACAATTTATCTAAATTTTTTTTAAAGTCCAAATAGACCAATGGCTACAACCAAGTTGCAGTAAGAAAACAACAAAAATTTTCATGTGCACTCTATTTAAAGAATAATAAATTATTTCATTTTATGTGGAAAAGCACTCCCATATATAAGCAGCAAAAAATGGGCATAAATGCAATGAACAAATTGTTACAGTCACATGCAAAATAATAATAACATGAGAAAAGAGAATGTATTTGTTAAAGATTACAGTTATATTTGGCACATATCACCATGAACCATTATATATACACATACATCAGTCACAGGGTGCAATATTTGGAAACACATAGCAGTGCATGAAATGAATTTGCATTCAATCATTTTTTTCAGATTCTATGAACTGTTCCTAAATTGCCTCATACCAGGAGAAAATGTACTGCAGTTTATTATGAGAATTTTTTTCCTCCTAACTTTCCTGATATTTCCTCCTGACAATCACTTTCACAGCCTTTTACTTTCCTCTGGGATGTTAGAAGAAGGTGAATGACATAGGTAAAAATCCATGGATGCAGAAAGGACAGCCAACTTTTAAATGAACTATTGATATTTTTTATTGACCAATACATAAAAGAAGGACATGTTCATGAACCTGGGTTTAAGCATCCTGTAACTGTGTTCAGTCCTGGGCAAGATTACATCACCTTTTTTAATCTCAAATTTCCTTTTCTGAAAAATCACAGAATCACAGAATTGTCAGAGTTGGAAGGGACCTCTAGAGATCATCTAGTCCAACTCCCCTACTAAAGTAGGGTTTCCTACAGTACATTACTCAGGACCACATCCAGGAATGTTTTGAAGGTCTCCAGAGAAAGGGATTCCACAACCTCTTTGGGCAGCCTCTTTCAGTGCTCTGTCACCTTCACCATAAAAAGTTTTTTCTCATATTTGGATGGAACTTCCTGTGTTCCAGCTTGTGCCTGTTGCCCCTTGTCCTGT
>VXBJ01002865.1:161626-182025 GCA_013400055.1 Nycticryphes semicollaris | reverse complement strand
AGAAGGCTATCAGACTGGTCAAGCATGATTTACAGCTGGTAAATCTGTGTTGACCACTTCTAATAACTTCCTGTTCTTCAACATGTTTGGAGATGACATCCAGAATGAGTTGCTCCCATTACCTTCCCAGACACAGGGTGAGACTAACTGGCTTGAAGTTCCCTGTGTTCTCCTTCCTGCCCTTTTTGAAGACCAGAGTGATATTTGCCTTCCTCCGGTCCTCAGGCACCTCTCTTGTCCTCCCTGACATTTCAAAGATGATGGAGAGTGGCCCAGCAATAACTCTCAGCACTCATGGGTGCATCCCATCAGGGCCCATGGACTTATGGACGTCTAGTTTGGCTTAGTAGTCTCTAACGTAGTTCTCCTCTACAGAGGGAAAATCTTTCTCTCTCCAGACCATCCACTTTGACTCCAGGGTCTGGGATTCATGAAGGACAGCTTCAGCAGTGAAGACTGAAACAAAGAAGGCTTTCAGTAACCCTGCCTTCTCCGTGTCTTCGATCACTAAGGTGCCCACCTCATTCATCAGTGGGCCTACATTTTGCTAGTTTTTCTATTGCTATACTGAAAAAAACCTCTTGTTATCTTTAACCACAGTGGCCAAGTTAAATTCTGCTTGAGCTTTGGCCCTTCTAATTTTCTCCCTGCATAACTTCATTATGTCTTGGTATTGCTCATAAATTGCCAACCTCCTTTTCCAAAGACCATAAACTTTCCTTTTATTCCTGAGGTCCAACCAAAGCTCTCTATTTAGCCAGGCTGGTGTTACTCCCCATTGGCTCATTTTTTGGGACCTGGGATGGCCTTCTCCTGTGCTTTTAAGGAGTTCCTCATTGAAGTATCACTAGCCTTCCTGGGCACCTATGCCCTTCAGGACTGTCTCCCAAGGGACATTCTAAACCATGCTCCTAAACAGGCCAAAGTCTGCCCTTTGGAATTCCAAGGTGTCAGTTCTGCTGGCTCCTTGCCTTGCTTCTGCAAGAATCGAAAACACTATGATTTCATGATCCCTCTGCCAAAGAAGACCTCCAACCTTTACATTCCCTGCAAGACCTTATCTGATAAAAAGCAGCAGGTCCAGTTACAAAAAGCATGTGGCAGAACAGGCTTACAACAAAAGAAAACCCAAATAGAAGAATATTTTTGGTTCTAAAGCTATTTTAAGTGCACATCTTACAGCAACACGTTCTTCATTCTTCAGTTTTTGTTCTAGCTGATGTTACATTATCTTCATATATAACGTTAACAGGCACCAGCAGCACCACATATCAAAACACCTTTACAAAAATAAATGAAGTAAAGACCACTCAAAATGCTCACATTACTGGCAGCCCTGAGATGTGCACAGCTGGAGGATGGCACTGTCCTCACCTCACCCTGGTGCAACACTGGAAAAAAGCACGTCATTTCAATGTCTAAGTGAAGCTGCTGTTCTAGTCTACGCTAATCCAGGGACACAGTGGAGAGGCAGACCAGCCACCCAAAAGGACTTTGGGAGCACCTCTCTTCACTGAAAAAGGAGGGACCCTATGGAGAGACCACCTGCCCCACTTAGGAACCTGAACAGTCAGTTTTAAACAAGCAAAAGAAAGAGACCTGATCTTTTATGAATTTTTCTGCTCATCATTACAAACAACACCCATATGGAATTCCATTTGTTCAAGGAATTCCTCTTGCTAATGCATAAATCAGTACCACAAATCTGAGCTTGAGGGGTTTTTTTAAGCACTGAAGAGTGTCAAAGAACCAGAAAATATCAGAGAGAAAACCCATTTTTCTCTGCCCATCCCCTTCCTAGAGCTGTGCTTCTGTTGTAAGTGAGGCTTAAAGAAAATGTTGCAGAGGTTAATGCTCTGTTGAATTAATTTATGCATCTGTAAATGTATGCCTCCAAAATGATCTTGTTGTAAAGCAATTAGGAGGACAATAGACAGGGGACATCTGCTAGAAAAGAAAGTATTCAGAAATTCTACCAAAAAAAACACCACATGGGAATGATACTGAGTTCAAAATGTCTTTCAGGAACAAGTGACATGATTTGTCATAATGTTAGGCACAGGTCTCAAAACTCTTTAATAGAATATCATAAGTCGGTAAAAAGAATCTTTTTCAATTGTTTGTTTCTGTGATACTCTAGATGAACTTGACCTGTCATTTTTTGTAGAAATGCTAGTATAATCTACTGCAACTCCTGTAAGACCAACACTGCACTTAACATGTTAAAGCAAGCCTCATTAATCTCATTTTATAGCTGTGAAGGACAACATTCTGAGATTTGCCCAGAAAAACATAGTTTGAGCTAAAGGGACATCGAGGACTTCGGCTTGTGTCGGTCTGCAGCAGCGTGTGTGGTAGTCCAGCCTGCTCTTCGGGCTACTTTGAAGCAGCAATGAATGTGATTTTCAACAGCGAGAAAGAAGAAATTGAAGTTTCTTTTCTTCTGGAACTTTTACAATGTGAAACTTGCAGTATGCTATTTCTGTAAATGTCAGTACTTGAGTGATATAAATGAAAATGAAACAGAGGATGAAACTTTCAGTCCCAAATGACAGGAAGAGCAGGAAAGGTTTATGTCCTCTCCCAGGCCTAGAGAACAAAGAAAGGAGTGTATATCAAACAACTTTATACACCTGATTTAACAAAGCAGTGAATGATTTAGTGTATGTGAATTTTTAAAGTAATTACTACATACTTTTAGGTTTTTTAATGTCAAAATTCCTTAAAATATTTCCATTCTGTTATGCCTAAAATGACTACCAAAACCAGTAAGTAAAAATGGTTCATGTATTGACAATAGAAATTGTGTCATTTAGAAAGCCTCTTTTACTGGCAACATGTCACTCTTCCACAAAGTGTTAGTGTGCATGACATTGCCAATGACACAAAAGAGAAAAAAAAAAAAAAAAAAAGGAAATGGAAGTACAGCATCAATGTACATCTTCCAACACTGTAACTGCAGTAAGATTGAATTGTCAGACAGCAGCTGACCACTACAATGATCTCTCAGCCTGGAGTACGTCAGCTAGAGCAAGTATGAAATTGGATCAAGTTGTTTAGCCGGAAACAAAAAAAAAAAAAAAAGAAAAAGAACAGGTATCTCTGCAGATCCAATTTACAAACAGTGATTTCATGTAAACCCTGCTGTAAACCCCATAAATTCAAAGTTAACAAGAGATTAATTTAGTCTAAAGTGAATTATGAAGGAGCTGAGATGCATTAGTGTGGAGATGGAACAATCCCATCATTGTGAGCAATCCTAATGCAAGGGAAGGCTAAAAGTGACATATGGACTGCTAGCTCCTCTAAGCAAGAACGATGCTGTGGGTGGAAAGGTGACTCACCAGGTCAAACAGGAGTGCATGCTGAGGCATAAATTGCAGCATGAGCTCTGGGGAGCAGGGGAACATAACCACACACACACTGACCCCATGGACTGTTTCTGTCAGTTTACTGTATGGCAGCAAGAGTTAAAAGTGAAATCAAACAACATTGTTGAGTATATGTAAAGAAAACTCATTACCAAGTAAGTCTCTTGTATTCCCATTCTTAATAATGTAATCAACATGCTAGAACTACTCAGAACAAATTCAAGCTTATAGTTTCCTACATTCAAACACAATTATATTTTCTTGTTTCGAGCAAATACTGAATTCATCCTTTATCATACATTTGCTATGAGCTACATTTTTCCCAATCAAATTTGCAAAGAAGTTAGTATGTAGCAGTGATGAAGCACTAGTAAAGACCTTTTTGGGTTTGCTGCTTCTGTTACCTTGATAGTAAAACAGATAATCATTCAAAGATTATCATGCAGGAAAATGCAACTACCCCAAGTGTTTTCACGTTATGTCATTGCATTTAAAGTTCAACAATTTTCACATGCAAAACAATTTGAAAGAGTTTTCTCAGTTTCTTTCTACTCCTGATGATTCTGCGCTTTCATAAATGTTTATGAATTTGATGATTTGACCTGTGGCCACTCTATGTTTTCCAGATGGGGATTCAGCCTTTATTTCTGGCGTCTGTTGTTTAATTCAGCGCAGAAGTGGGGTTTGTTTACTGAGTTTGCAGGCAAAGTGGGGAATTATCACACCAAGTTTTCAGCAGACTGTAAAAGCTGCTTGTCAAAGGGTATGCTGTGCATATGCCTGAGGTTTTGAAATCTCTTGAAGACCAGGTTTCACATGTGTTATCCATGGTTCCATGTTTGCTGTTACATGGTTACCGTTCACTGACAGAACTGCAAATCAGAGATGATAATTCTTTTGGAGATTCATGACACCTGGAATTTTATTTTGCTATTTAATTTAGGTGACTTGGTAAATCATATAAATTAAAATACATTAAACATTATTGGCAAAGTCACCTCCTTTAGAGTAAAAACCTGAATCTTCTATCACTAACCAGTCTTTGAGACACATACAGTTGGCAGACGGTATCTACTTCAGAGGCAGAGCTACCAGGCAAAAGCAAGTTTGTCTGACACCCAGTGCAGTTCTTCCATATTATTAGTCTTTGTATTATGGAAAATACATCGAAAAAACTTATACAATTAGAAGGGAAATCAAGACAATTCCTAATTTTGCTTTCTGTCTGCCAGAAATTTCATGTTCAGGATCTTGCTGCTACTCAAATGAATAAAGAGTCTCTTATGATAAACTCGGAAGTGACACTATTGCAAAATAGACACATATGTAAAACACATTTAAAAATACAGCAAGATTAAGTTATCCCACATATGTTCTAATTGTCAATTAAATACTTACTTATACAAGTGCATTCATGTAACCTGATGCTGTAGGGATACATTCTAGCCATAAATATTTAAATAAGAACATGTGTCCACTTATCTTGAGATATAAATAAAATAGTTCTGTCTGAAATTGCAGTGTACTCATTTCTCATTTAAAATATAAAAATTGATATACACAGCGGTGAGAAAAAAATTGAGCTAATTAGAAAAATGCAGGTATTCTGAAGGCTATCATACACATACACACACATATATAATTAACAATGGAAGTTTATTAGGGATATTCATTCTACTGAAGTTAACAAAAGTATATATTGAAGTGAATTAGCCGTAAGTTCCCACTGCTCTCTTTACTCTCCTGTATTCGTGCATGTACAAATGCACACTGTACATTGCAAAAGTGCAAGCAGTTGCTGTGAATTATTTGCACTTGCCAAACTGTACAACATTGCATTTAGTTATTCTGAAATTATATTGTCCACACAGCCATCACAGGATTGCACCAGTTTTTAATCACACACATATAAAGACTAATCCATCTATTTAATGACTTCCAGAACAATAGAGTTTATGCATCCTTCCAAATATTCCAACGTAGCACTAAGATAAACACAATCTTTTTGGCCTGTAATACTCCTGGAAAGGCACAAATGTTCTTGGCTGAAGTCTCAAAACTATCTGTTGGCTCAAATCTCTTTTTGAGTATGAGGAAGCAAAGTTTTCTCCTTCCTGATACCAAAACAAAAGAGGTATGCCAGGAGGACTAAGAGAAGTCCCAAGTCAGACAGTTCCCTTTAAAACAATATGACTTAAACCAGGCTAAAAACAGAACAGACTTTAAACAATACGACTTTTGAAATCAAATATTTTGCAAGAAAATATGAAGCAGCAAATATGTGTAAAGTACACTAGTGTGTAGTGCCAGAGAGATTTCAGTCTCCAGAAGCAAGATGCCTTCTCATACAAATAGTGCCTCTGCGATGCTACCTGTCAAGCTCCACAAAGTCTCTGCCTTGTCCTCCTTCACATCTTTCCTGAAAACCCCGCCAAGATGACTCTACTAGTCTTCAATGTGATAACACTAAGACAGCTGGCAAGCAAAGACAGCCTATTTTTTATGCAAGACACATTTATTTTACAGTCATTTCAGTCTCCTGTAATGCATTCAGTCTTGCTGCACAGTTCTTGACTAATGTTTTGTGTAATCCTACACTAGTTTATACAAGCATTTAGGAGGTAAAGTGTTTTTCTTTCCTGAAAGCACTGATTACAACAATCCCTAACGCTTTAGCAAATGTTCTGGAATTTAGCAGGTCAAAATTACAAAAAGCCACAATCCAAAACTTTATGGGTAGCTAAAGAAAATGAATAGCATAAGCCTTGCTTTAGTGTCAAATGCTTTTAGAAGAAATGGTATGTTGCTGCATTAAATAATACAGCAGTGAGGAAAAAATTAAATACATTTAGTATGACTTTAGTTCACTGACCTCAGTGAGATACTGGCTGAGAAGAAGCCACAGAACTGGTGGTGACATTTTTATCTTAAACCCTGGAAAATCACCAAGATTTTCATTTTCTCTTCCACACTTCAGTCTGTATTTCTTTTACTGAGGGATCGCTTTTAATCTCCTCCTGCTCCCCCACTTTGAACTATAAATCACTATCCAATTATGTTAGGTAGATCCTTAGAAAAAAACCCACCTAATAATGATAGTGGTCATGGCAAAGAAAACATAATAAGCCAATAATGAAGACATTCAAAGGACATTTAGTTTTTTTTAATAGCTGAGAAAAGAATGCAAATGCTTGCAGGCATATGAGCATCTTTGCAATGAATATGGATTTTAGGATGTCAAACTGAAATTTCACAACATCTTTCAGCAAGTTTTGCCCTTCTAAGACATACTCTGATGTTCTGCAAAAATAGTCATCACCTCATATGTCAATTTGTCATACATACAGAGGACAAGAGACTCACTGATTTAAGAAAAGAGAAAGGCTCAGCAACATTTTTTCTCTCTTAAAGCTCCATCTCAAAAAAAAAAAGCAATTTTTCTCTGGATGAGGAAGTGTGTTGTATAACAAGAATGGCCTTGTGTATTTGGGGACTGAATTTTATGCATGGAAAGAGTAGCAAGAATTTTGAAAAATTAGACTTCATTAAAGCTTAATTTGTGTGAGACATGAAGACATAAATAGTATTTTTTAACAAGAATGATAGCTAAAAGCTGCATGATACCAGTTCTGAATGTAGCCAATGAATATATATTTTTATTTTTAAGGTGGGTTTTTCTGTTAACATGAGGTAAAAACAGATCACAATATTTCAAGAAGTTCATCAATATTTGATGTATTTTCACTTGAACAATGAAAATCCTGAAAGGATTTCTAACTCATCTCCTGACCTTTAATACAAACTAGAAATTCGACTGTATGTTGTACATAGGTGTGATCTCAGTTTTGAAGCAGGTCACTTTGTGAAAAGAATTTTATTAAGCTATTGTACTTGAATCTAAACCTGTGGTATTATCTCATAATATTCAGATAATTATACAGTGAGTGTTGAAATTACGCAGCAAAATCTATGGAAACCTGGAAACAATCAGCAGTGACATGCTCCCCTTTTGTTCCTTTAGGAAATAACGTCTAGTAGCTTTCTGATGAGCTGCTACCCTGCATTGCAGTATGTTCCCTGAATGCATCTCTTCTTCTGGTACTGTAGAGGAGTTGGGACTAGTTAGAACTCTCAGCATAACAAGGCAACCGGAATGTTAATGCAAGTTAAGTTATTATACTTCCTTGATGATGCCATGATACACTATACGTACCTATGTGATATCACACTGCTGACACGGTGGAGCAGGTAGATAGGAAGGAATATAGTCCTCTGCCTCAGACATGTGGTGTCACGCATCATAAAGGATAGAAGACAAACACTTGCTAAAGACACCAGCATCCCATGTACAAACCCTAAATGGTAGACAAAATAATGGATATTTTTTCAGAAATATGTTACTATTTGAGTATCTGTTAATTCTGAAAATGAAACATCCAGAAGTTGCTCTGATCCTCTGTGCTTGAATTATGCAGAGATACACCTGTAACATAGGTAGGGAGTTACCATCTTAAAACCCTCTGTAACATATGAAGGGAGAAAATATTATCTTTCCCATTAACACACGCTGACTATAGTAGTAACAATATGTCTCTGTTTACTGTCATTCATCAAACCATTTTCAGTAACAGAACAGAAATGGGATGGCACACAGCCATCCTGTCTGTGTCCCCAAAACCAAATAAATGCAAGTTATTCCTCCCACTCAGAAAGAAAACCATCTCATGGGTCATGTAAGATGTAGACTCAGAGAGTTTTGAATATGTTGTAGTGATCAGGCTCCAGTGCTCCTGAAGAGCTAGGAGGGTGCTGCAGGCCAGAGAGCAGTGCTTGGGGAGCTTGCGTGCTTTGTGCTGTGGGACAGGGCTGCCAAAAGCACAATTGTGCTGCGCACTCCTCTTTTGGCCTCCTCCCCGCTCACTCACAACTGGATTTAGTCTTGCTTTGTAAGATAGGTTGTTTAAATTCACTGAAAAGACCACACTTCCTCTGCTCCCACTCCTCTTTCGCCTGTCCGCTTTCAGAAAAAAAATGCATGAAGTGAAAACACCCAAAAGATGTTTCTTCACCAAAAGTTAAAAAAAAAAAAAAAAAAAAAGACAGTGAATTTGAAACTTGTTAAAAATGCTCCAAGCAAGATACTTGCGGTCCCTCCAGCAGAAAAAGGACTGGAGCTGTACCATGGCTATCATGCTGCCGACAAGCACTGCTGAAGATCGCCTGTTCTTGTGCATCACTTCTCTGTTTAAACGATGCTACTTACTCATGTCCCAGATTCTCTCTGTGCAGTAGCAACCTCATTCCATCAGATCTGCTATTTTTCGTGTGTGATTTTATAGTTGCTTTGGGTTGGTTCATTTAGTTATCTTTCATACTGTCAGAAAAAAGGGTCTGACGATCTCATAGACCAATGTAACTTCAACCTAAATAATGAGGACTGAAGTCTCTTCTTTTTATAGCAAAAATCTCTCCTTTCTGACATGGCTTGTAATTCAGTCATGTAACACAATAAGGAAGGCAAATGAATATACATATATAGAACTGCTTCTATACAGGCTCCAGTGCATTTCACTACAACAGCTTAAGAGGAGGCTTTTTATGGTATTTGCTAACATAAACGCCTTCCTTGACTAGCAAATCAAAAGGTACCACCTTAAAATAGGATTCAGCTACTGCCAAACTGGCTGCAATATGCAAACAGCATTTTCAAATCCATGTCAGTGTTTCTGCAGCTGCTATCTTCCTACTGAAGCAGTAAAGCACCATTAAAAAAGTATTTTATGTATTTCTGTTTTTAGCAGGAGAAGGAAATTCCACTTATACAGAAGGCCAGAAGGCAGCTCTTCTACCTGTTGAGATGATCTTGCACATTAGTGGGTCGTGGTATTTAATAAAGAAATAAAGAAATTAATAAAGAAATTAATAAAGAAATACTTTGATTTATAATTTTTATTTCAGCAGACTTGCCTGTTGCGAGCTATCAAAGAACCACCAGGTCCTAGCTATTACTAATCAGTACTGGAACTGTTGCAACACTAAAACTATAGCACTTGCTTCTTTACAATTAGAAAATTTGACTTAAAATACCTAACCTTACTTGGAAAATATAATTGTCACCACCCTATTAATTCTAATTTATTTCCTTGAGGTCTTTTCAAAAGTTCCTCTCTGGCAAGCTGAACACAATTTTGCTGCTTCACAACTGAATGAGGGGCTTGTTTTTACTGTATTTTAAAGGTTGTTGAAGAAATATTGGACTATGATCCTGTTTACACTATCCTTCCTTTTTGTTGCCTGATTCTCCTTTACTTCTTCTTGAAAGCCTTTTCCTACGCCTCAGGAGGGAGAAACAACTCTGGTATAAATGATAATCATGTCCTTTACGTTTTGGCCCCAAGACATCATTAAATCCTCGTAGTTATTAATTAATAACCATCATTAGTTGTTTTGTCTATCATTATTTACAACAGATGGCTCAGAGTAGGTAATTGTGTATCTATGAAGATGCTTAACACTAAAAAAAAAATGACAATTACGTGGAATTTTAGGACAACAAATATCCATAAATATAGATTCTTCTTATTAGCTTATAAAGAACAAAGGCTTATTCTCCCCACAGTGATACTCCTCCTCTTGCCTAAGCAATTATGCATCTTAGCTGTCTGTGTGCACCACATTGACTAAAGGACTGCACATGATCAATGCATTTCCTTACCTGTTTCCTATTGTGAATACCCTAAAGCACTCAGCAACACGAAATGCAGGGGAAGGAGCATGGATTTCAAAAACATGCAGACAAAATAAGTAAAATTACTGAGCCGGGGTTGTTTTCCTGTCTTTGGTATTTTTCAGAACAGGTTACCTATAGCAACAAAGGCTAAATTCACAGCGTTGGTTCAGATGTGCTCACAGAGTTACTCTGTCACCACAGAGAGACTGCCCTATTAAAGGGAGAATGTGGAACAGGAGTGCTGCAGCTGCACGTTTGTTTTATGAAAGAAAAAGCGCAACCCTGATGGCGCTGCTTTAAAGTGTGTCACAGCTGTACTCTTAAATTCACTAAAACACAATGGGACTTTTCAGGACTGATGTCACTGCAAGTTCAAAGCAAAATATAACGCATCTGGAAATATGGTTTGGGAGTGTATATTGAAATTACATCCACACCAAATATATCACTTTCTCAGCAAAATATCCTCCCCCCTCTCCACCTAAAATAATTTGCTAGATTCTCTTTTCAAGCACAGGGAAGAGAACTTTTTTATTATTATTATTTTATTTCACCGTGTATGAGGAATGGAACCATGAGGTCATGGAATCATAAGACTTGTCTAGGTTGGAAGGGACATTTAGGATCATCTAGTCCAACCATCAGCCTAACTCTGATAAAAACCATCACTAAATCATGTCTCTAAGCACTATGTCTACCTTTGTCATATTGAAGTCTCGTACTCCCCTGGTTCTGAAAGTAACAGCTTTTGCTTTGGTTAGTTTGGACAGGATTTCAGCGATAAGGTAACAACCATCAGGGACACTTCAGGACTCCTGAACACTGGTTCACCCTTTGATAACAGGTTCATATATCCAAAGGCTATACAGACATGATTCGTCAGCCCATTTGTCTCTTGCGTACCACAGGATACAGAGCCTTATCCACAAAGTATTTGTCAGCTGTCCTACAATTCACTAATTGAACTCCCCTCCATAATCAATCAAGCTTCAGCTTGAAGAAGGCTCTCTTTCTATACCTTCAGTGTACCACAAAACTTCATTGTAACCACCTCAACAAGAAAGGAAAAGGAAAAAAGAAAAAATAAAATTTCCAAGATAAAGCAGCAGAGAGGCAATCAAAGATAAAACTAATTATATTTTGTTTAGTGGTTGTCTTGGTTTTCTGAGCACAACAGATGTATACTTAATTCAGTGGCACCTAATTCTGTCTTATTGGGAGATAACAATATTTAAAAAAAAATCTTGAAGATAATCATGTCCATAGGACCTGATGAGATGCATCCATGGGTCTGATGGAACTGGTGGATGAAGTTACTAAGCCACTATCCATCATATTTGAAAAGTTGTAGCAGTCCAGTGAAACTCCCACTGACTAGAAAAGGGGAAACACAACCCCCATTTTTAAAAAGAGAAAACAAGAAGACTTGGGGAACTGCAAGTAGGTCAGTCTCACCTCTATGCCTGGTAAGATCACGGAGCAGATCTTCCTGGAAACTATGCTAAGGCATGTGGAAAAGAGAGAGGGGACTCTTGACAGCCAGCATGGCTTTGCTAAAGGCAAATTGTGCCTAGCAAATTTTGTGGCTTTTTTTATTACAGCATTTATTACAGTATTACAGCATTAAGAATAAGGGAAGAGCAACAGATGTCATCTACCTGGACCTGTGCAAAACATCTGACACTGTCCCACATAAGATCCTGGTCTTTAAATTGGAGATTTGATGGATGGATCACTCTGTGGATAAGGAATTGTCTGGATGGCCACCCTCAAGAGTTGTTGTCAATAGCTCAATATGCAGGTGGAGCTCAGTGATGAACAGTGTCTCTCAGGGGTCTTTATTATCAGGGACCAGTATTATTTAGTATCTTTGTCAGTGACACAGGCAGTGAGACTGAGTGCACCCTCAGCAAGTTTGCCAATGACACCGAGCTGTCTGGCACAGACAACATGCCGGAGGGAAGGGATGCCACCCAGAGGGATCAGGACAGGCTTGAGAGGTGGGCCTGTGTGAACCTACTGAAGTTCATTAAGGCCGAGTGCAAGGTCTTGCACGTGGTTTGGGCAACCCCAAGCACCAACAGAGGTTGGGCAGAGAATGCATTGAGACCAGCCCTGAGGAGGATTTGGGAGTGCTCATGAATGAGAAACTCAACAAGAGCCAGCAACGTGCACTCACAGCCCAGACACCAGCTGTATCCCAGGCTGCATCAAAAGAAGCAGGGGCAGCAAATAGAGGGAGGTGATTCTTCCCCTCTACTCCACTATCGCAAGAAGTTCACCTGAAGTACTGCATCCAGCTCTGCCACCCTCAACATAAGAAGGGCATGGACCTGTTGAAGTGAGTCCAGCGGAGGGCCCCAAAGATGATCAGAGGGCTGGAGCACCTCTCCTATGAAGACGTGCTGAGAGAGCTGGGGTTGTTCAGCCTGGAGAAGAGACCTTATTGTGATGTTCCAGTATCTAAAAGGGGCCTATAGAGATCGGGAGGGCACATCAGGGAACATAGTGAGAGGACGATTAATTCAGTTTACTTCACATAGTTAAGTTAGACATTTCCAGTATGCTATTGCATGTATAGACAACATGAAACTTCAACAGCAAAAAGCTTAATTTTCCCATTTGCTTGCTCATTCTTGGCTTAAACCAACTCAGGGAAAAAAGAAAAGTTTTCGTTCTTGCAACTAAAAGTTTTTACTTGAAAGTGTCTAACATTCTTTCAGCAAAAAGAAACTTAAATTGTTATTCTAGAAGAATGTTGTACATCATAGAGACTTTTCAAGTGCTAGTTCCATTTTAACCAAACAATTTTATATTTGATGCAGGAACCACAGAATCTGCACAGCAATCTGCAATGACTTCATTTACCAAACCAAATTAAATAATCACAACAAATACTTGGACATGATCCAATGGTTTGGGGTTTTTTTTATTATTATTTTATGTTAAACAGTTCTACTGGTAAGCTTTTGAGTATGACCTACCATAGCTTTTTTTAGGCACTCTGTTAGAAAGACCTTTCATCTGCTATTTTCTCAGATGAGGAGCCAGGAAAGATCTGTACATGTACACTGAAAAAAAGACAACATGAACACTATTCTTTTAGACAGCTGTTTAGAAATAGGAAGAAGTCAGAGTTGAGGCCAACAGCAGATACAGAAAGGCAAAACCTTCTAGCTTAGCCGTTGACATTGCTGATTAAGTCTGGAATCAAAGGATCTAGTGAGAGGATTTCCAAATCTTGCCACAGAAGTTGAAGTAATTCTCTTTATAAAACATTATGCTTAAGAGATTAAATGAAGGCCAACATACTGTGCCATTCCAGAGAGAAACAACCTACAGACTGGCTAAAATCCCTGCAACATTTGCTGCACGGGGAGCTAGTGAAGAACAGATGTCATCATTCTGGTGGTTTTGCCCTGTCAAGCTATAAAGAAATCTTCATTTCCATTTCCTCTTAAGTCTACATACATTCCACACACACCTCAGGCAGACTTGAAAGGCTGCATTACTATTTAATCATCTGTGGTAGTTGTTAGCCATGATCAACTGCTCTCCACAGCACTATTTTGTGACAGAGATGCAGAAGGTTACAGCACTTCTCAGTTTCATAGGAATTCTATTGGTAAGTACACATACAAGTCTACGTTCCCACTGAAATCTACTTCAGCAAATATAAAGTTTTAATATAGGAAAATATATTTAATACAGGAAAAAAAGGAGCTATAAACATTTTCTTTTTTTCTTAATTCACCTTAATTTCAAAGTTACTGGAGAAATTTGGAATGGGTTTAAGTGGGTTGGATTAGACTCCTTGTATATTATTCCCATGCACCAACATTTTAGGAATTGTGTGTCTATCCCAATGGCCACAGAAAATTTTTTGTGATGCCATTTGCATGCATGTCCAAATATTATACTTTCTCTCCTCTATAAGGGACATGGAGTTAATCATTTGGGTTTTTGTATAGTGGAATATTATTTATAGAAGTTTTAGAGACCAGTCTTCCCTCCTTTAAAATATTAACTGTGGTATAACTCACTGCAACCCGTGTAAATACCAGAAACATTCCTAACTTTAAAATTTCTGAAATAACTTTATAACAATTACCTTAACAGCCAAGTGTTCAAGAACATTTTCAATTAAGTTTGTGAAGTTTCTACTACCTTTTTCAAATTTAATACTCCGAGATCCAAAAAACATTTTAACTATATCCTCATTAGAAAGCAATCCCAGCCCTGATACATATAAAAATAAATACATCTTAAAAAGGGAGCAAGCATGCATACATGCAGGAGACCTAATTAGTAGAATGGAATTAAAACAAAAATTGAACGAACCAGCTGCTCAGATCTTATAGATTCAACTTCTTAGAAACTTGGAACTTCAAATGTTGAAATTCCGTATGTAGTATACTTATTCAGGACACAGGCTTTAAAACAGTGATAGCATTTATAAGAAAAAACCCAGACAGCAGCAATTTACTAGCACTTCTGGCACTTTATTAGGCAAGTTTATTGGAGATAAAACTTGGAAGAAACATCGTTCTGTTACACAATTTCTTCTCCAGCAGAATCCCACTCTACCACTGCGGGTGTCACAGACCATCTTCATGTCTGATGTAAGTATGAGAGATCAATTACCAAGTCACTCAGTTGGAACTAACTTTGACAAGAAGTAGTTCACTTATACTATGTGCAACAGATTATAAACACAACTTTAGTCAGCTCCAACTGCACTGTAGCTGCAAGAACTTGAATAAAGTAACAATTATCTTTTAGAAAAAAATCATCATAATACAAGATTTGGACATTAGTTAACAACAACATTCTTCTAACTTAAAGTTTGTGAATTTAAGCTATTACTATAAATCTAAAGAGTTTAGAAAGTATTGCACACTTTTTCTAAACTAAATTATATAATATAGGTAGTATTTTATGTACCATACTTTGGTTTTGCTTTCTAATTAAACAGGAAGAAACTACATTTTTGTTTTGCTGGCAAAGATTTAATTTCAGATTCTAGTTTGAAGTTCTTGTAGCACTGTGAACAGGTGTCAAACCATGATCAGACAAAGAAAACAGTGGCAGCAGTCACTTCAAGAGGCATGGGTGCAAGCACATGACGACAAACTGGGCACGTTCCCGACTACAAAAAAAAAAAAAAAAAGATAAAAAAACCTGAGTCATCTGGACAGTTTGCATTCAATATTCAATTCCACTGGAAAACTAAGTAATATTATTTATGAAGTATTTAATGTCTTCACAACAGCACATAAAGTCAGATTTGACTGGATGGCTACCTGGAGCTAAGAGACAGCTTACAATGCCAGAAGAAAGCTTTGTTTTGTTTTAACACCAGTTACACAGCAGATGCATTGGGCTCTCTGCAAGGTCTTCTTCAAAGAATTGATTTTACAGGTGGGAATTTTTTTTTTTTTTGAGGCAAGGATTAAAAATAAACTAGGCATAGCCCAGATCTAATGGGGAGTATTTTGTGTCACTTTTCAGCAAGAACAATTTACTATGACAGCAGAAAAAGGCAAGATGTAATACAAGCAATATCAAAGTGGTAATCAACAGTATCAAGGTAAAAAAAAAAAAAAAAANAAACCAAACCAAAACCAACCACCACAACCCCATGCTAGAGGTGCTCTGGTCTGATCTCCCTACTCTGCATCAATTACTTTTCCTTTGGAACTCTTGAGGAAATATGTTACACTGTAGGCTCACTGAGAACTAGCAAGTCCAGGTTCCTACTGTGTGTGTAAAGCAGAGCACAAGTGCAAGGGACAAATGCTAATTCATTAATTACAGTTCTTTTAGTGTAGCCTCATTATGATGCAAGCCTTTAAGACATTTAGAAGGAAACTGATTACAGATTATGAAAATGAAATATAAAACAATACAGATTTACCAAAGATATTTTTTAGAAATTAATCTACAAGCATTCCAGTATTTCTCCCACCAAGTTTGCTGTCACCATAAATGGCCCTGACATCCTGGCAAGACAGATCAGATCCTTTGATCTTCTCAGAGAAGAACAAAGCCATCTTCTTTACTGCAAGGTATGAGTATAGCAAAGATAATTTTCTTGTACCCAGAAAGTTGTAACTCATCCACCTCTTTCACTCTTAAAGTTAGACCACATTTTTCCTCACAAAAATACCCCCCCTCTACACAAGCAATTGCCCTTTAGGTGAGTACAGATACAAATTACTTTCCTCACTTGCACTGCAATTTGGTTCAATAATGCAGAAAATGAACAGCTATTTCTTGGTATTTCATCCTACATTTTCAAAAAGTTAGAAGTGCTCTTCCCAGAAGAATACACATACTCAAAAACCTGAATAAAGCCTGAGCAATCTTGTAGCACTTACCTTCTCTAACCAAAGAGTTACACAGAGTTTGTGAAATAAATGATGACAGGGTAGCTCCGTTATGATTTCATCTTTTACATATTCACTGCAACAGATAGTGCAGCACTGCTGTTGACCTACACCCATGATGAAAAAGACACATTATTATCTTGTTTTACACCTAATGCATATCTTAATTTCAGCTCACATATTGTCAACAGTATCTTCAATGAGTACAAAATACAATTACAGGCCAGTAAAGATTAGTTTTCCAAACAGACTAAAGCTATTCAGTCTGATTCAAGATTCAAAAGCTCTTAGTACAGCATTACCAGCTGCACAGTAAGTATGTTTAAATACTACATCTATGGTATTACAGAAGACTAGATTTCTTCTTCTAAACTTTGTGGAAATTAATTCTTTATTATTTTTCCATACTTGCACAGTCATCTGTGACAATAATCTGTGGCAGACTATCTATGGTTTCTTTAGTAGCTGGTGGGTGAGCGTGTTCAATATCAAATCCAAGAGATTCCAGATGTTCCACAGCAGTCTGAAAAGTGTAAGCAGAGACCAAGTCCTCTTACTCAAAAGTGTAATATTCCATCCAAAAAAAGCCCAAACAAAATAAGAAATCCAATTCTAATCACCTTACTTTCTTAAATGGAAATTATGTCTGTCAGACTAACCATTACATTATTTCAATAGTGAGTGGTGAAACTGAAGGTCAAAACAATAAACAACTTATTTTTCAAGCTTTCTTAAAGTACCAGGACATAGTCACAACTTATTCACTAATGAAAGTGTGTTCATTCTAGAAAGTTTCAGAAAAGGGAGCAAGTCAAAAATGTAATAACGCTTGCTTATACAAAACTCTTGTTTTCTTTTCTGAAAATAAAAGTCTCATTGATGTGTTTCCAGGCTTCAACTATTGAATTACTCAGGTACTAACAAAAATAGTTAATTACCTTGGCTACACTACCAAAACAGGCTTTCAGTGAAAAAACAGGATCCACAAAGATGTTTCTCAGCTGTGTAATGACAGTGTTCTGAACTCTTCATTTGAAACTTAAATTTTTCACTGTACTAGTTTTAAATCTGCCTGCTGTAGCATTTGAGTCTTGACATTTACATCACACATTTCAACCCCACAAGACACTAAAAAGATCTCCAGCAGAAAAAAAAAGCCACAGAACTCAGATTGGTTATATTCATTAAGAAAAGTACTAGATTCATTAAGAAATATACTAGATTCACCTGATTGAACAGCAGAATAAACTGAAACCAAAGAGCTAACAACAAAGAACAAGAACTAGTTCATACACTAAGTGAACTACTCATACCTCTTAAGTACAACTACTTACTGCTCTAAGAACAGGAGTGCTACAGTCTACAGGGCTCTTAGCTCCTCACATCTGTGAATCAGCACAGGAAATATTAATAAATTAAGTCACTGATGCTGCAGAAACAGCCAACCTGTTCTATATGGCTAATGAATTAAACCAAAAACTCCCAGTTAAGTAGTTTCCTTGAAACAAATGGAAGTAAAAAAAAAATTACACACATACAAGTTATTATGTTTAGGATCCCAGAGCCTTATAGAACATAGCTTTCTTTTTAAAAAAAAAAAAAAAAGGTATTTAATATATTCACTACTTTTCCTCTGCAAGTCTCACAATTAATTGGGACAGATCTCCCCCCCCCTCAATTAAGATACACTTGAATTTTGGATGCAATATCATGTCACATCCCTTTCAAGTGTTTCATAGCTAAAATAAATTAGTTTGCTGGGTAGAGAAATTTTTGGAAACTTTTCTGAGCTATAATAAACTCTTGTAATAAATCAGTTGTTATAGGTGAAAAAGATCTGACTAATGTATCTACTATTTCAGAAAAGAGAATTTTGGGAAATCTAAGGAAGTAGATTAAGTAATCAGTAACAAGATGAATAAAGTCATAGTCATTAGATTATTAATAATGTTGTAATTAAACTAAACCAGATCTGTTCATTAAATCAGTACTTAAAGCCAGTCAAAGATCAGACTTTGCTACAAAACTTCTGGTGCAAAAATTCATATTACCAGGAAGCGGATGTGTTATTTTATAAACGTGAAGCAAACACGGAGATATGTTGCACCATAAAGTAGAATCAGACTAAACAAGATTTAAGTAACAGCTGTTTGCCCTAAAGCCAGACCTAAATAATACTGAAATAGCATAACTGGCAACAAATAGCCCGTTAGAAAGCCAAGTATAAACACACAGATACTACAGAACTGCAAAGTGGCAAACCAGTTTAGGGTACAGTTGTTCAAAAAGAAAGATAACAGGCAAGGCAAGCACTAAGATCCAGGTGGCGAGAACAAAAGCTGCAGAATAAGCATGGGAGGAGGTATTTGGTGAATCTGAAATCTAATAATCCTGCTGAAAAATGACTAGCAAAACCAGAATAAGTCTGAGCCCCAAAATAAGATGACTATGTCAAGAACAGGTGAAATCACTCCCTTTAATCTTGGGGAAAGAGATGAGGAGCATAAAACACATTGTTAGGGAGAAAGACTGGCTTCACGTCTCGCTTCCCTCGAAGAGCTTTCAAGCCTAATCACTTTGTGAGGGGTATCTTAGTAACACACATCAGTGAACTCTAACTGCATATATGTATCAAGTAGGGAGCTGCAGCAAACTACAGAGCAAAACCAGTCATATTGCAAACATCGTCTATGTACCTTATAAATGGAAAAATCAGAAATTGTGTTTTCTAGCAGAAAGCAGAGACATCTTCAGCAATCTCTCTTAACCAGACTTGAAAAGTTAGCTCAGTTTGGTCTTCACAAAAGAAACCTTTTTTTTTTTAAAAAACAAAAGGATTTTTTTTTCCCCCCCTGAAATGCTCTATGCCATATTTTTGATATCTAAGCAAGCACTGTGACCACAGTACCAAAGATAAGGAGAAGGCTTTGTAACACTATGAGATGTTCACTATTTCAAAGATTTTACATTTAAAAATGTTGTGGAACATGCTTCTACACACTCATTAACTGACAACCAGGAAAGTTGGTATTAAAGGCAGTTCTTAACATCCTTCCAGGAACACAAGAGCACAAGTTTTTTAGTTTATTTTAATCCAGTCAGGGACAGGGCGATATTTTATTAAGAGATCACACTGGACTGGCTTTTCACAAGTCCCAGTTTCTAGAAAGCAGAAAACATTATATCCCAATCCTGTCTGCCTCTTACTGTTGTCATTAGAAGATTAATACTGGATAAGTAGGTATTACAGAGCCTTCTTTTTCTCACTTTTCCTCAAATTCTAGAAATACTTGCGATATTGCTTAAGAGAAAAGTTGAAAAGTTTTGGGTAATCCTTGCTCTAATTTTCTGAACAATTTTAGTAGCCATTTTCGTACTGAAAACACAGATGCTCTACATACTCTGCTTGAGATTTGGAGGAAATATTCAGAATTGTTATTCCAAACCTGTGTGGTCCATTTAGTCACAGTCAATACAGCTGTTCCTTTGATTACTCAGTCACCAGCTGACTCATTCTGATTATGCCAAACTTCCATGGATGCCATAAAATTTCAGACACCTAAGTGCTAATTTCAAGCCCTAATACTATTTAAGAGAATTCGTTTTCCCTCTTGTCCAACATCCACAGTGACCTGCACCACAGGTAACAGAGAGTAACTACCTTTTTAGTCATCTACCTGCTTGCCAAGTGTGTTCAATGACACCGCATTCCTGGTGACACTAACATAATTACAGCATCTTCTCAGCCAGCCATGCACATAGCCACCTAGGATTGCTTTTACAGGTCAGCCTGACAAGAGTGCACTCGTTTTGTCTGACAGTAACTAGGGAAGCGTTGTTACACATAATGAGAAAGAAAACCTCAGAGCCATAATAACCTCACTCTCCTCTTTAAGTGTTAACATATAG
>VXBJ01002865.1:110050-136771 GCA_013400055.1 Nycticryphes semicollaris | reverse complement strand
TTTTTTTTTTTTGTCCAGAGAGGATAGGAATACCATATCAGCCAGCAAACTCCTATGCTGCGTCACAACATAAAGAGGATTACACTTACAGATTACAGCTCTTAGTGTACCACAGAAATATGTAAAGCAAGCAGTTTATATCAGAATTAGAACTGCTGTTGAAGAACAGTTTGGATAATTCTGTAGGTATCACAGGGGTCATGTCCACAACCACTGGAACACAACATGGAGAGGAAGTCCATGAAGTGTCTGGCTGCCTGGATGTGTGTATCGCTGACCTGGCAAAGGCAGTAACAATAGTGCNATATGGTTGAGACTCATAAAGGCAACAGTCCATTAGGTCAACGGACATATGTCTGACAGGCCAAAAAGTTAACCCACAGAAGTCTGCAAACTAAGAATCTGGAAATACTTATCTGCTGTACTGAAGAAGGAGGAAAGGCTCTTTTAGAAAGACTGGTGAGGAGCTTATTTAAAAAAATATTTTTGACTGATTTTTTCAAATGCAGAGCAAAGTTTATATGGAATTCTTCAGCTGAGTAAATGTCATTAAAACAATAAAGCAACTTCAATCTTCTAAAAATGAGAAAGGGCTAGGTATCATTTGTGTATCGGTAGAACTTTAACTGTTCTGTAGACCAGTGAATACTTAGGCTGCTTCCAGCTTTCTGACTTACTGTCTTCTGGATACTCCAAAGCTTTTATTTAATTTAGCAAGATGCAAGCTCATGGTGCAAACATCTGTATCCAGAAGTATGGAGGCTGCTATGTAAAATGGAAATGTACACACTAACATTAGATATTACTTCATAAAATTTTCACCTCTGCCACTCTGTTTCAGCACTCAAAATATGTTTTTAAACTAGAGGCAAGTTGTTAAACCAAGAGGTTATTAAATAATACTGGAATCTGATTAATGGTCGTCCTTGCAATTATAGGCCCCTTTTGCAATGAGCAGGTAGTGTGGGTAGCTGGCAAAAGTAATTTGGTTTCTACTGCTGGCTCCTCTGTCATCTTCTTACCTGCAGAACTCTGCAACCAATCTTACCACTTGGACTAAGAATAGAAACAGATCACCTTGAAATGACTCCTCAGCCCTTTAAGAGTACAGTTCAAAACCAAAAAGCTTTTTCTTTTAAAAACCCATATTTATTTTTAATGCAGTCAGCCTCTCGGATATAGCCCCTAACTTGTCTGTCCACCATCACTTCCTTTTTCTCTTCTTTTTTAAACTGCTTCCTTTCTTTTTTCCTTTGCAGACTGTGCAAGCCATTAATGCCAATGTTTTCTTCCCTGCATTTTCTGCAGGGAAAATGTATCTTGTCTGTACCTTGTTAACTTCCCCCCTTTACATGCCAGGGGCACTAATTCCTTTCTCCTTCCATTCTATCTGATGGAATAATCTATTCACCAACTTAGAATTTTGTATGATTTCTGCAATATATACCTTATATTGACTTTCATAACTGTATTCAGTGTGGAATGTTTTTTCCTTACAGGTGATAGAGAGTCAAAGCATGGTAATCACAGGCAGACAGAGCTTCATGGCTGAGGAGTGGTTTACCAAAGTGGCTGACAGAAGGCTCTGCACTGGACTCTGTTTATTTCATAGTTTACCAAGGCTCTTCCATAACCGCCACATCTCCCAAAAGTTGAGTGCTCTTGTTACTGGGAGCAGGGGTCAGGTACAGCTGTGATGCCTAGCACTGATGCCATCCCAAAGGTCATATTTTACAGGCTGCAAGTTAACGCAGTCAGCAAGGGACACATGAGTAGAAGTTCTGAAGAGTCAAGAAGGGCACAGGGTGCTGTCCTAGGAGTTTAACAATTAATTTCTCTTTTCCACATTAGTGTTTAGTCTCCAGCTGTTGAGCAAATATTCCAGCTAGGACGGTGTCCACTCAGGGTAACAAAGCAAGTCATTCAAGGGTAAGTAATTTTCTGTGCATTTTAGTGAGGAGCAAAATGAAGCAGAATGGGCCTTCCTGGAACATGGAAAACCACTTTACAAGTATAATATTTTAAAAAAAATGGCATTGCAAGTTACGTTTTCCCCACATTTTGGTGATACTTTGTTCTACATGGTATCCTAATCTTAGATGGCAATGCTGCCTTTAAAAGAAAGCGCACGGGTAGCAGTTCTTACAAGTGTTTTTCTACAAATTCGGTCTAACAAATTCTCTGTTCCCAAAACATTTAAAAATCTTTTCTTGTATCTGTATATTTTTCATCACTCAAATACCCTCCTACTTCGACACTTACAGCTAATTCCCTCTGAGTAATACTGCTATATTCAGGAATAGTGGCACGAAACACAAGCTAATAGGCTATTCGCATTCTTGGCCTCACAAAAACACAAGGAGTGACAGATTTTTTACATCTGCTGCTGTTGACATCGTTTCTACGAAGTGAGCATGGTATCTTAATATTGTGAGGGTTTTTAATGGGTCTTGTTTCAGGACTTCATACTAAGTTCCTGACAGAAGTTGCACTGTAAGTAGACAGTAAGGAGAGAGAAGTGATAAAAAAGGTATTATCTAAAATTTGCTGCTGGAGTATCTTGTTTTCAGTTGGTACCCGTTAATAGTGATTTCCTTGTGACTCAGCACCATTTTCACAGATTTCACTGCAGGGAATTGCTACAGAATTTAAAGGAACATGTGTGAAACAAGTGCATTTACCACAAAGAGGATGGTAATTTTTTTTTTTTAAACCTGCAACAGATGCAAATTTTACCTTGTTCCTAATCTGGTGTAAATCTTAATTATAGCAAAAATCATAGGTCATTTTTCTAATAAAAGAAGAATTATTTGTGAATAGTTTAAAGACCTGTATGATAGCATACTTCATAAGGTTGTTAGTTTTCCAAAAGGTTTTTAGAGCAATTTTAAGTAACTCTACTTTTTTTTTTCAGGCTGGCCTTGCAAAGGATTGTTTCCCATTTTCCCATTTTCCCTTTTTCCTGTTTTCTCCCTTTTTTTTTTTTTTTTTTTTTTTTTTTTTTTTTTTTTTTTTTTTTTTTTTTTTTTTTTTNGAGTTTTTTTGTGAAGATTGTACAAATCTCAAAAGACGTCGAACCTAGCCAAAAAATTCTACAAAATACATGAAGTACTGTCATGATTTTAGCTGCATGCCAGAAAGAGGTGTGCATAGGTGAACACACACTGTTTTGGCCTTCAGAAGATATGGCAGAAAGGGTAGTAATAACACCGAAAATTTAGACTTTTGACTACTTTCACACAGAGTTGCAGGAGGATCAGAAGGTGCCTTAAGGTGGGAGATTTCTTTG
Organism: Nycticryphes semicollaris; assembly: GCA_013400055.1. Taxonomy (NCBI): domain Eukaryota; kingdom Metazoa; phylum Chordata; class Aves; order Charadriiformes; family Rostratulidae; genus Nycticryphes; species Nycticryphes semicollaris. The sequence goes on along the minus strand of VXBJ01002865.1, from coordinate 133,482 downwards.
TTAATTTTATTTGTGTGTCTGTCATACCACTCTGTCATCTAATCAGCATACTCCCAAAATCTATAGGAATGAAACTTGGAGAGCGAATTTTTTGTCTCTCAAATGGTATTTCTTTTGTTATAGCATCTAGTCACACACATCAGCTTGCATATAGCTTGTGAAACACTTTTGTCAAACCTTTATGATATACAGTGAAATTGAGTATGTTGAAAAGGAAAAAAAAACCCCATTTTTTTTTTTTTTATGTAAGTAAACTGACTATAATGTTACTGTATTTGAAAGGCTATATGAACTGTGCAGCAAAGCTAAGGTATACTTTTTCTGTAACGTGTTACAGGGGTGCCCTGACTGACTCTCTGAAACAAGGTGGCTGAAGCCAAGCTCCACACGGTTAACTTTCCCTTCAAGAAGACTGTTTAGAGTGGACTATGGTACACCAAACCATTCTGTAAGTTAAAGATTTTTCTTGGACTGTGGTTTTTTTTTCCTTAAGTCATTTGCTGCAGGAGTACTTGTGTTTTCTTTTGAAGCAACTGACATCACTGTCATAGCATTGCAGTTCCAGTGAAAAAGGACCATTTCAAATTCTAATGCATGGTGTCATGGCTTCTGCTGGGATGGGGTTGACTTTCTTGCTAGCAGCTGGTGTAGTGCTGTGTTTTGGATTTGGGATGAGAATAGTGTTGGCAGCACTGGTGTTTCTGGTTGTTGCTGAGCAGTCAAAGCCTCACACTATGCCACCAGTGAGGAGGATTGGGATGCCCAAGAAGTTGGGAGGAGACACAGCTGGAACAGCTGATCCCAACTGACCATGCTACGTGGTATCATACCCAGTCTATAAAGCTGAGGGAAGAAGAAGTAAGCAGAGGTACATGTGGAGTTACGCTGTTTGTCTTCCCAAGTAACAGGTACGTGCTGCTTTCCTGGAGATGGCTGAATACCTGCCTGCCAATGGGAAACAGGGACTGAATTCCTTGTTTTGCTTTGCTTGTGTATGTGGACTTTGCTTTACTTATTAAACTGTCTTTATCTCAACCCATGAGTTTCTTCTGACTTTTACTCTTCTGATTCTCTCCCCCAACCAAAGTTGTGGGTGCTTGGTGCTTAGTTGCTGGCTGGGGTTAAACCATGACAAAAGGATGTTTGCAACCTGGGATATGGAAAAAAAAGGGGTTTTTGGTCCAGATAGAAGATAAATAGGAATTGTTCACTGAGATCAAATGACATATAAGAACTCTGATAAAATAAAACAGTATTTCATATAGTTCATTCATGTCTTGCTTCTAACTTTTCTCTTTGCTTATAAATAAAATACTGCACTGGATCTTGTTTTAAAATAGTCCTTCAGAAAAGAAACACAATTATTCCATCTGGTATATTGCAAGCCCTTTATAAAAAGTGATGCAAATTATGATGTATCTCAAAAAAACTATGTAAGTTGCACATAAGCACGTACACATGCAAATGCTTGCTCATATCCCAAATAAGCGTATTCAGCACCCCAGCTGTCAGAGTGACAATAGTTAAAACTCACATTAAACAAGGATCTTCATTTTAAAAAAATAGTTCTGTCTTGTTAAATATTCTGTCCTGCCTCTATGCTTCACAGTGGGACTTCTCCAGAATTTTCCCCTGCTTTCTTGTATGGATTCTCTTGTATAAAAAATAAATTAATCTTCACTTCCTCCCTCACAGGTGAGTTGTGGAAATAACAATGACCTTCCAAAACCATGGGAGGGACAGATCTCTGCATTAATATTTTCCCATCCGAAAACAGTATAAAATAGAGCAAAAGTTAAACCTGCTCAAAGTTATGTGTTTTGCTACCTGGCTCAGTGAGCCTGCTAGGCACTGGTGGTGACTTGTGAAGGACTGTGTTCATGCAGGATCACCATGAGTAAAGGAGCCTTACAGATTTCTCCTCTTCCTGTGTAGACAGTAGAATTTCTGTGCATTTACACATGAGGCAGAAACTGAGAATCCCTGGCTGCATTTCTCATTTGTTGCTGCGTGGGTTGGATTTTCACGTGACGTTGTTGCTGTATTGCTGTAGTCTGCATTTCCAGTAATAAAGGCAAAAAAAAAAAAAAAAAACACAAAAAAACCACCAGAATTGTTTGCTCTGGCAGGGGAACAGGAAGACGACAGAAACAATGCTGAATTTTCACTGCTCACAGCAGAATTTAGCAGCAATATTCACAAACATTCACACCCAAGTGGCTGTAGCGTTTCTTTTCACCTTTGGTTTTCCTCAGTCGTTGCAAGGGATCTGTCCTGGAATTTCCATTATCCACTTATCCTCTACACTTGGATTGCCTGTCAGCTGCTGCCGCCTCCGTAGTGCGTTTAAGAGAGAAGTTTGACATTTGAACTAGTAGCTATGGTTGCAGGCAATCTGCTTTGTTCTTGGTCTAAAGGAGCCACAAATTAAGATAGCTTTACAGCATCTGGGTAAGCGTTGCCTTTCCCTTATATGGAACATCCATCTTTACTGTGACCGCATTTACTGGTTGCTGAACACATTGCAAATTTGCATAGATTAGGTGAGTCAAGAGAAGACAAATTATACTTTCTGTTTTGGGAAGATCTTTTACTTTCCTCATCTGCCTGAAGATTACTGTTTTATGCTTTGCGCCCATCTCTTTTCCCTACCGTACAGACCCTTTATTTTTATGCAAACTAATATATTGAAACAATTCAGCTCATGGGTGTTTCCTTATAATGAAGAAGGAAACTGGGTCTGTGCATTTCCAACTTTTAAGATCTGTCTAAATCCAAGTATGGGGTTTGCATCACTGAGAAGAACAAAGTAGAATAGCAGTAAAATATCATACAACACTTTCATGATGGGCTTAAAGTTAGTACCAATGAGGAAGGAATTAGGTACACTGTGTTGATCTTTGATTGAAAGAAGCAGGAATAGTCTATTAACTGTGTGTTACACCATACAGTTTAGTGAGCAAATAGCTTTGTTATTTAAATCATTACAGGATGTGAAAGATTCTATTGAATCAAAACAGAAAATAAGAAACAGAAAATGGGGGGCGAAGGGGCAAAAAACATCCTCTGAGCATGCTTTGGTAGCAGGGTGATGTGAATCATGAATTTCACTAAGCATTTCTTCTCTCTTGACAGTCTGCAGCCCTTGAATCTACAGCCTCTCATGCCTATTACTAAGAAAAAGTAACTAGAAGATTGATACTTTTAATTTTTTCTTGTTTTCTTTTACTTGCTGACATATTTCCATTGTCCTGTCCCCATCTTAAAACTAATGATATACACTAAATAAACAAGAATTATGGCCAGCTGAAGCCTCAGAAGCTATGCTGATATGGGAGGTGGGAAACAGTATTTTGGTGAATTCAGACTTAGAAGTCTGTGCACCACTTACAGAAGAACTTGACTTCCAACAGACATGTAGTAATGAATTCAAGTGTAATCATTCTGTGTTTGGTCTTTTGTGTTGGTCTGTGTTGGTCTGGTCACTCTTGTCTTGGTTACCAAGTCTGGATTTCTGTAACCTGTTTTTTTGAAGGTGTTCTTCCTGTAGGCAATGCATATGATACCCTTTTTGCAGTAGATTGGTCTACATTTTATACTCAATATTATTAACAATCATTCATAGAGTCATCATTGTATTTCCTGCTGGTAACAACCTTTATTTGGAAAGACTTGGGAAAACGCGTTCATCATTTCCATACCTACCTTGTTATCCTTAATTTGAATTGCAGCCATTAGTTAGATCTTAGACAATATAAAAACTGAAATGACATTAACCGATCTTATGGAACAGTATGCATCAAAATGTACCATGAAGATAATTCATTAGATTTTACAGGATAGCAAAACTCACCAAGGGAGGTGTCTGTGTGTTTATGCGCACAATCTGCTGAAGCTGAAAAATCAACTGCTTGATGAGTGTTTCTTCCTTTGTACCAGCCTACCCACTGAGCTGGTAATTATTCTTGCTTTTTATCTAATCATTATAAGACAGAAAACAATCTTTTTTTCCTGCTTCCCTCCTTCACAAATGACACATAAGAAAGTCCCTGTATTCTGAATCCATTTTTAATTTTCCCCTATCCTTCACAATTAATTTTAAATGTTTTACATTATATATACAGTAATTAATGCTCTTCAAAAAATATCAGTGAGACAGTTGTACTGATCTCCTATCCCATTCTCACAGACACAGGTATGAGCAAAAATCCCTGGAAGGTACAGAAAAATCATGTGTATTCAGACAAAATGTGTCAGAGTATTCAGAAAGTCATTAAAGAGGAAATAGCTAATCCCTGACTTCCCTCAAATGAAACAAGTTGATTATACAAATAACACTGAAAAGCAATAATGACAACTTATTTTAGATTCATAACTGTGAGGCATTTAATAAAATACAATTTTATAATCACAAAGCTTGAATTTCAAGAGATCCTAAATCCCATTGAGAGACTAAAATCCCTTTTAGAGAAACTAAATCACATTGAATTTCCTTTTTAAAATTGTATTTCTGGAGTCATTCATTATTTATAAATCATCTTGATTATATAAACTTCATGTAACTTTATAGTGGAATATGGGTTCCTGAATGAAATGACTATATTACAAATTCTTCAAAACAAAGGCTCTTTATCTATACAGAGCTCAGCATTACCAGGACCCCCAAGGTCATTACAGAAACATAGTAACAAAAGTAGCAGCACCATTAATATTGTATTCCATGAGGTAAATTGTATTTCGTCAAAATTGTATATCTTATTTTTTATAAAGTATCATGTACTGCATATATAAAATGCATTAGACAGAGTCGTTGGTAGTTGTAGTAGTACTTGTAGCTGTAGTTTTATAAATGCCAAAGAGTATATTAGAATTAGAATACAACAGATTATCATTCCATTTAAATGTCAAAGTGCTTGTGTACCAGGAAACAACACAGGTAGTTTAAATAAAGAACTCAGAAGAAAAATTAGCTGAACAAAGTTAATAATATTATGAATTTGAGAGATCCTGTTCTGAAAACATTGATTCAGGATATTGTCTTAGATGTCCCTGCTTGTGGAATGCATTCATTTTTAGTTTCTCCTTGTAGTAAAACCAGAATGGTATAAAAGATCAGTGGACTATTAAGAGACTGATAACAATCAATACAGAGAAGTGAAATGAGAGAAAGAAAAACGTTCAGGTGAAAAAAGAGAATGGGGGGCAAGAAAAGAGGAGTGAGAAANAGGCCACCAGTATTTAGGATAAAGAAAACTACTTCTGTCTGAAGTAGTTTCAGACTCTTTAAGTCAGTAGTGTATAATCCTTGTTATTCAACCCGTTTCTTAGGCACCTATTGAAATCTTGCAGATTGTTACTGCTAGGATTTTAAAATACTTCTCATGTTTGTCCTAGAGGTTTATGTCTTACTAGTAACTAATCATTATTCCTTCCACAGAAAATTAGTGTTTTTCTTTAGCTTACATAGAAATCTTACAGTTATCAAATTTGATATACCCTATTTAAGTTGTGTATGGAAGATAATGAAAAATCATTTTCAAAGTCTGTTACTAACACTGACACAATAAGATCCACTCCCCATCAAATCATGCTTGAATTCATATTACTAATATTAATAATTTCCTTGATGCATCTAAATTAAAAGTAAATAAATTAATATTGTAATGCAGTCACTGAGTTTAAAGCAGAATTAGGAACATTTTGTGATATAATGCATCTATAATATATATCCAACCTGAAAAACAGACTCAAAAGCCAAAATGAAATGACTCATGTAGAAATGCTGAGAAGCAACAAAGCAACTGACATCCAGAAAGGAATCCAGGGAAACCACACAGCTGAAAAAAATGGAAAACAAACTGGGTAATGGAAGGCATGCTGTGCAGAACAAGCATATACAAACAGCATACAATAATGTACAGAAATGACTGAAACAGGATATGAAATACAAGAAAAGGATTAATGAGGCAGACAGAAAAATGGGCTCCTGAAGAGTCTAATAATAATAATAAAAAGGGAAGAAAGAAATGGAAGAACAGTATGACTACAGCAAAGGTGTTGCACAAAACCCATCATTCCATTTTTTGCTGTTTTTGCTTTGACAGTTCTTTAAAACAAGCAGGATTTTGCCTAGCAGTCTAATCCTAGACATCAGGCTAAGAAAGCAGGCAAAATCTTTGCACTCTGATACCCTTCATTGGAAGGAATCCAGGGAGAATATTGAACTTTCGTTCTGAGAGCACCCACTTTTAGAAGTGTAATGTTCTTCTATAGGCATCTTTTAAGCTGGTTTGTATTGACAATGCTGTGTCACAGCACCCGTTTGACAAGACAGAAGGGCAAGAAGGAGGATGTAGAATATCGTAAAGAAGCAGATCACAGAGCTGTTGGAAGAAGCAGAGAATGCCACTAGTCTGTTTGTCAACAGTGGTTTCATTCCAAAATGACTCCTAATAAAATGGTGTCAAGCATATTTCTCACCAGCCCAGGCTGCAGAAAAATCTGCAAACTCCAAAAAAATATCAGCAACTGAATGATGGCTGTACGAGGTGTAAAGAAGTGACCGAATAGACCCTTAAAGTTTACAAGTTGTTGTTATGAAAATGATAAACTGATTAATTACGGAAACTTTAATGACTTTAAGAGAAACAGGGCAAGAATTTCATTGAAAATGTCAGAATTTCAATCAATGATAAAGGAGGTACTGAATCCAATTAGAATTTTACACTTAACTCCCCATTTCTATAGCCCAAATAGAAGATTTTATCCAGATTTTTCTGAATAAAATTCTAACTTTTTTTAGCTATTCCATGAATAATTGCTTTAGAATAATGGTGTTAAAAGTGGTAGCAGTATAGATCTGCTGAACCTATGTTTATTAACATATTGATGTAGACCAATAAAAATGCCAGCACCTAGTGATTTATCTGTTCTTAAAGAGGTAGCTAGCATGAACAGCTTGCAAGAAAATGAAGATGTGGGCACTAGTAAAACAGATAATAAAATCCTGAAGACAGTGAGGAAAGAAAAGGGAACCCTTTGTTTTATCACAGTTTTGCCACTCTGAAGGTTACTCTGAAGGAAAAGCAAACTGGATGTGTCAGATCACATGAGCATTTCAGAAGGCTAAAAGGCTGTCTGAAAAAGAAAAGAGTCAAGGTGAAGGCATCTGCTGCAGAGGTAAAAGCAGCTATTCAGGCATGGTCTGAAGACAAAAGCCTGTGTCTAAGGAAGGGGAACTGCATTTTGACAGCTGAAGGGTATAGAGTTCCCATCAGAGACCACCTGTGGAGGTCTGGGGGAAGTGGAACCCTTGATAAGTCATCATCTTTCACAGAACTGCAAGACTTTGTTTTTCTTACCCATGACTGTGCCTTAGCATCACCTTTTACCCAGCCGCCTCCTAAGTATTTGAGACACAATCTATGATCTGGACTCATCACTGTCAATAGCTGAGAAAAGAATTCAGCCTTGTTTTCCCTTAAAAAGTGTAACCATGCAGAGGCCACAGTGGGAAGGGTTTGTTTCAACTGTGGGACTAATCTGTAGGTATCATCTTGTAACTGCACATGCAAATAGGTCATTACATCACACCGTTATCACAGACAAGCACTCGATGTGCTGCTATCATGGTTGTACCAAACCTGACTGTCATAACAATGAAGCCCCCAAAAAGCGGTAGGAGTCTGTGTTGTCACTATTGTCACTAGCAAAGCCAATGAAAACAGAAAATGCTGGACTGGAAAAGCTGTTCATTATTGGAAGCATTCGTAGAACTAATTTAATGTTTAAATTCCTGTCACTTCATTTTAATTCTAGTTGTTTGCTATAAAATTCATTTATAATATTCGTAACAAACTTTGAGGAATCTTTCATTCAACTTAACCAAATCTATCACATTTTTTTGTTTGTTTGTTTGGTTGGTTTTTGTTGTTGTTTTTTTTTATTTGTTTGGTTTTGGGTTTTGTTTTTGGTTTGGGTTGGGTTTTTTGTGGCAATGCAACATTTTTTGCTAATATCAAACACTCCAAATGCTTTGTTACTTCAAGTAGGCACTATGTATCACTCGGCTGTTCGGTTTATAATGCAGGCTCATTACCATACTCATTATTGTGAATTATGGAAGTTGCCTGGCTGGCCTTCATTAACCATCTGGCACTTAAACACTGATTTGTGTTTATATATAACGTTAATTTTACAAAAGCACCTGAACTTCCACTGGAAACACAGATTGAATCTGTTTATCAGTATTTTTGCAAGACCTCAATGATTGTTCCAAATCCATATTTTGTTTTATGTGCATGGATGACATCAGACAATTGAATGCATGTAATAAGAGAGAGAATTTTTTCCCCTTCTTCTGCTGCCTATTCAGTAAAGTGATTGTTTTCTCTGTCTTAGCTAGTAGCTGATTTAATGAAGCCTTGACCAGGAGCAGCTTTTCAGACCACGCTTTTCAAAAAACAGTAGTTTTGGCCCCAACACTTTACAACTTGGCTTTACTGCTTTAGATAAGTTTCCAAATTTATTCTATAAATTGTTTCTGAAACTTTCAGAAATATATATTTTAAACAAACTGTATTTTAGTAATTCCATTTTAGTGCCCACAAGGCATTAGATTGTAGTCTTAAAGGATCTAAAAGAGAAGTAATGCATGTTGGATATAGCTCCTTTTTCCTTTTGAATTCTGTAAAATTGGTTTTCCTTCTAGGTCTTGATCATTCATAGTCTTCAGTGAAAACAAAATAATTTGTAATTACTGCACTATCATTATCAAATATATTAAATTGTCAAGGTTTCCAAACACCCATTTTAAAACATTGGAAGGATATGTTATCAATATTGTATTATGTTAACAGCCTGAAAACTTCTGTAATGTCAGAATTGCTCTCCAAATGTCTTGGGAAATGTATTAACCTCAAATTACAATGTTTCTATCTTCAGCAAAATCTCCATCTTTATCGGTTGTATATTTCTTCAAATTATTTGCCTGAGCCTAGAGACTAGTATTTTTTCACAAGCTTTTCCAGCTGAACAGTTGCTTTATTTAACTCACAGCCTTGTGCTCCTGTGCCATTAAGGAAACTCTCCCTGCCATTGACAATGTATATAGTTCCCTCAGGCCAACAAAGCTCCATATGATCAAACTCAGGGATGAATCACTCCTTGTTGAAGATTTCTACAAAAGACCACTGTGAGCAGGTTCTGAGCGACCAAGAAAACTCACTGATTCATTTAACTCCTCTGCAGCACTGGCTGGTGAACTGAGATACCAGAACTCTGTCGTAGAGATTATATACCTAAAGTGGAAATTAATATGTGTGTGGGGGTGTGAGTGTCTTGATCTACAACTGGGATTTTGAAAGGTGGTCCTAACTTGCTACCTGACCCTGTAAAGGTGGCAGGTCTGGTGCCGCCATTGACGGAACGATTCAGGACAAATCCTATGAGCCCATTTCAAAGCACTCATGTTGTTTAGAAATGAGCTATGGTGTTTCCTTCTGTTTTCATATTCAGCTCTGTTCTCCCCCTCAAAAGATATAAACACACATTTTATGCCTGTCTTAAGCGTTTGTTGTGTATAAACTACTGTGGTTAGCAGAGTTGGTGGGTGGGAAAGCTGCTTCAGTTTTGTTATTGCACAGCAGAAAGGAAGAGAGGACTTGTGCCATCTTGTGAAACAGGTAATTGGTGGTCTTAGGTGGCATCATGCCTTCAGGTGTTTTCTTCCAACATGTTTTTTAGCATGCTCCATATGTTCTCACGGGTGAACACATAGGATAAACCCTCAATGACACTCATTCTTCTCTTCCTGAGGCCATGTTTAATGAAGAGGAGCGACATGCTGAGAGCTTTTGAAAGATTTTTGGCCTCCTTGGGAGCTGATCCTAGCAGAAGATGAAGTCTTTAAGGGACAGGATTGCATTTGCTTTGGTAACCTGAACAAACCCCACGGACCAGCTCTGGGTGGTATCCCCATCAGTTTATTGTCTGTGTGTCCCATATTGCCGTTCAAGACATTAATGTATAACGTTAAGTGGATTCTGTCCTCTGTTCCTGGGCCAAGCAGCTAACCCAGCTTTTACTTGCCTGCATTTCTAGCAGTAGTGGCTTTCTTCTTCCCTCCCGCAAACCTTTTCTCCCTCACACCAATAAGAAGCATGTGTTTTTAGAGCAGAATGCTGTCCTACACCAAGAACGAGTATGAAGCTACCAGCATAATAGCTTGGTTACAATGCTGTGTCAAAAAGTAGGAGTACAATAATACATCATAGACTTGGTATAGATGGAAGTTGGGTAAATTCTGCGTTATCCGGATTTAAAACAGATAAACTCCACTCCCCTTCCTTTCCCCTAAGTGATGCTCTCAAGTAGATATATCGACAATTCTTCCACTGTGAACGTGCAATTTATCTAGAAATGTTTCTGATTATTTTGGCCTGGGATGACAAATTAAACAAAATAGATATTCAAACATCAGGCTGATGTGGTCAGACTATCAGTACTATCAGTGAGGCTGTCATTAAAATATTCTTAATACAATTAAATTGTATGTTGCAGATGCCCTATAAAAGCTTCCCTTTAAATTGAATTACCATTGAGATGCTGCATTAGTGATCTCAGCAGGTATGCCCTATTAGCTAGGATTAGGATCATCGTGTGAGTATCACTATGCAAGCATAAGTGATAAGACCTGTGAGAATCTGTGAACAAACCCTTCCTCTTCTGACACTTGGTAAAGCTATCTAGGACTCTGACCACCTCAACAAGGTATAGTATTCACCATCGTCACCAAAATTGACCAGTAGTTCATTCCCAATAAGTGAAAGGGAGAACGCATTCTACAAAATGTGTGCAAGCCAGTTTAAGGTTTGAGAATAAACCTCTACATATTTTCCAGACATCGGATTGACAAAATGCAAGCCCTACTCTTTAATCTTCGCTTTCTAATAAGATAAAGCAAATACACTAGAAACAATTTCTTTGTGCAGACACCCCCTGCCTCTGAGGCATTTTCTGCATTGCTTCTGTCTTGCTCTCTGTGGTACAAAGTCCCTCGGAGGCTGTTGAACAGAGGAATGCTGCTGCTGACCCCAGGTGGAGATGGGCAGCACCCCAAGGAGGCTGCAAGTGAGATACTTCTACCTGGCTCTGCTCTTATGCCCTGCCCTAGCTGCCTGCTTCTGGCCCTCATTAGACGTCCAGGTGGGCGGATTCCTTGATCCCTTAGGGTTTGGTTTTTATGTTCTCCTGCACTTTCTCCATACCCAAGAAAATTAGCCTTGTTCCTGATTTAAATAATATTTTTAACTAATGATTACATTACCTCTTTCCTCATTTTGCGTTCCCACTTACTAAATTCTACTGACAGTGAGAACAGCAGAAATAGCATGCTTTCTGTATTCATTGTTTGTATGACAATTATCTTATTTGAAATAAGACTGTATATGACCAGTTCACTGCATAAGATGGAGTAGATTTCCGTTCGTAATGACACCTTTTTTGAGTAAGTTTCATTATTTGTCAGCTCTTGTTCTGCCTTCAGATTCTCACTTCAAATAAAGGATTTCTGCTCTTTGCTGTACTAATATATACAATTAAGCTTAGAGGCTAATAGGTCTTCAAATTGTGATGGGATCAATTAGCTATGCTATTCCTTTGGTTAAATTGCCAGAATGATAGAAGCACAATGACAGAAAATTGTTTGCTGAAATGAAACTGTGCTTCTCCATCTTGTATCATTATCATCAACAGTAGTACTAGTTATGAAGTAGTAGGAGTAAACATTGTAGGAGTAGGTGTATTTAATAACAATGGAAATATGGGGTTGTATGTAATCAATGCATACTGATGTGCTTTCAAACCAGCGCACGAACTAACCTGTAATGAGGTTTTCCACAACACTGTCTGTTACTTCCTGTTTCTCTTAAACCAAAACTCATTACTTCTTAAATCTTCTGAATTACAGTATGAATTTTCATATAATCAGAACAGAACAATTATTAATTTAAGCATCTTTGAAACATGAATTGTCGTTTAGAGTAACTAAAGTGTTTTCCAAAGAATTAAGCCCCTAATGTAGGCATATACAGAACTTTCAATTACGTTTTATAGTTCTTATTGCAAACCATTTTGTTCTACCAGAAAATCACATTCATTTCTGAATTGTACTGTCACTTTTATTGATCTTTATTGCTTTAGTCACTGCTGCCATAGCCTTGCTACCTTGTTCAACAGAATATAGCAGTGTAGCCCTTTCCTTTGAAAGAGGACATTATGTTTTACCAGAGGTTAAGACTGTCATTGTGTAAACAGTTGCTACCGCTGTTGTGAAACTTGCTTGCTTGGAGACTGACCAGTTGTTCATGTATTTGATCTGAAGCAATATGCATTTATTTTCCAGGAAACATTGTTATTGCATGGATAAACTTCAAATTAATTTCACTATTATTCTGTGCAGCTGCACATTGTAATTAGGTGGCAGAAGCCAGTAATCACTGGCTCAATACTGCTCTGTATTTTGGAATATCTCTTTTTTGGGAATATTTGTGAGAGCCATTGCAGCAGACAATTTTTTGGGGAGATAGTTTTGAGTAGATGCCTTAGTCATTGCCTCGATTATGGGTCTGTACAATGCATTTTGTGCTGTCTTCAGCCCGCAAATTCCTGGAGAATGGCTGTTTATTTTGAATCCTTTATGTATACAATGGCAAAGCAGTAATCTCTGGAGGACAGCAGTATTACCACCGCTGAGTGAGATTTGCCTTTGCATAATTACCTATGTGTTCTTCTTTTTGAATGCCACTTGTTCTGCTTAATCTTCCATTGCTTGCCAATTTGAGGTGAAAGCACAGTTAAGACTAAGTGTCTTGTTGCATAGTCTCCGTGTTGCATTCCTTGCAGACTTCTCAGTGAGTCAGAAAAGCTGTCTGTCGGCACTTTAAAATCTTGTCTTGGCCTTATCGTGACACCACTAGCTTTTTCTCATGTTCCAAATGAACATCAAACTGTTCAAAGTCAGGGGAATCAACTTCTGCCTCCATCTGTGAACATAACTGAAAATAATCAACTAAAGATTGCATTGGACTGCAGAATGTGGACTGCACAAGGAATAGTCTAGACCAGGGTGTCTGTAGGAAAGAGCTACAGATTCATTTGGCTTACAGGTAAATAGTCATCACAGCAAGACTATATATCAAAACTTGCACGTCTTTTCTTCAATTTTATCTATTCAGTGAAATATATACGCATAAGTGTTAATCCATTTTTAATCTAGTATTCCTTTCATGTTCCTGAATCTAATATGATTGTAGTAGGCATTATTATTTTCATACAAAGTGTTCCTTCTTATTTGGAAGTTTCGCTAATTACATATATATAGTTAGTGTACTTCACTATTATGTTATATAAGTTTTTCATCAAATACAGAGCCAGCTGAAACTAAATTGCATCAGAAAACTTTATGTAATTACACAGTATATTTAGATATGTCACACTTTATAAAATAAATGACTCTTCTTGCAGCTCAGTAGATTGGACTGGCCTTTAGGTTTCATTTACAATGATCCAGAACATTGGTAATTAACTTGCAAGGCCAGTTGGAAGTATCTGCTATTTTGAGGAGGCAGATTTAAAGTGAAGAGATCATGGAAAAGGCCACATTCATTTTTCTGTCATATTTTGATAGCCCAGAATATCTAAAGAGATTGTTTTTGTGTATGGACAAATACACTTACACTTGAGAAAGGCTGCCATATGTATACTGAATAGTTGAGAAAGGACATCTGGTGATATACTATTTTAAAAGACTAATAAATATTTTTTCTATGTGTTCTATTTCATAGTGGTAATATGAAAAACCAATTTCCAAAGTTTCATGTAAACTTTTGAAGTTTAGTATTCTCTTTCAAAAGTGTATTTCTTGAATTTTCCTTCCATGTATCTGGAAAAAAAATTTGGGGGGTCAATATCCTATATTTTAATCCCCCTTGAGGCCCCTTTCTCACCCAGTAGATCTGTCTGAAAGTTAGATTCTGTGAGGTACAGAATATGGTGGCCAGTCACCAACAAATCGCTTAAGCATGTACTCAGTTGTCACTGAAGCAAGCAGGATTTAGATGTGTTTAAACCCTTCGCCAAGAAGGGAGCTTTGCAAAAAGAGTGCTCATATGCAACATTCTTAAGGAGTTAATTCCAACTTCTTTTACTTATTCGAGAAGTTTTATTTATTCACTCTATTGTCTACCCTCCTGAAAAAAAGTCATTAAAACTTACATTAAATGGTTGTTCAAGCAATGATATGAACTGTGAGGCCAATAAAAATCAAGAGCTAGACATTTCACCCACTCTGAAGAGTGTAAGTGCTAATTAGAAAATTTTGTGACTTTGACTGAAAGTGGTGCAAACCATATAAAAAAAGATAAATTGCCACTGAATTTGGGCATTTCCTGTGTGAACAGATGTCAGTGGCAGCAGATCCAAAATATACAAACAAATGGTGATGATTATGGTGATAATATACATGACTGAGGAGAGGGTGGGTAAGCAAGCTGATCTACAGTTACTATGACACACTTAACAAAGTCTTAAGTCCCTTAACTCCCTTAACTCTCTCCTTTGCTGAATAAGGAGTAGATCAGATTTCGGTGATGGTCCTGAGAGGAAAACAGTGGGGTTATTTTTTTGTTGAAAAATTTCCATCTGAACTGAAACCACGGATGTAGAGAAAAGGAAGAGGTAGGTGTGGGAAAATCTTTGGTTACCTGTTACCCAAGGAAAACAGCTCACTGAATGGGACTGTGGAAGTTAATCTACTTCATGTTGGAAAGAAAACAGTACTAGAATACACTTTTGTCCTTGGCCACTGAACTATAGCAATGAACTGAACCCAGGGAGTCAATATAGCCTAGAAAATAAAATATTTTAATTTTGTTGGGCTGAAAATTACCAACTCAGGAGAACTCCTGGTTTTATGATGTATTAGAATTTCTTCCAAAAGCCATCACCAGTTAATTACTCACCTTTATCAGGTCCTTGCTACCAAAGACCTCTCTCTCGCCTTGTCTTCAAGTACTAATGACCATCACACCTTTTGCCCTGTTAATAATAAACTGCTTTGCTCTTTCATGTAAGCAAGTTCCTTTTCCCCCTCCTTATTTTTCTTTTTTAATATTTTTTTACTTCTGGTTTTATAATAGGTCAAAAGACTTTGTTTAAAGTTGTAGCAATTGTTTTCAGCCTGAAATCTGTTGCTTCACTTTCAGACTTGAAGAATGGATTGAATGTCTGATAGCCTGCTTTTTTCCACCAGTATCATTTATACTGGGATGTCACCTCTCCCAGTAATCCTTTTCTTATTCTGGTCCACAGGGACTTTAAAATTCATTCAGTACACTTACTGAATTATGAGTACTGTGCCTGTAAGACACAGATGGACACCTGCACTGTTTGTTTGTAGAATTATTGCTGTATCTAACAACAATCAATCACTGGGCAGACACTATCTAGAATGACAGATAAAAAAAGCTTACAAAAATTATAAGGACATTAATATTGTCACGGGCAGTAAAAGCCTGTCAACATGCTGTGTTTGGAGACACATTCCTAAAAATTGGACAGCGTGAGAGTCATAAAGCCATTTGATCATGTAAACCAGAGATAAACCACTGCAAACAGATTTTTATGTTTATCAGTCACACATCCATTATAAGACACGGAGGTCTCATATGTGGTCGGTCAACACAGTATTATTTCTATGTAGCTTATGTTTTTAAGAGACCTGTATAATGCAAAAGCCAGAAACCTCATTACTTAAAAGATACAATATTAGAAACTCTGCACTTCATGTAAATATATTTTAAACAAAATCAAAACAACCACATAAGCATCTTCATACAGTTTTACTGCTAGACAAGAACTAAAAATAGCTTTATATGTGACCTCCTCATTGTAGCTGGATACATTCTACACTTCTTTAGGGCTCTTGCATTTAATAGCCAGCAAGCTAGTTACATGCACTGCTTTCTGTAAGAGTAGCTCATTACATGAGTGATTGCTCCAATTACAAAATACAGAAAGTCATGGACACATATTTTCCTTTCTACTTCTTAGTGGAAAATCCTCCTCTATTCATTTATTCCTGGAAGCATGTATTCCATAAAATTTTAATTCTATAGTAGTTAAAAGGAAAGCAGAGGTCTTGTGTCATGCCCGGCGCTTCTCTTATTTCTTATTTGAAGGTAATAGTTTCTGCTGAAATCTATGTTTCTTTTTGTTTTCTTCCGTTGTCATAATCAGGATAGCAGTACTCTTAATGGCACACTGTAAGACTGTTGGCTAAAAGTTCCCATTCTGTACTGTATTTTAATATCAGTCTGTATAACTGCTTTTCCATGAAGGTGCACAGAACTCAAATATTTGCACAGGCAAATCTAGTACATCTAGTAGCTGCCTGAGCAAACATAAGCACACTATTGAAAGTTCCCATGAGCTTTTTGTATAAGAATTTAATTCAAGGTCTAACTTTGTGATGAATACTCAAAGTCCATGAAAAACCAAACCCCAACACTGTTCTTATACTTATTAAGACTGTATTAGTCGGGATTGGTAGGTATTTGCTGTTCTATCATGTATAATTTATTTATTTATACACATTTATGTATTTGTTTGTTGTATTTATCTATACTTTTTAATACATTATTTCTTTATTAGTTATTTGTATTATTTTGAATGATTGATACATTGCAGTCCCACTGCTGTCCAGCCCCATCCCAGTTGCCCCACATATAGCATTGCTTTTTTCCCACCCCTGCCTCTGACCTCTCTATCCATCTTCTCCAGCTGCCCTGAGCCCTTCTGTCCTACACTCCAATTCTCTCTTCCCAGGATACTCCTCATCTGCAGTGAGCTTTTGCTTCTCCTTCCATTTGCAGAAGTGAAAAGAGGAAATAGTGTTGAAGTTCATGACTGCACCTGTCATTTCCATCAAAGTATTTGAATATTTTCCTTCCCCTTCCCTTCTCTGCTCCCTACTTTTCTGTCATAGTGTGAAAAGAAAGCTACACTAACTGGTTCATTTTTAATTTCTTTTTACTGAGTATGCGTTCTCTCTGTCAGTGAAGAATCTGTATACTTTCAGAAGCTTTGCACATTACGAGGAAGATAAAACAGTAACATTGCATGCCTGACTGATCAATAAGCATAATAATTAAGGCTTGTAGCCAAAGCTTCTATTAGTCTTATTACACAAACACTGGGCCTGTGGAAAAGTGCTGTGTTCTTAAACAGTGGGACCTGCAAGACTTGTAAGCCATTGTATGTACTGAACAGATAAACAGTATGGATTCTGGGTGATAAATATGACATGGTATTTTATGTACTGCAGGCTGACAACATCGCTGCAATGAGGAATGACATGTTTTTAACATTCTACAATTCCTCAAGGCCAACTCTCTACCAGTGGTAGTCTCTCCATGTGACACAACCAATTTGCTTTCCAGTAGATAGGAAACATTGCAGTTATAGGTAATGAATTCCTGGCAACTGGATAGTAACTACTCCCTACACTGATTTGTTAGCATCAGTGCTAACATAGAAAGAGTTCCTTGCTGGTCTGGGCAGGAGTGGGAGAACACAGAAGGCAAGAGGTGAGTGATGCTCTACATGTGTCTGTGTGTGTGTGCACATACGTGACTGTGTCTAGAAGGATTACTTGGATTGTTAGAAAATGCTCATGTTTGAATTCCGTTCAACACAACTTTTTTTTTTTCTTATAGTCTAGAAAATACATTAGCTGATAGTCCATGAATACTGGATATAATCAGCCTTGGAATTGTCTGATTTTCTAATTTTTTGAAGAGGTTATTTAATCATTTGGGTGTTTTTTGTTTACATTTTAAAAAAAGCTCAAGGATAATAAGAAATGCTAGTGTGCTTTTTATCCTTTCCTGCTATTATATTTGTGGACTGTAATACTAGAAATATGTCCAAGTGAGGATGAAGATTATTTTGTGTTAGTCAGTTCTCCATTAGTCATTAAGTAATTTATTTATGCTAAGCTTTGAATAGCCCTGCTACATTCGCAGCACAAGTCTCAGTGATTGTTATATGTTATAGACTGATAATGGTGTTCTGAATCACTATGGTTAAGTCTCTGAAGAAATTAATCACTTTTATTGCAAAGGTAATTACACTTACTTGTAACAATTTTCAAACCTGGAAAGAAGAGAAGACTAACAAGTATATCTGAAGTTAAAAAAAATTGTTACAACATGGCTTAATTTTTCCTCCTAAGCTTCTGATATGCTGATAGAAAAGTGGTTTGCTTTAGGGAAAGATCACGCACTGTTTTAATAAAATCATGAAACATCCAAATGTGCATGTATATTTATAATTATGTATTCTTTGTTTAGATCAAGAAAAGTACTAAATAGATTCAGGAAATGTAAACACATTTCTTGAGCGCTCATAAAAATTGAGGGAAATATGAATGCATGAATCTTGGAGTATAATCAGCAAAGCCTTTTTGTAATTTCTTATTTTTTTTAATGTCAGTTAATGACACAAAAATTTAAAACGAAATGCTGACAGATATTCCCAATACTAATATATGCATGCATACAGATCCATAGCTATTCATGGTTATATATGTATGTATATATGCATACAGAGAGTAACAGAGGTGTACAAAGGTATACATGGGTCTGCAGTGCCCATTCACACACAGGTGTTTTGTTGGTAATGTCGCATAGGACTTCTGAGGCTTAATTCAGATATTTGCCTAATCCATTTTTTAGTTATAGTTAACACAAAAGACACTGAAAAGTAACTTCAGAAATAATCTTGTAAGTTTTTTAGAACCTGAATAATTTTATAGTAATATTTTAGAACATGACCCAGAGAAACTTTTATATCTTGAAGTCCAGTGAAGGATTGAATGATAAATATACTGCACCTTAGAGATAGAAGAGCTGTGAACTTTTCAAATGCCTTAGCAGCAAAGAGATTTGTCAGAAACAATAAAGGACTTAAGTATGTCATCCAACATGAAGCAACTGCTCTCTGGGTGAACTTTTCTAAAAATCACACTAAGTCTGTGCTAAATTAATCCATGGGATTTCAAGTACATAACGGTGGAGGTGAATATGACCTCGTGTATCTAAAGCTATGATTTACCCTAAACTTACAATCTAGAGACTCTCACTGGCAATTATAAAGCTCAGAATCTTTCAGCGCTGTTTCTGATGGATACCTGAGGATATATGTCTTATGTCAGAGAAAATCTGCAGGAACCAGAAAGCTTTTCTCGATAGGTGAAAAGACGTCATGCTATCGTTTTTGTTATTTCGTAACAATTATTAAAATTCAATTAAAGAGTGATGTTTAATTATGTTAAATTTGAAAAAAAAAAAAATGCCTTTATTTCCTACATGTCAAATTCTTCGTTCTGCAGGAGAAGTATACCTCATGCCCTGAAAGGTCCTGCCTTCCTGGTCTGCAAAGCAAGGACTTCTTCTTGGGAGTTTTCACAGTTGCCCTCTTCTTGTTTTATGCCCAGACATCTGGGTCTAGGATGTAGGCCTGGGACAGGAGACTGTGTTAAATGGACAGGATATTTGGTCTGATTCATTATTACTGCTCTCGTTTTATATTCTCATAGTCTGTTTGAACTCAGCCTAGCCCAGACAGCACATAGCTCTTTAGGGAGACAGCTGCAGTTAATTACTCCATTTCACCTAAATCTGGGGAAAGTTAGACTTGCTGAAGACAGTTTTAATTTAAATAACTGCAAGAAAAGGCAATAATAAACCTTCGTCCCTTGGTGTGCTGTCACACTTCCCTAGTCTTCCTCAAAATTGCATGTATGGACACATCTCATAGAGGCCATGTCTGTTTGACAAGCTTAACGAGAGCTATATCAGAGAAGGCTTTCTACTGGAGATTTCTCTTTAGTGTCATTCAGGAGACAAGATCTAAAATGCCAATGGGTCCCGTTGGATGTATGCCACTAACTGCTGAAACTCTTCCAAAATGTACTCTTATTTCCTTACTCCATACTTGTAGATACATAATTATATTTTTGAAAACATTATCCTGATGTTAGCTACTATGAAGGATTANCTTTTGGCTTTTGATAAGATGGCTGAGGGTGGATTATTGTTCATATTCTTGTGCAGATAACAGAAATAAACTAATTTTTCAGGTAGCACTATGATTAAAAGTGTTGGTCAGTATTGAAGTTTGTGAATAAAAGATGCATGTACAAAATCACACAAACAATAGTTGCAAGGTATGTGACTGAAGAAGTTGCAGGCTAGGTAGGCATTTGTGTTCAAATACTCGGTAAATATTGATTTGTGTATTCAGAGATATCATTCCTGTCCAATTTTGACACATGTATCCAGATGTCTACCTGCTGAAAATTATTTCTTTAAGATAATTTCAGAAACAAAAATCTTTACCCATAGAAACATATATTTAGAAGTTACTGAACTCTCCACTTTCTACTCATCCTTTTTGTGGAAATTTCTTGTGATTACAGGATACAGTACAGTGGCTCTTTAAAATTAACTCTGTAGTCCTGCCAAAACGGGAAAGAAGTTCTGCTGGAGACAGAGGGACTGGCTTCAGGACTGAGGGTATGCCTTCACAGTATGTTCCTTCTTTTGTACTTAAAGTCTCTCAAGTTGTATGTGGCTAGGATGAGGGCTGTCATCTCCATATGACAGACATAATGGATGACAGCACTTTGAAGAATATAGTTAAATCCTTTTTCTTTTTATACACTTTTCATTTATCTTACTAGAACTCAAATAATGTCAAAAGAAACACAGATAAGAGACAGTATTTTTAAAAAAGATTTTTACAAACCCTTCCATCAGGAAAAATGTTTCCATGTTTTATATTTTCATTTCTTAATCAGGTTAGGACTGATTCTTAGAAGCATGGCCCCTTAGAGGTTTCACATCCGAGCTACTCTAACACTCTGTGGGTGTAGAGCTGCTCAGCTCAGTTGCTATAACCAGTTTCTTTGTTTAGACCAAGAAAAGTACTCAGGAAATGTAAACAACATGTACTATGTGAAGCACTTCCGTTAACACAGAAACTTTACCAGACACAAAGGGAACAAGAATACTTGACAGTTCATTCCATAGCAGAGAGGAAAACTAAAGAAAATTATGAAAATATTCCTATGCAAGTTTGAGGACTTCCACACCTCAAAAGTTATGCATTCCTACAATTAAATAGTAGCTACTGTACCAACTAAGTCCTTTATTAAGCAGTGAAGAGAAAGCAGGCATGCATAAAATATTTAATGTATGGACCCTGCAACATAAAAGGGTTATTGCCTCTCACCAGGTAGCTGGCTTGCTCTCACTGTAACTGAAAGTTCAGTTGTCTCCCACAAAGACTAAAGCTAGGTTTGTGAGGAAAATATTTTCTACACAAGGATGGACATCTCCATTATATTTCTGCATGAAATTCATTGCCAAGTGGCATACCACCTTCTGGTGTACTTTTATAGTGGACTTCTAGAAGAAATATGCTAAGAATAGGCTCAAGTCTTACCATTGTTCATGTGGAAAACAGCTGGAGTGTGCGAAATCTGTAACTCCCATGTTTGGGGTATTTGTGACCCTAAAAGAGCAAATTTTTTTCAATGTGTTTATTTAAAAGAAATGATCATGAACTCAAATTCCTCAGGATAAAAGCCTCACTGAAATTAAAGTGGAAGCATAGCAGTTAGATCGTATTTTATATTTCAAACCTAAAAGGAGTCCACAAAGGACTATCAAAGCTTCATGCTATGTAGGTGGAAATATTTTATGCATGCAGATGGTCTATGGTATTTGGCTTGCTATTACAGTGAAAACAGGTAGTTGCATAATGATATCTTACATAAACATGTTTCTTTTTGATCATTTACAGTTTTTTTGCTTGTTTTCTTTCACTGTTATGTATCAGTTGAGAACTACATTTGAGCAACTGGTCATTTCATTCAAAGGGTAAATTCTGCCCTACTAAATGAAACATTTAGCACTCAAGAAATCTTTTCTGAAGCTGTTTAAAAATGAAAAAGCTATTATATTGTATCTCAGAGGCAGTTTATTACAGCTTGCTAACAGATATGTTGTATAAAACCTGGACTCCAAAGCCACAGTACGAACCATTGTTAAAAAATAAAAGTTGTAAGATTTAGGTAGGCATACGTACAAACCCCTTCCTGTAGCAGCTGCTTATAATCCACTGCTTGATATGGAGTATATTATGCTGATATCTCCATAACACACTAACTGGTGATGACAAATACGATGAGATATTAGCCACTAACATGTTGGCATAATAAAAATTTGGAAATAATGATGGCATCTGCTTCCTTGCAACTGTAAGTAGTCTTGGAAAGATTTGTTGATTTGAAGCTATATATATATATTTCCTTCTTTTTGAATAATGACAGATTCCACACTGAAAGAATAGTATGTGTATAGTCTTGTCATTCTTTCTTTGATGCAAAGGGCAAAACTTTGCCTAAAAAAAGAAAATAAAGAAAAAGTGTGTGTTGCAACTTTACAAATGTCAAAATGCAAACTCTGCTTCTTATAAGCAGAGTTGGTAAGGGCAGGGAAAAAGTCTTCCTTCTTCAGTTCTTGTCCTTGGCTACAGGACTTAGTAAAGAGCTAGAGCAACTAGGGTTTTCATAGGGGTGGTGATGAGACAGAAAGGAAGAAAAAAGATAATAATGGTCCAGCCATTAAACGGAACTGTTCTGTGAATAATACAACACAATCACGTTCTGATTCTTACCAAAAACATTGAATCAATCCTTTTGAGCTGCTTGGCTCTAGTATGGAAGAAGGACCACATCTCTCTGGCGAGAGAGGCAGGATGCTAAGAGGGTAGGATAGTGAAGTATTAATTTATAATGTCCATTTCCAAAGAAAGGGACAGTAACAAAAGAAATGGTGAGTCATTAAATTCCACCAGCACCAAACCTACAACAATGATATTTGCTTTATATAGAGTATTTAAAATAAACACACAAGTTCCTTCTCCTTTCAGCTCTGTAGAAAGTTTGTGAAGCAGCAACATATGATACAGAGAAACCCTTAGGACAGTCAAGAGAAGAATCATCAACATGTAAAGGAAATCTTCATGTGAAATCTGCTGTAGAAGATAAAGTGATTTTACTGAGGGGACTTGAAAATTTTCATTTAACATATTCTGTGAGGCACACACTCTGTAGTACCTGATGTGAGAGAGCAACTGTGAGAGAGAACAAATTGCAGCAACCCATCATTCTGCCTCTGGAGAGCTGTGGTGCTATTTCATTTGTTCTCCCACCTCCAGAGAGAAGGGTGTGAACCATAATATCTTCTCGAGGTGGTATTTTTGTTCATTGTGTTACAGTATTTTAAAAATCAAATGTAGAAAAA
>VXBJ01002865.1:52934-100445 GCA_013400055.1 Nycticryphes semicollaris | reverse complement strand
TAATACAACACACTATGCCAGAAAAAAGTTATACTAAAGTGAACAGAAAAAGATTTAACAGTAATCCAGTTCCTTAATGATTTTTATTTAAAAATTGGAATAATCAATTTAAGGAAAATCTTTCCCCATTTTCTTTTATTATAGTTAATGGCTAAGTTAGATCTGTTATTTAGTCGTTCCAAATAATATGTCTAAAGACCACTACATGAATGCAATTATACAAAAAGAACTGATTAATTTTGCACCTCTTCCTGCTTTCATAATCTTTGTCAAGTGAATGGAATAATTTGTGCCATTTATGTTTCTTATTACAGTATTTATCATTAGAATGAGGTGTCAGGAACCATTTAGACTGTCTCACTTTTTATGAATTAAAATAGTGTGCCATGCTGCTGTGACCTTTTTAATATTCTGCATTTTCCTCTGCTCCTTGGCATTACTCTCTTTCTCTGCATATCTTCTCCATTCTTTGATGGGAAATGCAAACTTACAGGTCAAGTATGAAGAAGCAAAAGGAGCAAAACAGCATGCCTCATGAAAAGAATTCAGAGGTGAGTATTCATGCAGTGTGGTATTGCAAGATTCAGAACTTACATCAAAATAAGTTTGCAGGTCTGTCAACAGCACTGATACAACAAAACTGTTCTGTACAGAGCTGTGAGAACAGTCTGTAATTAGTGAGTAGGACTCATTGCTGTAAGATGTGGAGGGTACACAAAAGTTTTGGACTTTTCTACGCATATGAAGTCTACAGCACAGTTATAAAAGTGTTGCTAACAAATATTGGAAAGATTTTTTTTTTAAAAAAAATTCTTTGAGATTTAAACTAGTATCTGACTATGAAACATTAGGATGAAACCTTCAAAGAGGTAATTTAACTCACATTTGTTCAGTATTAGATGTTTGAACTGCAGTTTTTAATTCACGCATATGGCTGGCAGGAAAACAGATAGCCTATTGTTATGGTTGAACCAGTCTGCATGTAATCATGGTCCATCCATGACACTGTTAAGACAAAAAACCTGAACAAGCAGTGTAATGAATTATATAATTGCTAACAAGATTCTTTAATTTATATACAATTTAAAATGCAGCCTGAAACAGACAATATGACTGCTGACTGCTTGTTTCATTCATCTTTTTCTTCACAGTTGGATGATGATGGAAAAATGGTTGCAGAGATCACAAGTGTAGTTAATATGATCTAAAGCTTTCTGATTAAAGAAAAGTATTAGCTGAGGGACAGCAAGATGCTGTAGCAATTCTTGAAGACTCATCCAGCCTTTAGTCTCAGAATGGGCTTCTCCTACAAAATGGGCAAGAGGTATAAACTTTAATATTCCAAAGGACACGCAAATAACTTTTACTGTTTACCAAAGATGACTAAGGTATTTTTCAGGACAAAGCAATAACAAAACTTTTGCAACTGATACCATAAACTCATTTCATCATATTCCTCTTAATGATTGTTGTGACAGGTTACTTTAATAAGTGATTAGAACTGGCTTCTAAATCATCTTATGAGTCTGCATCACAAGTTTAACACAGCAGAATACTGATGACTGGTCCTGAAAAGTATGTGAGGCTGGGTAGAAGATAAAAAGTCTAATTGAAATAGCAAAACTACAAAATATATGGTATCCCTGTGCTAAGAAAAACTCACAGTGTTCCCTGTCATGACAGTGGGGTATGGAAAATGGCAGGAGCATGGCTAAATGGCTAATGTTTAATGTACAGACAAGACTGGTGGACAAGAGAAGTGAGGAGAATGTCAGACACTATTTTCCATAGGAGGCAGTGAAGGCAGGAGCAGGGAAGACTGTTGAGTATCTTGTTACCATACCTCCCCTCCTTGCAGAGAAATAGTTTGTATTTATTTTCAAAGTTTTTCGTACCTGTGTTATTCTTCTTCCCCTCTCTGATGAATCTGCTCCAAATTTTCTAATATTCTGTTTAATATTAAAAGCACTGAAAGTAAATAGCTACCATTATGTTCATATAAATTAAATTAATACATTTTTAAAATGAACAATTTAAAATTAAATGCAAAAATATGACAATCTTAGTTAAGGCCTGGAACTACTCCAATCTTAACAATTTATTTTAATAAATCAAGTTATGTGCTACTTTTATGACCTTCCCCAGATATGAAAGCAGAAAGCTACATAGCTACAGCATTAGAAAGCTGGGAAACAATAAATTTTTTAAGCGAGCTCATGCTTTATGAATATATCCAACTGTTATATATTAGTCTACCCAATTATTTTCAGTATTTCTAGTGCAGCATATGTGGATATGTTTCACATAAAAATCAAATCTTTTTGAATCCCTATGTGTAGAAAATGTTTTGCCAGTACTTCTACTGCAATGTACTCTTTCAGATTTTTTTAAGCAGTTCTTCAAAAGGCTGGAAATGGAAGAGGCAAGAACTCTGGGCTTCTACTTCCAGATTTTGAACGAAAAACAGGGACTGTTGTTGTGCTCTTGCTGCAACAGCACGCTGCTGACTCGTGTTCAATTCGCCTAGCCTGACCACCAACTCCTTTACTGCAGGCATTCCAAGTCAGCCAGTCCCCTGCATGTACTGCTGCACTGGGCTATTACATCCTAAGTATAAAACTTAAAATATTCTGTGAGCTTTCTATTGGCCCTCCCACGCTACAGTTTGGCTAGTAAAATTCTACAGCAGACTGTATAGAAAGTCAAGATAAGTGACATCTGTACATAACACTGGTCATTTCATCACAGGAGCAAACCAGTTTGGTAAAGCACAAGTTCCCCTTTGTGCTGTGCCCAATAACCTTTCTGTCCTTCCCATGCTTTAAAATGGTTTTCAGCAGGAACTGCTACATAAAGACAGCCATGTCCTAAGGTGAGTTTGGCGATCCTTTACTTTTCCAGGCTCTCCTGCTTGCCTCTTTCAAGATTAAGATCTTTAACATTTGCCTTTCTCTAATTATTGCTCCCTTTTCAATCTTCTTTTTAAAAACGTATCCGTTTCCACTGTTTTTCAGACTAATTAAAATACTTCTTACATTTCAATGGAATTGCGTTTTCATTCCAAATACAGCTTGACCCAAACTTAGAATAAAATGTCTGAGTGCAACTTAAAACAAAAATGAAATTATAAAGATTATGAAAATGTGATAAACATAGATGGTGATGAACAATTTCTAGAATAATGAAAAGAAAAAATTAATAATGAGAACAAATACCTATGAACCTATAGAGATATTTAGTTAAATAATTTTAGACACAAAGAGTCATAATTTTCAGAAAAAAGCAACTAAACAGTTGTACAGGTTCTGAGGTTTAATCATTATATAAGTCAATGTGATTGAACAACTATGCAGAAAAATTACTGAAAGTACAAATACAGAAATTGATTAAATAAAAGGGTTTTATTTCTGTTATCAATCTGCTTACAATAAGTGATTTCATTTTATTTTTTATTTAGCTGAGGTGCTCCAAGTGAGCGTCTCCCTGAATTTTTCTAGCGGTAGAAAATTTCTATGTGGTTTTCCTTATCGCTACTTGTTTGTAACTTTTCATTTCTCCATCTGCAACTTCCCATTGCAGTGCTGTCCAGAATAATGCCCATGTCCC
This sequence comes from Nycticryphes semicollaris, assembly GCA_013400055.1. Taxonomy (NCBI): domain Eukaryota; kingdom Metazoa; phylum Chordata; class Aves; order Charadriiformes; family Rostratulidae; genus Nycticryphes; species Nycticryphes semicollaris. The sequence continues at coordinate 96,839 of VXBJ01002865.1, read as the reverse complement.
TGACAGTTAATACAGTTAATTTAGACTTAATGTATACAAGTAGCTCATTTTTCCCCTTCAGTGTGCCTTATTGCTGCATTTATCATCACTGAATTCCCTCTGTTATTTCCAGGCTGCTCCATAAGTCCCTATGAAATTCCTTGTGGTTTTTTTTTTTGTTTCTGCCATAAATAAACAACATAGTTACTTTGTTTTTTATGTATTAAACAAAACCAGGACTTAATATAGATCTGCTTTTATCTATTTGTCATCATAAACTGTATCCTTTTATATTTTTTGCTTCTCTTTTTCCTTCCTAGCTTTTGCCTAAGGCAGTAATATATGTCCTGACTTTCTTTAATATCTGCTTGTGAGAGACTTTGTTAATTTATTTGGGAAAAAAAAAAAAAGTTCATTACATTACCTGGCTTCTTTTTTATTAATTTTTAACACATTTCTGTGATTGCAACAGATTACTGAAAAATCTCTGCCAGTATTACCTTAGGTAGTTCTCATTTTGCAATCTTCCTGCCATTCTGATATTCTTTTTTTAAAAGTATTTGAAATCTATTTACTTGGTGCCTATATACTATATACCGAGGCACAATTTATTTTTTTTTAATATACTTTGAGCAAAAGATTATTTTTTTTTACTACTATCACTTCATTGTTACACATATCTCTGAGAGAATAATGACTCTTCTCTATTCCTTCATTGGGAGCTCTTATTTGGAATCATAATCAATCTGTACATTTCAGCAGCAGTGGTTTATATGTACATGATGCTCTGGAGTAGGCTGAGATGGCCTGTTCTTATGTCCCCAGCTGTACTGGGTCTGGTCAATACACTGCACTAGCATTGGTGGTGATACAGAGGAATTACTGGCACAAGATGAAGATTTTTCTAAAACCTGCTTTCAGGCTTTGTGAAATTTTAGATTTATTATATTGCTATATTTACTAAATTGCAAAATGCAGAGCATTACTGATAAAAGTATTTGTAAATATAATATTGCAATTTATATAGTCAGAAGTTGACATTGTTACTTGACTGGACTAGTAATTTTAAATGAGTATGGATGCTAACTTTAGACCAATTTTATACTGTCAAATTTATATACATTTTTATGCATATATACACATACAAAAACCGTTTTGCTGTAAAACTTTACAAAATTTTAAATAACACGTAAGACCTAAAAGTTTATCTATTATTTTTGCATCCTTTCATTTAGCCAAAATCAGCTATACGTCAAAAATTACAAAACTTAGATGCATCACTAGGATAGGCTTTTCTGTCTATAAAAATTAAATAAAATGGTCTTATTTCTGCTACATCTAGGAAATTATCTGCTGTTTTATCCCTATAGTCTTATGATTGTGAACATTGTATCTATTTTTAGAATACTGGCTTTTAAAGAATGATTTTCTGAGTAGGCAACACTCTAGGGAAATTGAAGACTAAATACTAAGTGCTGATAGGCAGATATTTAAAATGTTCATATGTATAACATGTACGTCAAACTGCTAACTGTTAAGGCAACAAAGTAATAGCATACATAGCCATTGAATATTAGACATCCTCTTAAGTGTGTGCAATTTGTTTCTTTCTTCAAAAGAGAGGTATCTGGGAAGAATATCAACTCTGAGATTTACCATGATTAGCAACTAATTAACTAGTACTTTAAACATCTACTTTATTGACTTTTAAAGATATGTTTAGTATGTGTTTGTCTTTTTTTGTTTGATTCTCTTTAAAGGTTGCCCTAGAAGGGAAATTGATTATGCAAATCAGATATTTCTTTGATGTCATCTTTTTGTTTATATTGAATGTGCCTGAAGTCTCATTTCCCTGATCATAGTACAGGCAAACAGCCACACAAGAAAAAGTCCATCTCAGCAATCTTTCTTTCATGCTTCCTTTTGTTGCTTATCTCATGCTCATGCACATTCAGGCAAACAATATCCTAAGTTTAAGTAGTTTCTAGGTGGAGAGTATCTTTATTTTGATGATTTAATGATATCCAGAATAGTATTGTGACCTCATGCAAGACTGAGTTTTGCACAGCTTCAACCTGAAACAGCTGCAGCTCCACCTGGAACACTACTGCACTAATTCCTTTGGCTGTAATCCTTTCCAAGCATTCCCAGTCACATGATGTGCATCTCATCAGGTTTCCCCTGCAACCTAGTGGTTATCACTACATAAAAAAGCATTTTTGCTCCTTCTACTTACATTCAATTTACCTGTAAGCTATATCCAGCCCTGTGATGGTAGCAATTAACATTTTTCCATAAAAAATTTGCATGCAACACATTACATGATTTTATGCTGAGACAGCCAATCCCCTGGAAAAAAATATCTATGAATCTGTCCAGATCAGTTCCTGAAAATATCATCAAAGGAGTGTATCTATTGATGGTTGCTTATTACTCCTGATGTATTGAATCCTTAGCACACAGGTACAAATGCTAGTCAACCTAAAGCAGGATTCTTGTCACTTGTTTGCTCAGTTTGAGAGCTCTCAACAGTGAGACAGGCCAAATTAGGAACTGCTTCAGCTAGATTTACCCATGCCTTTGTAAAATGATAGCTGAGAAAGGAAATACACCATACTCCTAACTGGTACAATTAAACAAAGGAGAATAGAGATTCTGCAAGGGGACTTGAAAGTCCCTGATCCTCATTAATGAGCTTTTAAAATAGTCCAGCATTCTCCGTGCCATGTGTCTGCTGAGAATGATTTCCCCATTTCTCATTATGTATGAATGCCAGTGCACTGTGCAGCTCCAGTGCACAGTTGATTAATAAGGTCAGAATTAGAAACTGAGAGCTTTCCTTTTCTTAGCATCTACTATAGTTTCCCTCAACAGGATTTTCTTTGAGGATTTTCTTTGCAGATTTTCTGTGATCTGAAAAATAGAACTTATTGGAACTGTATTCTACAGTTTTTAAAAAATATTATACATCAGTTTACATTAAAGTCTCTTAACAATATAAAATGTTTTAGAAAAATACATTAATTGTCTAGAGAGTCTTTTTTTTCAATGGGTAATTACTGTATATTCAGACACCATTTTGCTTTCAGTAGGATAAGTCTCAGCTTTACCTGAATTATGAAAAAGCAACTCAATATCTTTCAAGTGTCACAATGCCATCAATCCAGTGTGGCTGAAGTTCTCTTCCATGCAGCGATTAAAGCTGTGAATTTCATATCAATTACAAATTATTTTAGCTGGTTACAAATTACACAACCTTCTTCCCACAACTGTAGCCAAGGTGCTGCATGTGCAGCTAGGTAATCCAACTGTATTTTTATTAGAATATTTTGCAAGCATATTATCAGGCTTTCGTCAGTCCTTCCAAATAAAAGCCTTTGCCAATGATTACAAATGTTGGGTTTGTAGTTTGGTTTTTTTTTTTTTCCAGATTCCTCCTTGTTTTGCCTGAGATTATGCAATTTTTAATTTCGTGATATTAACTATAGTAACTGGTCTGGTACTTCCAGTTGTTTCATCTTCAACCACCAAAGGTTTTTGGTTTGAAAAATTTATTGGAAAACAAAGTAAAAGCCATAATAGTCCCCAACAGTCTGGTATAGGAAAAGAACTAAAAATAAATTATGAGAATTTTATCCATCTGCATCATCAAATGAACCCAGTGCAGAAAGAAGAGGTTAGGGAAATCACAGACTCACAGAAATGTTGCTTGGAAGGAATGCCCCCTGCTTGAAGCAGGACTATCACAACACAAGACCTGGACCTTCTATGACTTTGTCCAGCTCAGTTTTGCTTTGAGGGTTGGCTTTCCACAGACTCTCTGGATACCAATACCACCTCCAGTCCTGCTCTGCTTTCCCATGAAGACGTTAGTCTTCATGTCCCATCTGAACATCCAAGCTGAAACTACCAGTGGCTGCCCCTTGTTTTTCCTTCTGCTTCCACAGAGAAGAACTTGGTTCTGTCACTTTTGAAATAACTGTTCAGGTACTTGTAGGAAGGTATTAAATCTCTTTGCCAGACTAAGCAATACCACTTCTCTTTACCGCTCCTCCTATGTCACATGCTGTGTGCCATTAACAATCTTGGTGGCCAAAATGGATTCCTTCCAGTTTATCAACATCCACCTTGAACAGGACTCCATATTCTAGGTGCAGCCTCACCTTAGCGGTGTGGAGGAAAATAACTTCACCTGCCTGCATGCTTAGGTTTTTCCAGAGTGTAACTACTTTTAATCTGCTATTGTGATTGAGGTGTACTGTTGTTATAACCCCGAAGTCCATACCACCAGGGCTATTGCCCAGCCAGCTGGTTCCCAGCTTCAGTTGGTGAAAGGGATTACTCTGTCCCAGATACAGCCCTTTGCCTTTATTATGATGGAATCCTTTATTGGTCCAATCCTTAGGTTTCTCATGGCCTCTTTGGACTGAGACGCTACTCTTCTGTGTGTCAGCCACTCCCTCTGATTTAGTATTGTCCACAGATTTGTAGCTGATGAGTTCTGTCTTGTCACTCAGGTCACTGATGAAGCTATTGAATAATACAGACCTCAGTACAGACACCTGGTTAAGTAGGTATTCCAGCTAGATGTCAGGCTATTGATTACTTGTCTGTGATTCTGGACGTCCAGCCAATTTTCAGTCCATCTACCGGTCTGTTTGTCCTGCCTACCTCAACATAGCTTCCAAATGAGAATGCTGTGGAAAGCAGAGTCACGAGCCTTACTAAATTCAAGCTATTTTACATCCACTACCTTCCCCTCATTCACATAGCCAGTCATTTCATTGTAGAAAGCAGTCAGGCTGATCCAGCTTGATTTTCCCTTGGTAAATCCATATTGACTTTTTCTGATTACCTTCTTGTCTTTGTCAAACTAAATCCATAGAATATATCTTTTTACTTTTTAGAAAGACAGTGACTCAAGAAGACGTTTGCAGATGACTGGGTCAGCTTTCAATTTCTGACAGATGAGAGCAGAACCCACCTTGAAATGAAAAACTGCGGTATTATTTCAGCTGTTCCCACAGATAAGAAAATTACTACAGTAGTTTGGAAGCTGGCCATGGAGATTGGCTACTGAACTTTGCAACTGATCTTTGGACTTTATGAGGCTACATTACGTTAATAATGTAGCAAAGTAAGTGCTAGGCAAAGTAGTCAGATCACTATGCATTAAAATAATAAACAGGTTGGAATCAGCTACAGGGACACTGTACCAAAGCTGTATCTTGCATAAATACTGCAGTATGGCCTGGGATCTGGGCCACTGGTCAACTTCCTGAATCATTTTCTTTGCTACTTCATTTATTATGGCTTAAAAATACATAATTCATTTTAATGCACCTTTCCATATGCTGTAGCCACAGCTATATATCCCCTGGTTGTCTCTAAAATTAACTGGTTAAACCAGGTGGTCTACAGTTCTTATTAAAGCAAAACATATGGGAACAGGAAATAATTTTACAGTATCACCATTTTGCAGGATTTCAGGCAGATACACAACATTAGAGCAAAAAGGACATGATGGAGAACATATTCTGCTTCATAACATAACATTCCTGATGGCATACCAGCTATCACTTTCTGAAACATCAATAAGAGTATCTATAAATTTTCAGAGTAGTGGTAAAACAGACCTTTATGCTGTTGAAAAATCCAGGTTTCCAATATACTTAAATATGTTTGCAGGATTTGACACAGACTGGTTTAACAGAAAAGGGTAAATCAGAAAGCTATTTCTGAAATTAGACACAAAGTTAAACAAGACACCAGGTAAAAATCCTTTCCACTGTACCTAAACTGAGAGCCACATAATATGTATATGGACCCAAAATTTTCTGTTTATCAACAGCTTTGGATGATGATGAGAAAATACTTTTCATATTTTAATTTATTCATATAGTTAATCCCAAAGACTAGTGCCACAACTTTGAAAGCTACAGTGAATTTAAGAAGCAGATAATTTTTTTTGGTTTTTCCCTTTCCTCACCTACATGATAAAGTGCAAAAAAATAGGACTTCCCAGTTTCAAAAAACTTCGTGGCAATATTAATTCCTTCAGTCTACTAACTGTATGTAATAATTTGTTTTAATTATATCAGTTAAAAATAAAAATTATTAGGATTTTAGAGATCTACATTATTCACTTAAATTGCTTAAAGATGTCTTTCCAATCACAAATTTGATAATTTAAAATATTGCTTTATGGGTTTTTTTTAAACTCCATCTCATTTTCTACATTTCTATAACTTCTACATAAAGAGACATAAACAAAGAAGAGTTAAATATTCGTTGTCAAGAAACTACGATTTTCTTATAATAAAACAAGAATACTTATATGTAGATAAAATTTATGTTAAAGTGTATAGTTGCTCAGACAAGTATTACAGATCCTTCCAGAAAGCCAGATATACTTACTGGAAATTCTGTATTAGCCATAAACAAGCTGTACAGTGATTTTACTGGCTAATGAGAATCAAACTTCCTTTGTGAAAGTAACTAAAAATTACTCATGAAAAACAAGATAATAAGGTCCATTAAAGCAAGATTTCCTGCTTACTGATTTAAATTATGATTAAAATTATTTTAGTTCCTCTACCCTGCTTCTTTCCTTGCCAGGTTATGTTCTTGCCATTACAAGTGTGAGGAGCAGTAAGTNTTTTTTTTTTTTTTATTCCTGTGAGACTTCCTGGAGACTACTCAAAGATCCTAATATATTTCTTGCATAAAATGGCTAATTACTGTAACTGAGAGAAGATAAAGCTGGACAGAATGGTTTACCTTCTGTAATAGGCATACATCAGAGATGTCTTCTGCTTTCAGCAGAGAACTCTTAGAGTAAGAAAAAGGTCAGAAATACAGAGTCACTCAGATATATTACCAACTCCTGCTCTTTTTCCATCCATTTCACTTTGGCAAACAGTCGAAAAGAGACTGAGCAATGATGAAAAGTTGCTGTTTCTTGTTTTTGCTTTTTTCCCTTTTGCCTTTGTTGTTCATTTCAGTCAAACTTTTTGCTGTTTATTAAGATGACTTACACTTTGGCATACAGCTCAATCCAGCTCTTCAAAAGAAGGCTAGATTCTCTGTTGGCATTACAGACACAAAATATTTCATTCTATTTTATGGAAAATTCAAAGCTCAGTCTTCCTCACTTTTGTAAGCAGTCTACTGAACTTTCCCATTTGCATGGTGATCAGATCCCATCAAAGCAGCCTATGATTGCATTTGTCAGAATTAAACTCACCTTGGATGTGCTTTTCATTCCAAGTAGTAAGGTAGGTCTTAGCTTTCCCTCAGGGTATACGTGTTGTCTTGACTTCTATTCAGCAGAGATACTAGGTGTAATTTTTCAACTTGCAGTGGCTAACAACTTTTACGGAAAAATATGAATGGTGTAAAGCAAGGTGCACATTTTTTACTATGTGGCTGTTTGGGAGACCCTCAGCCTTGTGGCCACCAGCCTTGCTAGGAAATAGCAATGTCAGCCACACATTGCTCAGAGGTAAGAGCTGGATGCATTTCAGGTACCAATAATTACTCAGATGTGGGACTGAAGAGAAGCAGTCATTTTCCAAATAACAACTGAGAAAGGAAGTGCTGCGAGTATCACAGGCTCTGAGTAAGTGGAGGTGTTTGGAGGTGTATCAGTTCCTAGAACACCTTTGGAAGACACAGAGGGCTGGGCTTTTCATGTCCCCAGCCAGCACGTACCCTGTGCAGTCTGGTCCCAGTAGATGCGCCTGCATGGGCATTTTGGTTGGGGCCAGGTATGCACTGTTGAATCTCCTGCTCATCCCCACATGCTCTGGTTCAGGTTTCCTGAACGGCACACTCTTCTTTCAGATGACACTAAACAAGAAAGGCTTATATCTGGGGGTATGTGATCTCAGATGACTTTTCAGAGGTGTTTTACTTTTGTTTTACTTTACTCTTCCACCACAGTGATTAAGTAATTACGTGTAACAATGAACAATTTCTCAGAATAAATGTTCTGTGCACTATTATTAACTGTGTGCTGTTTGGACACTTTGCCTTAAGCCAGATACTGTTAAGGCATGGTGTTAACCCCCAAACTTAGTTCATGCACACTGTTTTACAATGGTTAATGTGTAACTGAGCAGAAGCAAAGCACAGCTGTTTTAACCTGCTTCTGTGATACCATGTTATCAGCAATTAGGGCAATTAATCTTGTCATTCCTCTCATTTTAATGTCCTCCCCTACATTTTGCCTAACCTCTCCATTTGACACTTATTTGCATCTACTTTACCAATGGATTTAAAATCCTTTAGTAATATTTATTTATAGATAATCTCACAGAACTCCCCTGTAGAGCAAAGAGAAGACAGGGAAATATTTTTAGCCTTTCTCAAACATGCTTGAGATCATGATGAAAATTCTGTGTCATTGGCACTATTGGATATTTTCACATTCAATTCTTTCTCTTGAGTCACGTGTTACAAACTACAAAGGAAGACAAGTACTGATTTAAATTTTAAGCTCTGGTTACATTAGAAATACATCACCCACCCAAATTGTCATCTGATCCTGCATACACCCATGTAGATTTCATTAGTTTAGCTACAAAATATATCAAAGAAGCACTTGTTTCTATTTACCTTTTTCTTTTAGTTCCCAGAGGACTTGTTGGTATTTGCATTATGTGCTTAATTCTCCACAGCATCCTGTCTCTTGAGTATTTGATTAGTTGGAATGTTTTGGCGATACAGTGCTCTTAGCTCTGGATATTCATTATCAATGTTAAACATTCAGTTGTGTCACCATTACATGTGCAGTAGACCCTTAGTACAACACAAAAAGCTGTTAAAAAGCACATTATTCTAGATAAATATAACCAAGACAGAAGTACAGGGAGTCCTTAAATCATATTGACACAAGTTCAGTTATCCATAACATTACATTAAAGTAACGTTTAAATGCAGAATGGATATTTACGTGGACAAGCTGTTGAATAAATTCTTTAATTTCATTAAATCTGCACGTTCAATAGAGAAATATAGCAATGGGGATTACAGTCTCAACTACCAAATAATGATTTATATGATTTCACTATTTACAAAGGATTGCTGAAACAATAAATTGCTGTATCAAGTATGAAGTAAGATACAAAAGACAAGAAAGGCACATTGATTTCACAGGATTACTGCATTATTTCTGTTCTAAATTTCAATACTGTAATATTTTAAAAATCAAACCTGAAAAGTAGATGATTGTGTTATATTGCAATGTAACATGTTTTATGTTGTCAGAAACAAATATAACAAATACATTCTCCCAGAAAAGACAGTGGATAAAACAATATGTCCACAAAAATTATTGGGCTTATCTTAGTCTTGTGTTTGATTTTATTTGCTTTCACATTTTCAGTTTCCTGGAGCAATTTTCTGGATTAAAGGCAATAGATTTTGCATAGGGAAATACAGTTTGACAGTGTTGTCTCAAATTTTGTATGGAAATTTTATTTTTATGCTACATTATAACTTACAGTTCTTCAGCTTTTTATAGTATTCTGAAGCATTCTGAAATGCTTTGGTTTTAGTTTATAAAATTAAAAAGATCTGAATACTTCAGCATATTATCTATACAAAGAATGCTTAAAAAGAAAAGCAACTCTATATGTGAAGCTTATTCATGTACAGTCCTTTAAAAAGACTGCTTGCTCTGAAATCAATTTTTCATTTCTTTAGTTAAAAATCAGCTATAAAACATGCATCTAATACCACCCCATCTAATTAAAAAAAATTGTGAAAGAATCACAAAAAGACCAATGTGTGCTTCCTGAGCAGAAGGAAAGTATGGGGTCCCGATCTGAGATCATTATATAAATAATATTGTTCAATTCCTCGACCAATTTACCATCCTTAGAATTAATTTGAAGTGTAGATATGAGCAGACCTGTGTACATGAATTATATCAAAGGCTATGATATCCAATTAGTACATTATTAGTAATTGAGGATCTTTTCTTAATTCTTGATATAAAATTGATGAGTAAAATTGAATAAATGAATAAAAATTGAAATAATTGATAAATAAAAATACTAGGTGTTACTATTTATGATATCTATCTCCATATCCATCTCCATCTATATGCTCATCTATGTCTGTATTATGTCTGTATCTATAACTATCTGTATCTAGTAATACAAGCTGTATATTTGATGGATATTGTTAATCAAATGGTTTTATTAAATATTTGATAGATATGGTTAATCATATTAATGAATGTCATTCGCAGTTCAAAATATAGCAGGTACAACGAAGAAAACTCAGTTCTTATTCAAATAGTGCAGCTGAATTTTAGTAAAAAAGAGTAATGTCTAACAGAGCTAGTGAAATTATTTCATGCTTATTTTGCATCAATCAACAAGTATTTTTAATTTAGGCTTATTTTCAGCCTTTTTATTTTCTATGATTAGTCACTACTTTAGTCAATATATGCAGGCAAAATCTGAAGTACAGTTTACAACCATTAACAATAATTCAATGACTAGATTTTAATTCAAATGGTACTACATGGCATATTGCCACATGGGCAATATATATGTATGTATAATTATATATATATGTATATTTTATTGTGTGATATGTTGGATACATTCTTTGTATGTCATGTATCAAAAAATATTAAAGTGATTAACTGATTTACTAACTAGTGTGTAAATTCTCCAGCTCTAGAAACTAGATGAGGTACTTTCTGAAAAGTGCTGAACTTGACCATACTGCTATGCATTGCAGCTTCGTATAACCAGCTGTATGGCAGATGTGGAGGTTCATGTCACTGTAAGGTAGTGCTAACACTACTGAAACTGTGTCCTCATGAGGTCCTTAAAGGATTTTTCGAAATGTAGTTAGTTATCAAACTGTGTAATACAAATTTGCATGCATGTATTTAGTCATGAAGTACTCATGCAAAACTGCTAAACCCAAAGAAGTATATGAGAAGGAGAATCACCAGATGTGCTGTTTCAAACAGTGTCAGGAGTACATGCTCAAACAAAATACCACACAGACAGCAGCAGAGCACCTACTTGACAGTCTGACTGGAAAAGTTACTCCTCTTCCATGCTCTGTACCCTCTCCTTTTTTGGTAATTTTCTTCTCAAAGCAGTATTTCTGACAACAATAAGCAGTACTGTGAAAACACCTGCTGACAGCCACTGTTAAACTGTGCCCAGGTTATCAGCCCTGCAGACAACGACATGGCACCAATCCATCTCATAGGTCTTGATAGACCTGCTCGAAGTGGAAGTAAGGACATGACAATAAGCTTGATAAGTGATTGACAGTCTGAATGACAGCAAAGAGGGCGAGAGGGCAAGGAAACACAATAGTAATAGGAGGCTGCAATTACTCCCATGTAGTCTGAACAGGTGTACTATCAGGTCATGAAGCTGAAACTAAATCCTTAGATACATAAACAACTGCTTTGTGCAGCAGTTAGACAAGGGAACCTCAATAGAAGAAGAACACCTCAACTGGTCCTGAGTGTAAGACCTTGTTCATAATGTCACTGAACAAAGTCAGAGTGACCACAGAATACTGGCACTTAATATTCTTTGCAGGATCTACAAAGGCAAAAAATCTAATGCTTACTTCAAAGTTGCACAAAAAATGAGGTTTGCTGAGAGGAAAGACATAAATCTTTGTAAATGAACAACTACAAACCACCCTAATGGAGCCACAGAGCAAATATTTACCATTTCTCACAAAAAGCCCCCTTTAGAAACCCCTTAAGAAAGCCTGCATGCCTGAACAGGTAATGATGTATTAAAATGCACAAAATAAAAAGAATCATGAGTTCTTCTAAGTTCAGGGTAGGAAAATAAGACAGGTTAAAAAACAGCTTGAGAAAGATGCAAAACTAATGGTAGGCAGAGGGCTGGTCAACAGCATTACAGAACACATTGGTCAAATGGACTAAACCAAGCAGTAACAGATTGTTAGGACCAGAGAGTATTCATCTGTCAGGTTCCTTAGGGACACCAGGAACTGACAACTAGAAGTATATGTTACTCAAAACTGTCTGTGTACCAGAGGACTAGAAAGTAGTTAATGTGATGCTAACTTTTTAAAGGGCTCCAGTGGAGGGCTGAGGAGCCACAGACTTACACAGCACTACCCAGATGGGACAAGTGAGCAGGAATGTTTTTGAAGAATAAAATTAATTGGCACATGGATGCACCTGAAACAATAAGAAAGAGTCATCCCAACTCTGTAAAGAGGAGTCACCCCTCACAAAACAGTGGGGTTCTCTGAAGGAAGCAAGGTTCATAGCGATACCAAAGTTCTGGCACCACGAGCACTTAAAGCAATCTCTCATAAAACAAGAAGGTGAGATTGCACACAGTTAAAAGGTAGGAAACTAAACATCGGAATATAAGCTCAGTTTTCACACATACAGAATGAATGTTTGGAAGTCCTCCTTCATACAGCATGAACTTAGTTCAATAGAATACTGTTCAGAACCAAAATGTGCATGAGTACAAAAGGGATTATAAAAATTGGTAATACTTAGCTGTACTTGCAGTTTGAGCTAAATCTTCCTTGTATTTAGAAATACAAGTAAAAACTGTATCAAAAATCCTGTCTTCACATGGATAGGACTTCTGATTCCACATACAAAAGGCTGCCAACTTGCTCATGGTCTTCTTGGGGAAGATTATTTAGGTAGCACTGACTGTCAGTTTAGCAGTAGACGATTAGTTTAATGTCTCTTCACACATGAATATCATAGTGATGTGGTCAAACTCTAGGCATTCCCAAAACTATCTCTACATGTAACAAGAAGGTATGGAAATACCTTTGTTCTTATGCATATGTGTGGTCAGCAGCTATAGACTACAGCTATCAACAGTCAGAATCCAGAAGTCTGATCCTTGCAGCTGTTATGACTCTACCAGCCTGCAAAAGATGCTTTCCACAGGGCAGTGACATGCAGCCAAAGGAGAAACCTGTAGACTTTCTGGGGAATAGTGAACTGCCTGAAATTTTTGAGATTGGAGAATAGGTTATATTTGAGGATTAAAATGTTCTCTCCCTTCTTTTTGTAATCCATCAAGATGACGGATTAAACAGTAATCAACTGTACAATTAAAAGGATTAAAAAAATGGCTTTCTCACTATTTTTCTAGTGAGAGAGAGGAAGTTGAGTATGGAAAAACAACAGAAGTGTGGTATGTGATATACTGAGAACAACATGTTTCATGCTCTCTGACTTGTTCGAGGTGCCTGAATCACCTGCATCAATATTTGAAATGAAAGAAATATTCTGAACCCTAAATAGGCTATTACCTAAATTTCAGGTCTCAGAAATAAGGATCTGAGGGAAAAATTTTAATCATGTTTAAAGTGATGAATATTGAAAAATGTCAAAAGCCCCTGAATTGTTTGCACAGAGTCAATATCACTAAGACAAAGGAGCACATAGAAGATTTATGGGACTGTAATAGGAAATTAAACCTAAATTGATTCAACAAATTACTGCGCATAAGAACAAGCCGAATAATTTAAAAAATCAATATGAATAATTTGAGTAACTGGAGAGTATAGAAGAAAAGTGTTGCATAGGTTAATGTTTATTGCACATCTATTTAGTGACTATCTTGAAGCAGCAGTTGTTGAATTAAAATATGAATATCAGATATTTTTAAGTGTATGAGAGGAGGAAGGGTAAGAAACAGAGGAAGATAGTTTCCGACTCTCTACAGAAACTATGCAACACAGTGCTAATATCTGGAGTACATTTTGCAGAGGAACATATGCAAAGTTTAAGTCACAACTTTTCATGTTACTTCTGTACCCTAAGAGAAACATCACAACACAAAACTAAAAAGGTCCTGGAATACTAGGTGTTTTGAATTTAAAAAATCATTGGACTCAAAACAAGTAGTAACATCATTTTAATAGCAAAGATGTACAAAAAGATGTATTCTGAGAATGAATGCATTAATTTATTTATTTATTTTAAAACATGACAATTGTTTGCTTTAGGATTCGACTGCAGAATGGAAAAAAGAAAGGGAATGAGACCCATTTAAAAATATATAGAAGATATAAAAATAATATTTTTAAAAGCACCTTTATTTCCTGAAAAGATAGCCACAATGTTTATGAAAACTAATTTAAGATTGCATTGGATTTTAGAAAAAATATAAAAACTATGGTTCTCCATCATGAAGTGGTATGTGGGTTCAAATGTCACATCAGCAAATGATTGTTTCTGTTTTCTAACCTTATTTCTTTAGTATTAGCTAAGGGCTGCTTAGGAAGAAGTGCTGTAGCATTTGCCCACATCAACTGACTTAAATAATTTTGTTCATTCTTTTTGTACTCAAGCAGTTANATAGTGAACTGCCTGAAATTTTTGAGATTGGAGAATAGGTTATATTTGAGGATTAAAATGTTCTCTCCCTTCTTTTTGTAATCCATCAAGATGACGGATTAAACAGTAATCAACTGTACAATTAAAAGGATTAAAAAAATGGCTTTCTCACTATTTTTCTAGTGAGAGAGAGGAAGTTGAGTATGGAAAAACAACAGAAGTGTGGTATGTGATATACTGAGAACAACATGTTTCATGCTCTCTGACTTGTTCGAGGTGCCTGAATCACCTGCATCAATATTTGAAATGAAAGAAATATTCTGAACCCTAAATAGGCTATTACCTAAATTTCAGGTCTCAGAAATAAGGATCTGAGGGAAAAATTTTAATCATGTTTAAAGTGATGAATATTGAAAAATGTCAAAAGCCCCTGAATTGTTTGCACAGAGTCAATATCACTAAGACAAAGGAGCACATAGAAGATTTATGGGACTGTAATAGGAAATTAAACCTAAATTGATTCAACAAATTACTGCGCATAAGAACAAGCCGAATAATTTAAAAAATCAATATGAATAATTTGAGTAACTGGAGAGTATAGAAGAAAAGTGTTGCATAGGTTAATGTTTATTGCACATCTATTTAGTGACTATCTTGAAGCAGCAGTTGTTGAATTAAAATATGAATATCAGATATTTTTAAGTGTATGAGAGGAGGAAGGGTAAGAAACAGAGGAAGATAGTTTCCGACTCTCTACAGAAACTATGCAACACAGTGCTAATATCTGGAGTACATTTTGCAGAGGAACATATGCAAAGTTTAAGTCACAACTTTTCATGTTACTTCTGTACCCTAAGAGAAACATCACAACACAAAACTAAAAAGGTCCTGGAATACTAGGTGTTTTGAATTTAAAAAATCATTGGACTCAAAACAAGTAGTAACATCATTTTAATAGCAAAGATGTACAAAAAGATGTATTCTGAGAATGAATGCATTAATTTATTTATTTATTTTAAAACATGACAATTGTTTGCTTTAGGATTCGACTGCAGAATGGAAAAAAGAAAGGGAATGAGACCCATTTAAAAATATATAGAAGNCTTTTTTTTTTTTAATTTCCTTAACTTAAAGGCTTAAATGCACTCTTCTGTCCATCCTTCAGAGAAAAGGGAAATTCAAGTAAAATATCCATTGCCAGTTTTCTATTATTCTATGAAGGCAACTGCATGGAATTTGTGTGTACTGTGATTCTTAATTCTAGGAAAAAAGCAAAGACAAATAATTAGGAAGTTTTATGGTATTGGAAACTCCCTGAATGGAGTGAATACGGTCCGTTACATAGATCTGTAGCTGAACAGAATCACAGAATGATATAGGATTGGAAGGGACCTCTGGCGATCACTTAGTCCAACCCCCCTGCCAAAGCAGGTCCTTCTAGAGCAGGTTGCACAGGAACTTGTCCAGGCGGGTTTTGAATGTCTCCAGAGACAGACTCCACCACCTCTTTGGGCAGCCCGTTCCGGTGCTCTGTCACCCTCGAAGTGAAGAAGTTCCTCCTCATGTTTAGATGGAACTTCTTATGTCTAAATCTGTGGTCATTTCCCCTTATCCTCTCCCTGGACACCACTGATAAAAGGCTGGCCCCTTCCTCTTGACACCTACCCTTTGAGTATTTATAGGTGTTGATCAGATCCCCCCTCAGTCTTCTCTTCTCCAGACTGGAAAGACATAAGTCCCTCAGCCTTTCATCAGCAGAGAGATGTTCTAGTCCTTTTATCATCTCTCTGGTCCTCTGCTNCCAGTAGTTCCCTGTCCTTCTTAGGCTGGGTAGCCCAGAACTGGACACAGTGCTCCAGATGGGGCCTCACCAGGGCAGAATAGAGGGGCAGGATAACTGCAGTGGTTTTTCTGTTTAATTGAAATAACGAAAACCAACTATATTACAAGACTGTGGATTTGATGGTAGTTATTTGGAAAATAATAGAAAAAATTAAAAATTCTAAAGACACAACATAGAGAATGTGAATGGGGACATACGAATGCAGATTTTGAGATCTGTGCAGAATATGACTGTATTCTTTTCAGGTGTAATAGTTCACATAGGCACATCTGTTCATGTATCACTAGGCTGTAATTTATTAATGAACATTCATTAAGAATTCCTGAAGGGTACAATAAAAAAAAATATAATCCCACTGTTGTGCCCGAATTCCTTAATTATCCCACTGATTTAGTGAAAAAAAGTCTATCATATTTCATTAAAATGTTTGATTCCATACTTAAGAACAGCATCATATTAAAGAAAAATCTAAATGCAACACAGAATGGTGGAACAAATTGAATTAAAGAGATGTTGCACAGTATAGGAGAGGTCCACAACACCTTTGGACAGCAGCTTCCAGGTTGTCCACCAGACAGGAGTTGCAGTTCATGCAGGGAGTGGAGCTGTGTTAGTTATCCTGCATGTGCCTGAAAAGCACTTTGGAGGGCTGGCCAGACTCTGAACATGCTGAGCGTGGGGCTGTGGTTGCCCAGCCTGCAAGTGGGCACAGAACCTGTCCCCAGACCACGTGGGGGCTGAGCAGCCCTGTGCGTGGAAAGGAGATGGGGAGCAGAACACTTGGGGGTGTATCTGCTGCATGCCAGCCATGTGAAAGAAACGATTCAGGGCTAGGACATGCCATAAGCATGAATTATTTGCTCTCATTTGTGCCTTCTGTCAAGAATGCCCAATGCTCATGTAACTCACCAGTTGATCTCAGGACACTTTATAGTGAGGGAAATTACAACTGTGGTGGCTTGGGGAGAAACCACAACTGAGAAGCGAAGCAAGCTGCTGGAGGCCACCAAGCGGGATGGTAGATCTGTAGAAGATCTGCAGAAAACCCCCTTCTGCCAGCCTGGATGCCCACACCACAGTCAGGAGTGAGGGACCACATGCTCACAGACAGACGAAAAAGGGAGCGAATGTAGTCCTATATAGCACCCGGCAAGTAAGCAAGGCTTCACAGAAATAGTTTGGGAAAAAACATACTAGGAAAGAAGTAATATGTTTAGAAGGTCACTTTCACTATATCAAAGATGAAAAAAAAAAATCAGAGTTAAAAGCTGACTGTTAAATTCATACAAATTTTTTTTGACATCTGTTATAAAAAGAATTCTGTAAAAGGCTACTTTTAAAAGCAGATATTTAGGGGCAAAATTAATTCTCAATGAAGTATTTTTCAACATACAAACACTTGCTTTTTCTAAAAGGCTTACACCTACTAGGACATCTACAGCCCAAATAGGCCAGTCACGTCAGGAGTGGAATATTACAGCTGTTTCTCTGGACAATTATCCATTACTTAGAAACCCCTTTTTTCTACATAAACATGTCTCAATTTGGGATCCATTATCCAAGATGCTCCCTGTGTGTGGTGGCACACTATGGAGTAGGCAAAGATATCCAACTTTAATAAAATTTATGTCCCTGAATGTCCTTTCATTTTGACCTTTTCTCCCTGCAGCTTGGCCAATGTCCATGGCTTTTCCTTTTCAGGTCTAACATGGAGGAAAAACAAAAGAACTATATTGAAGAGGTCGATACAGTAATTTTTTGAAAATTGAAGCTTGTAATATAATTACTCAAAAGTTATATAATCGTCTTCTCCCAACAGCATGCTGTTATTAAAAGATAGATTTATAGAGGTGCTCTTGCTTCAAAATAGCGAGGAAAGCACATTAATTCATTATTACTTTGCTAACGCTAAGTTAAAGTAAATGAAAGAAAGCAATAAGAGGACAGAAACTTACAACAACACTGAAATGTAGCATATGCCTTTTTAAATAACTACCACAAGGTGAGCAGTTTAATAAAGTACTGTATTGTACTTCTGTTTTGTAGGACATACAAGGTACATTTCAGCTGTAAGTGAATTTCATTGCTTTTATTCTATCTCATTAATATTCTTTTATTGCAGGTTTCTTTGTGGACATAAATGACCTTGAAGAGAGCATGCAATTTCAAATGTACCTAAATTTGCTGATAATGCAAATTTGGGCTGGTCCACTAAATAGAGAGAGCCAACCATTTGAAAATTATCAGACTGGATTAGGCTTGGAGGCTGCTGAAGTAGCTCATTCAGATTAGTGTGGACAAGTGTAAGATAATGAAACAGGGCACTAGAAACAATCTTAATGTATTTGGGCTAAAATAATACAAGTTTTAAAATTTGGAACAAACAGACAATTCAAGAGAGATTGATGGTAATTAAGACTATACCTTTGCAATTTTACATGCTTACTTTCAAGTCAAATTCTTTGTAAAAAATTGAGAAACATGGGTCACAATCCTCTTTCACAAAGGGGACTGAAAACTATGTATGACCAGAAAACATGAGGTCTAAGAGCGTAGTTATCCATTTTGTTTTCTTTTACTGATTGAAGTAATTTCCAGATTCATTGGAAACTCTGCAATCTCTTCCAGATTTGTTTCCTCTCAAATCAGCATAAAAGACATGATCCTTCAAAGGTGATTAAATAGCTCAATCTAGCAAAAAGAAGGAGGAGTTCTAGTTTGCTTGTCATAATTCTGAGCCACTCCTGCTTTTACAAGCTTTATGTTTGTCAGTGAGGTAAAAGAAATCCACCATGTCCTGTAATTATTATTTATATTGTAACTCTTAGGAATCCTAGTCATGAACTAGGTCTTACTTTGCCATTCACAAGATAAGCACCTGTGTCAACTACAAATGACCTATTAATATTTGATTTATAAGTGTACCTTTCAATGACAAAGAAGGTCTGAGAATAACTCCTTTGTTTAACAAACATAAAGAAATGCTGCTGCCGTGCAGCCAGTGTTCTGTGTTCCAGGGTGAAGTTACATAAGATAGATTAAACGATTTAAGAGGAGAAGATATTACTTCCTCTGCCACCTCCTGCCCTTGAGTCCCATCTCCATTCTCCCAGCTACAGGCTTTCCCTTGATTGGGCTCTAGCTCTCTCCCACACTGCTTCAACTTACTGGCCTGGTAGGATGTGCTGGTTTGAGGTAAAACAGAACCAATTTTCTGTTCACTAATTTTTCTTTTTTAGCTAAGGCTCTTCTAAATAACTGAACTCTCTGAAATTAACAGTGCTCACTCCCAGAGTGACAAGAACTGATGATTTGTATTTTATGCCTAGGAATGGTATGAAGAGAGGATCTTGATTAAACTTACTGCTATAACAACCAAGGTCAGCAAACTTTGTTATTTTCCCCAGTGGAGTGTCAGAAGCAGAAAAATGTAGAGGGGTTGCACCTGACCAGCATGGAGGAGTGGACAGGACAGGTGACACAAAACTGATCAATAGGAGTATTCCACCGTATCTGCCCCATGCTCAGCTGAGGGATCAAAAGGTCAGTTCTCTTTCTTCAATGGCAGGTGTCAGAGGAGGACTCTGATCGTTTGTCCACCTTTGATCTGTTGCTGAATCCAGAGCTGGAATCCAGTTCCTGTCTGTTGCTGAATCCAGTCTAGGACTGTCAGTCCCCATACCCACCGGTGATGTGATATCATCCTGGGAGCTTGATATCATTTCATATTTATTCTATATATTTCAGGTTTTTAAAAAATTAATTTATCACTATTTTCATTCAAGTAGTTCAGTTTTCTTCTAAACTCATAAGTCTCTTTCTCATTCTCTCTCCCTTCCTTGGAAAGAGAGGTAGGGCAGAGCATCTGTCATTCGTTTCAGTGGCCAGTCTGGCCCAAACCACAACCCAGGAAAGTATTTGCTTCATTATTAGGTTTGTTTTCTCTCAGATTCAGTAACTGAATAGGCACCACACAGGTTGATGAGTGCCAGAGCTGGCAGAAGGCGGATGCAGAGGAAGAAGCCTGCAGCCAGGAGCAGGGTGCGGAAGAGGCTGCTGCCTGTTGAATCTTGTTCCATTGCCTCAGGCCACAGGAGATAACTGCGCTCCTTGCCCCTTCTCCAGCTTCCCTCTGCACCAAGAGAGACAGGTGTTGCACAACATCCGAGAATGCATGGCAATGTTGCACTTCCTAGTAAAAAATTAGACCTTTTCTAGCACAAGGGAGTCAACTATTACTGTTCCTTCTGGCCTGTTTACCTATTTAAATTGTCGAGTAAAACAAAACGGTTGACCCATTTCTTTCCATCTGTGAAAGAAAATGTCAGTGTGTCCTTCATATCTCCTAGCTACTCATCCAAGAAAGTATGTTAATGTTGTCTAACTTAGATATTTTTAAATATGAGAAATATTCTATGTCAATCAGTACTTCTTAATTTAATTGGAAGAGTGGCAAGGATTTAAACAAATACAAATACAAGCTTAGTTTCATTACAACAATGCCTTCAAGTCTTTCTGCTCTTAGTTTATAGCTACACCAAAACTTAAAAATATATCATTAATTCTTTTAGATAATCTGAATTCGACCCTGCCGTATTTCAATTAAATCAAGAAAGTAAAAAAGTCTTTTTATTTGTTTCTGGTGTTAATAGAAGACATTCTAGAATATTTTGGTTTATTTAAAGGCAGTGAAATGTATTAAAAATAGCCAAGGAAGAAAATTAATAATTCTTTGAAAAACTACAGAAGCAAAACGAAATGAAAAAAACAATCCAAGAGATGTTTTCTTTTGTTATCTTTGTGTTTTCTTTGTGTTTGTGTGGTCAGGCTGCTCTGTCCTTCATGCCATTCCACAGGAATTTCTGTTTGCTTTGCAAAGTTCAAAAAAGTTTACTTCCAGCTATTGCTCCCTCCCTGCTTTAATACATAATGAGTAGTATTGACAACATAAGTCTAAAAAAGTTTTAATGATACATTATATAAAGTTCAGGTGAGTCCCAGTTCCTAACTGAAACAACACCTGAAAACTATTAAAATTCTCATAGAGATTTAATTTGCATATTTGGCTGCTTCAAAAGTGTGTGATAAAGGTAGGCAAGAAAGTACCTGCCACATATATCGGTCAGGTTTCTGATACTGGACAGCAAACAGGAGGCGAGTGCTTTTTGGTGAATGTGTACAGCGCTAGTTCATTCTTTGACCCGTTCCTGAGAATAACTGACCCCACACACCTCCTCTGACTAAGGGAATTGGCTGCAACTCTGTAGGACAGGAGCACACGAAGCTTTTAACTCTGCTGCTTCATGCAGAAAATTTGTGAAAATTGCTTTTCATCCTCAGATTGGAGAGTAACATTTATAGCCCAACCAGTCTGCCTGAAACTGCGGGAGTTTCTTCACTCATGGAGGCACCTGATGTCCTGGGCTTGGGTTGTGCCCCCTGGCCCCTGTGCCTTGCCTGGCTCCCTGCCTTCCACAGAGAGAGCATCTCCCAGGTCCTGGGAATGAGCCTGGCACTATCCATGTGACTGGAGGAGAAGGAAGAACTTGCAGTGGTGACAGACCTACAGAGAAAGAAGCAATAAGGAAGAGGCAAAAGGATGAATTTTTTCAGGGCTTTTCATTTGCTGTGATGGGATACATTTTGGTTTGGTTAGCTTCACCTCGCACATTGATATTTCTTAGATGAACACAGGAGACCAGAACAAAGATTTGTTGTGGCAGGCATCTAGAGTCATGCAAATTCAAAAGAAGTCTCATTTTATAACCTAAGATTTTACTTGAATACACAATTTAGCTAAACCATCCAGACTTATTACGTGATGAGCTATCACAAGTTTTGGGTATCTGGGAGTGGGCCTGATGAATTGTCTGTAATAATAAGACAAATAGGTAAACACATATAGAATGGACCTGCAAGTGCAGAATGCATTGAGACATAATTATTGCACCTCTAATGCATTGGCAGCTTTATATTTTCAAGGAAATGGAGAGAACAACTTTTCATTGGAAACATTTTTTTAAAAAAGGAGGCAGATCAAAGCATTTTTAAAATAATAAAAGTACATACTTTCCCAATGGGATAGTCTAAAGTTTAGTATAAAATGGAAGGAATTAAAATTGAATGTTTGGTGCCACTTTCCCACAAAATAATGATACCATAACAGTTAAACAATAAACAGTTGAACAGTAAAACAGTTAAACATGAAGAGCTAGCAGATATCCATCTTGAATTTGAAAAAACAATAACCTATTTGGCTGGTGAAATAGAAAATTTCAAAGCGGATGGTCGCTTTGAGGTGATTCATTTTACTAATTTTTATTTTTATACTTTCTTAAAAGTTATTTTACCATAACATTTAAATAAATATTTGACATTTTATTTCATAAACAAATGCTCAAACAAAATATATGCTAACTTAAGTGAGAAAATAAAGGAAAATGGTGTGAAAACAATATAAAAGCCAAGTTACGAATTATAAAACTTCAATAATGAAGAATTATTGCATGGAATACTTGTAGTACAATTAGGCCCATCAGCTGCTGCACACCAAAACAGGTCTTTTTGCAGTTATAAAACTCAATGGCAAAGGCCCAGCTGTATCACTTACCTCAGAAATATGCAGCAGCACTCACTCTAATAAGGTCTGAGACGATCTGAGTGCTTCCCAGCACATGGGACTATTCTGGGCAATGCTTTTTGACTGACATGTGCCTCTTGCATATAGGCTGCTGCCAAGACTGTAGGAAGAGAGGCAGAGAGGTGTGGGAGCTGAGAAAGGATGGCTGGAGCTGTGAGAGGCTCCCTGTGCTCATTTGCTGAGCCTGTTTTCTACCATCAGTGACTCAAACATCTAATTGGTGCTGCTAGGTGATGGCTGCAGAGCAGAACGTGGTTTCCAGAAAAACCTGGGTATGACAGCTTATTAGCTGCGTTTTACGTCATTTGGCCCACCTGAAGCTATCACAGTGTATACAGTTATTGCTCAGCATCACGCAGATCACACAGAGGTTAGGCAACATCTGCTTTGCTGCTGCCCTTCTGGATCTAGGAGTGAGCGATATGGTGATATGCGCAAACCCAGCTGTGGCTGGATTGCTCCAATCTCTGTAGGCTGCTCCTCTTGTTGCCTTACACATGAGACTGCAAAAATATGCCAACACATATCACCTAAGTTGTGGGATGCCAGGATGGCTACAACAAAGTTGTTCTAGTACCAGGCTAGGAACCAAGGAAAGCCTTACTTGCAATCATGGGAAGAAGTCCTTTCTGGGATGTGTGTGTCTGCTTCTCATGCATCCAGACCCTGCCTTAGTTGAGGACCTACATGGTGACCACATCACTCTGCAATACTGGTCAGTCATGAACACTCCCTTGATGGCATGCTGAGCAGTCACAGGCCTCACCAGGCATGGACAGAGCTGTCTGGAGGACAGCGTAGGTGATAGGGATGTGGGAAACAGCAGGTGAGATGTCTGAAAAAGCTGCTGATTTTTTGCATAGTAGCCTTGAGACTGGGCTAAGAAAAATGGCTTAGACAGTGAAAAGGGGTCATAGTGAGAGAAAATTGCTGCACTGTATACATCTCCACATGCTATATAAATCAGATAATTTTTTTTTCACCTGTCAGCTCTGTGTTGCTTTCAGAAACGTGCACAAGAGAAGCATTTGAGTATTCACTCAGTTTCCAGGAGTGCCACCATGTCCTCTCTTGGGAAGGGGCAGAGTAGAGGAGGACTGGATCATTGAGTATGTGTGCACACACTTAGCCATATAAAAATGGTTGCCAAGGCCATCCTTGTTTGGTAGACAGGTATGTCTGCTTGTGTTTGCTTTAACTGCTGGAAGTGAGGTGTGGTGGTGGCAGTGTGGTCTAGCTGGCAGCTAAGGAGGTATCTTTCAGCAGCCAGTGCTGTTGTCTGCTGCAGTTGCTGTGGGAGGCAAAGAGCAGAAGTACGGTCTCATCTGGAAGGCAACATTCACTGGAAGTTGCTGAATTATGCCACTGAATTATTTAGAAAGTTTATTACTAGAAATATGCCAAATCCGTGTCAGAAAAAAAAAAGGTTTATTACTACAGGCTACAGCATCCAGCTTCTGGGAATTGTTCCTAAAAATACTGGATATGTCCAGGGGAAAAGGCAAGTTAAACCCAATTTGATACTGAATGCTATCAAGGGATATGCACATCTCTGTGAATAAACGGAAGGCTAATAATACAAGAGCCTCAGACTAAAACATTACTTCATAATTCATTAGATTTATGAAAATACAGAGTAGATTAACTAAGGCTATTTTAAAATAATCTGACATTTACAGTTTTAGAATGAGATCTGCACATAAATGAGAAATAAGTGAGCACAAGGCACAAATAAAACAAAGGCTAAATCTGAGCACAGGGTTTTGCATAGAGACACCCAGCCTCCAAGGAAGAGGAAGAAATAGAAATTCTGCCTCCCCAAGGAACCTTCCCTCCTGCAGACCATTTTTTCTGCAGCTCACATTTGAGAGAGTCAAATCGTAAGCCTAATCAATTTTTAATAACTTCTAGGATATTCTGATGTTTTGGTAAGGTTAGTGTTTAAGAAAGGTTTAAGTGCATTTCATCTCCACATTTCACAGTATTGTAAAATTTATGAGAACTATAGGTATAAAAACTACTACTTTTGCTATACCCCACAGAAACTAAGGTTAATCCACTGACAGGGAAAAGAAAGTGTTAAGCATCACCATTCATGCTCTTCTAATTGGTTCTATCCTAATTGTATGTATACCTTATTGTTCAGTAAGCACTGTTCCATCATTCTTCCACTAGCTTTAAACAGTGCTTCTCTTTCCTATTAGGAAAGAATATGCTTAATCAGAACTGAAGCTCTTATTACATATGTGATAGATGCTGGACTTGGCCTATGTAACTCATAGCTTGTTTAGTGCTAAAGTAGGGCACAGCTAAAGAGAGAAGACAATTAGGAAACAAATGGAATAAAGGTCTTAAAAAAAATCTTCTGGAAAATTCCCATGTTCTTGTTTGATTTTTGAATGAGACCCTGGAAAAAACACATGGTGATAAAGATATCTTTGACAGAACTGACTTCTAAGAGTGGAAAAAAAAAAATCAGAACACTATTTTGTCCTTTTTTTATGCTAATTTCTGTAGGAGATCTGCATGAGTAAGTTGCTGATCACATCCTCCTGAGACTGCGGGGCAAAAGGACCCTAGGTATGGTCTGAGTGACTCAAGCTGGACAAATTACTACAGTCAGCATTGTCAGTAGGCTTACTCTGGTAAAAATACAGAAATTCATACCTTTATATCCAGTTTGGTGTTTTCGATTATTTCTAAATCATGAGTGTTTAGATTTAATATGTCATGTCACAGATTTCAAAAAATGAAATAATTTCTTATGTAAATGCAGGAGGTATTAGGCAAAATGATCATAAAACCTTTCATAAAAACAAGAAACAATTATTCCTCTGTTTAATATAATAGGTATTAATTTTTCATGTTGCCCATAATAAATTCAGTGCTAAGAAAATATATTCAGCGTAAGTACTACAAGTATTGTTAGCAAGAATGTATTCTAAAGAAAACCGTGGCAAAACCCTTCCTTGTTTTTATTTCATTATTCAGTGGACAGAGGGCAAGTAGCAGTTTTCTATGTTTAGTGGATCAGCTACTCAAACACCTGTATTATTTAGTTCAGTCCTATGAAATCTGATGGAAGGTTACACCTCTCTTTCGTGTCTCAGTCTGTGAAAGTCCAACTTATTTAGAAAGTACTGAATGAGCCTTTCTTTATTATCTGCTCTCTTGGTAAATGGTACTTGATAACTGAACAAAAAGGAAATCAGATGGGCAAGATAAAAGCAATTCACTAAGCATGAGCCAGAAAACATACAATAGTAACATAGGTCAATGCAGTATGCTAAAATATTATTTATCACGTTATAAAGTTAGTGTGTCTAGATAACATCTAAAAGTCTGAATTGCAAGACAATGGTGTTTCTTCCAAAACCTTTTGAAGCACAGATTAGTTTTCAGAATTCAGAGGCACAAAAGTTCAATATCAATAGTGAATTATTCTGCTGAAGTGGAGGTACAGGTGTACTGGATTGTGGCTAGTCTCTGAATGCAAATGTGATATAATCATCTGTTTCCATAGCCTCTGCAAACCTTAAATACTAGTACGTTTTTTCTTACTATATCAATTTCCTCAAATGACACTCTTGCTGATTCAAAACACCAACCTTTTAGAAAGATAGTTATACTAATGCATTCCTCCCTAGAAACTTCCTTAGGCATTGAGTAAATAGATAAATAAGTTTGCTTTTAGCAGAAGGATTTTTATCAACGTAAACTCACTACCCGTTTAAGTTCATAAGATAGTATGATTTAACTGTCACGCTCCCAGAATGAATGTGGCAAAACAAATGAAAAAATGAAGGAAGTTTATCAATATCCTAACAGTCCCATTGTTGCCTTTCTGTCAGCTGATTTTTAATGTTGGCAAGAAGTGAGAAATCATATTCTTTTTCCCAGAGAGGTTCATTTTCCAGTGCTGCTGTGTTGCTTGGATCATATACTTCAGTCTAAGAAATGCTTGTCTGTTCTCTAGGAGGTTTTACCAGCAGACACAGTGAAACCAGTATTGGTCTTCCTATAGGTTGTAATCAGAGCTGGCTGCCTTTCCCAGATTCATCAAGCCCTGGTGGAAAAAGACTATAGCAAAATATATATGGCTTTGGGCAAGAGCCTCCATGTGTCTCATAGGAGAACATGTGATGCAGTACCCTGTAGGTTCTTTTTTCTCTGTACTTTAGATTTAGTGCAATGTATAGCACAGCTCCACAAAATCTGCCAGAGTACTTGGGCAAAATTCCAAGAAATCCCTCTGTTTCCATTCTTTTTAGTACCATTTATCTTCCTTAACATGTCTTGCTGCTAGTAACATGAATGCTGTATTGATCAGTGGAACTATCTCATATATATTGAGAGGGTGAGAGGTACTTTTCTATTTGCAGAATGACAGCATCAGGAAAGACAATCAGCATTTTTACAGTAAGATTTAACTATCTCCTGACTCAGCACTGGTTGTGGCACGTATCTCTGGAAGATGGAAAGAAGGTTAAAAATGCCTTACACCAGGACAGTAATTATTACAGAAAATACCCCTCATACTATTGCAGCATGATTGCACTTCATACCATTTGTGAGGCCCAGGGACATTCTAGCTCCAAGGCTGATGGCAAGATGTTCAACTTGCCTGCTGACTTCAAGCAGTCTGGGATACAGTAACATTTTGCTGGCCAAGGTAAGATTTCAAAGAATGGTTTGACAGAATATGAAATCATACAACGTGAAAATGAACAATAGCTTTGGAAAATTTTTTTGTCTGTGTGTGCCTCAGTGTATGCAGTAGATGTTAAAAGATCATAACCAAGGCATGGGCTGTCACTGCAATTGCTCTGACCAGGCTAAAACAGGGAACAGAAGTAAGGACAGAAGACCAAGGTCAAGAAGTAAAAGCCAAACTAAAGGCAAGGCAGGAGCATGCCCAGAGCACCCAGTTTAGCTGCCAGTAGTCATACCAGTTTTTAATACTGCAAAGCAGGTTGTGAAACAGCTTGCGGGACAGACATGGCAAAATCTGAAGGCAGATCTGTGCAGGCGTGATCTGTGCAGCAGTCAACTGGGAGCCGAAACTCGGCCTCAGCAAAAGGGATGCTGCATTTACGGTCCTGGTGCAAGCAGTGCACTGAGTAATACAGTAGTGGGACCAGCATGGATATCTATCAGTTGTTTAAGCTTAATGGCAAGCTTCCTTTTCTTACACAGTTTGGTCAGGCTATCACAATGTAGGAGACTGGCTTCTGCCAGAATGCCGTCTGCTGTTTAATAGTCCACGCAGAGTATAATTGTGACTGACAGTAAGTTTATTCATAGCCACTCTTATTATTTTCTGCCAGGCTGAGATTATAGGTGTACTTCTAGGAAGACTGAAAACCCAGTGAAGGGTTTTACATTACTTGGACAGAAGTAATTTTTTTTTCTTTATTGTCAAGTGGCTGCTATGCTGGAAGCCTGCTGATATTTTGATCAATAGTGCACTCTTGACACTTAAGTCTTTTGTGCTGAAAGATGCAAGATCACTTGGAGTACTAAAGATCAGTCTTTCCTACTCAGTTTTATAGTGTAACATAACATAACTACTTAGCAAACATCTCTGCAAAATATGTCTCATTTCTGACTGCTATCAAGCCTCATGTTGTAATGAAAATAAATGTCCGAGTCAAACAAGAAAGCACATACAGCTATCATTTTGAGAAGAAGGTGGAGAAAGGATTTTGGAGTAAATAAGCTGTCTATATTCATGAAGCAACCACTTCTGCATCACATCTTCTCAAATTCCTTTTTTACTGTACCCAGAGACGTTTCCAAGCATTTAACTCTTACTCTCAACATGTTCTGCATTTATAGGTTTAACATTCTCTCCCACAGGCACTATTTTAAGGATATGTCTCATTCAGATTAGATCGCTATCCATTACCACTAATAGGAAGGTACCAGGGTTCCAATTCAACATGTCAGTGATGAATACCTAAAAAAGCATATCTCTATAGGAGTATTCAAGCTTATATGTTTGCTCCTTAATCTTGGTAAATCTGGTGCATTTCATTTTTCTTTAGCTGGCATAGACCCTGTCCCTCCGTGCCTCTGGGCTTCCCTGCCTCCCATTCCAACAAAAAATCCACACTATTGCTGATACAATATATGTATATCAATGTTTGAAGGAAATAGAACATTTTTCCTAAAGCACATAACAGCATGTAAGTGAGATGGAGCATGTATCATTCCCATAAAGCTGTGCTGGGATTTGACAAGCCAGGCTTTCAGCCACACTTTGCCCCAAGAAGCAGAATTAAAACACTGTACCAATGAAGTTTCTTCTGCAGTAATAGCTGTACTGTCAACTTGCTGGGGAAGAACTGTTTTAACCGTGATATCATTCTTTGTCTGCTTAGGCACTGCATAAATTCAAATATACTAACAGAGGTCTTATTTTGTTTGAGGAACAGGTTTATATTCACTGGTAAATGCATGAGAATTAGTTAGAGAACTGTATGAATACACACAGATTGTGCTAAAAGAAGCTAAGTGTCATTGATAAATCTCTGTAATAATGACCAGGCTGACAGTAACACTAGAAAATATCATTTGGATTCCATAATCTTTAATTTTGCTGAGACTTCAAGAAAGTATGCCAACTCTGATGGGTAAATAGCTTTTGTTTTGTGTTGTTTTGGTTTTTTTTTTGTTTTGTTTATCATAGACAATCTGCAAAATTACATATTTAAAATAATTCACTGCAGAAATGTAACATAACTGTGACATTTAGTGTTATTGAGGAAAAATGTGTCGAGACTAATTGTGATGCAGATAAAACCCAAACTGTAATGATTTTTAAAAACTACTGAAAACCTTATCTATTCAGACTGTTTTTCAACTTGTTGATATTCCATAAAATATCTCCCTTCTGTTACATTTGCCATTATCCATATTAGAAAAGGTAATTTTAAAGCTATTCTGAATTCTGCATAGCTTTCTAATTGCCACAGTTACTTCAGCATACACTCTTTTGCTGACTGTATCTTGTCTTTGTTAACACTTAGAAATACATACTTAAATATTACTAGAAGCATGTGTAATTCTTTCTGTAACTGAACAACATTTTTATTTTACAAGACTAAAAATACACCTATTCCTAACTGTTGTTAAATCAAAAATAATGTTTCAGTTAGAAAATAGAACAAGGGTATCATGGCCTCTTCTTTATTTGTCTAGATTTTTGATCACATTAAAGTCTTCCATTATAAAAAAGAAATCAGGAAGAGAAGATGACTGAATCAACTAACTTCTGTTTATTTACAAGGAATGGATAGTCATTTAGAGCAATCAAACAACTGAAAATTGCTTGGGTCACAGCTTTATTCCATTTATAGTCATATGTGTCTCTCATAGGTTTTATCTTTTAATTTGCTTCCTTCCTTTAACGAAAGTCTAATATTTTGGTGGCTGTTTATTCATTTCAATACTGAAAAGAGACTAAATAAGGCAGTGTGAGGCTCTGCATAGACTTGCAGATGCTACTTAGGGTTGTGTTTTGTTCAGCTTTTTTTTTTAAGTAAAAATATTTTAATCACTTAATTAATTTAACGAATTAGAAGTGACTGCTCTGTGCACCTAATTCCATTAAGATTTTATCTGGACCCTGACAAGAGGTAACAGCAAATCTCAAAAATTCACTCTTTAATTGACAGATCACTGTGAAAACAGTGACTAAAGTTTTCTTAAGATTTGTCTGATTTGTCTCTTTTTATTGCAAGTTGGAGAGCTTCAGAACAAACACTGCACATATCTTTCAGACATCTGGCCTAGAGTCAAGGTTAGGAACTGTCCTTTCAACTCTTATGTGAAAAGGTCAGTAATCTGTTCCAATTTCTTCTTCCAGAATTTTGTGGTTTTCAAAATGTGTATTGATTAATTAATCCCATTTTAGAACTCAACCTGTTTTAAGATAGATTCTCTAGTTTCACTCAGTTTCACAAAGTTCTATACTTTTTGGATATTTAGGAAGATGATTTGTAAACTGCATAAATGCAAAAATCCTGTGTGATCAGAACAATTCTGTTGTCTGATATGATACTCAGCTTCCTTCAACTTACTTTGGATGCTTTCCGATGTCTTTTATTTCTTTCAAAGAAATAATATGACTCCAGAAATATAATGCTATGTTCATCCATTAGGACACTTTGAATTAAAAATTCACATTGTTTTCTGCTTTGGCCCTAGAAGAGTTGTCCCAAGAGGCCTAAACTGCCTAGAGAGTATCTTAGTTCTGCAGAGACAGGATACATCAGAACAGAATTATTGACAGCTCTTTGTTAGTCACTAGTACCAAACAAATCCACGACCCACTCATGAATTTCAGTATTAAATGTTTGACTGTTGCATACAATCCAGACACACCCAAAATTCAGATATTTGCACTCCTGACTTAAAACTGTAAGTAAATTTATCTTTGCTTGTCAGTTAAACTGTCAGTGTTGCTTAACATTCAGCTTAAACCAATATAAATTTATGTCCTCTTGCTTATGCCAGCACAAGTATTTTGCAATCAAAGGGACGGTCAGATTCAGGAACACAGCTGGCTCAAGACAAATTATTTAGTTTCCTTAGGTATCAACTTTATCCGTTGCCTGACTGCACTGATCATACACCATCATGATCTCTAACACAGCAGAACAAGATGGGTGATGTGAATTCAGCAATGGGGAAAACAGTTGACTGATTCTGTTAACGTTAGTGACAACTCAGGTAAACTTAAACTGTACCATTAAAGGCCTGACTTCCCTCCCTGTGTGAACTGTGATTCAGTAAACTTTAATTATTGCTCCACTGGAATTATGTAAAGGTGGAAAGCCTAGCCCTTAAATATCAGTCAACATACTGTTCAGCATTAGCACTGCTAGAAAGAAAATACACAAAAAAGAAAGCAGGATGTCTTAAAAAAACAGGAAAAGAGAATTATTCTGTCAAGAAACTTATTATCTAGCCAAAGATTTGCTGCCTCAGCTTAACTGTGCAAGCAATTCTGCAATAAAGCTATACTTTCTCATTTAGGAAACTTTTGAGGCAGTGTCCCTAACAACTCTGTCATGATGACAATAAAATAGAGGTTCTTCCTGCTAGGTGATAAGAACTTCAAAACTACTAATTCATTATCATTCCAGATTCATCACTCTCTTTTATCCTAAATTTTAAGAAGATTCAGCAAAAGGCAGAACCCACTCCCTAGAAGACTACTGCAGTATTATTATGCAAACGATAGTGGCAGATCATTTCTAGTTTTAAAAACAGAAACAAACGTCACTTGATTTTCTAATTACAGAGCAGTTTTCAAATGTTTACCTTCTAGCTTAGTGCTTATGTAACTGAAATAAAATTTTAAATCTACTTTAAATCCTAATAAAGATCTTGATTTAAAACCAAATTTAAATTACAAGATTACCTCTAATTCTATGTACTACAAAATCCTCACATTAATAAGTCAGTGGTCTGTAAGTAATTTCTATCTAATAAAACTTGCTAAGAAAAGAAAACATACGTTAATTATTTATATTGGCATTATGATTTAGAAAATTACATTATCATATACCTTCATTAAGTTACACATTTTCTTGGCATCACAGAATTTCATCACGGCAAAGAAATAGGAGTTTTTAGCTTGCAAGTCATCTACAAGTTGCACATCAAATACAAAGCAATAGCCACAGTTCATAATATACACAATTTTGGTGTAACTGAAAGCACAAAAGTGTTCCATGGAACTCCATAGTTCAGTCTCAGTGTATAGTTTAAATGCGTAAGTGTGAATATTCTCTAAGAGTTATCTGCAACTTTATCACAAACCATCAATCCCTCCCACAGTATTCTCATTAAAGCTTGTAAGTGGTGTAAAATTTTTTGAAGGTACATTCTCTCAATATTGGCCTCTGGTTAAATTTTTTCTTATCCAGTAGACACACATCAAAATAAAGGTTCATCTGAAAGGCACCAACTAGAATTTTCTAGCACCCGCCTGATCTGAAGTCTCATTTGCCAGTAAACACTGAGCAGTGTTTCAAAACCATTACCATACAAGACATGCTCTAGTACAAGCATACTGTCATCAAAGTACTGTGCAAGCTCCTTATAAAACTTAACTTATTATTCTTCATGGAAAAGTTCTGAGTTTGTGCTTGATTACCTTAGGTTTCTATCATTAAGTGATCTCACCTACTGTTGAGGTCTCAGTTTTTGTAGACAATTTGTACCTAATCTATATATGCATGTTCATATGCTCCTTTCTAGCTCTCTCACTACTCTAAGGGACATCTTTTCACCTCTTTTTTCTCTGTTCCTTAAGCAAGATTGGCATTTTCTGTTATTGCCTTCTAGCAGTGAAATGAACAAAGTTATGAAATACAAAATCAATGGAAACTCCTCAAAACTGATTTCCTTTCTGAAAAGAAGATCTTGATCCTAATAATTACAAAGGCAAAGATCTGTACCTGCAGCATGTGACTTCAATGAAATGACACTTATTCAGTTTCCTTCTATGATGATAAGCCTGAGCACGCAAATTAAATCCAGCTTTTACAAATGCAAGCATAGCATAATGTAGTGTGAGTTTCTGTACACAGATCAGACACACCTGTATTACTTGTCATCAACACAGAGAGTTCCAATAGAGTCTTGTATCTTGCTGACATTGGCAATGTGGTTGTGGAGCAGACATGGCCATGTTGACAGGCATGTGATTGCTTGTGATGGAGTTGGCATGCCATGAAGAAAAAGCTATATAAATCAATCCTCTCCCCGTTGCCTCCAGCAGAGAGGAGATTGGGAGATAATGTCGTCCCAATCATTCACATGTTTTGCTTCACAGCAAAAATAAAGAGATGAAAGGGCTAAGGAGCTAATTAACCATTGGATGAAGAAATGCAACTTCACCAATAGAAAAGACATGATGCAATGTCAGGATGTTATCATAATTACCTAGCAATTCTTGTTTGATGCCATTTGATAATGAACTATCTGAGGCTTACTGGAGTTGAGGACAGTTGCAGTACTCAATAGCATACATTTCTATCAGGACTTGTTTCCAGTCTTCTATGCTGTAGGGGTGGAGGCTGTTACACTTATTATTAAATCTTTACATGACAGAGAATATTTTCTCAAAAATATCAGCACTGTTCCTAATTTAATGAGAAAAAATAAAGTTCTGTAATAAGAAGACTCCTATGTCCTCTATCTTCTACATATTTTAAAAGCACTAGCAAATATCAATAAAACATTAGAGAAAATCAATGATAACAAAGATATTATGGCCTTACAGAATTAATAAAAATGGGTAATCAGGTAGAAGGCAGACATCTGATTAATGCCCTTCTGATGGAGAAGTTTCAGTCAGTTTAACCCTTATTTAAACATATAAGGGTTCCTAAGGGGACTAATAAATGCCACCATTGTGGAAAATGGTGGTGCTTATCCTTAATTAAATAACAGCAAATCAAAGAAGGGGCAAAATGAGAGGAAACTATGTCTTATTTGTTCTGATGCCAACAGCTTCTCTTTTTGCTCCTACCTTTCACTTTTTGCTTTCAAACTAAAACTCTAAAGTGCTGTAACTGTAGGACACCGTGTTATAAAATTCTTCCTTTGTGCATCTCCCACAGGAATTCTGGGGCCATCCTCACCCGAACTGTGTAACTAGTGCTAATACCTTTCTTTGTTTTCCTTTCTAAATTGTGATATGTAGTAGTGGAATAATGCAACCAAGTGTTGTGCCTTCCTACACTGTAGGTTATGTCCTCAGAAGGTTCTACAAGCTTGTTACAACACGTTACTGCATGTTAAACATGACCGTTTTTTAACTCTGTTTCTTTTTTTTTTTTTTTATTAACACTTCAACACCCTATTCTTTCACAGGGGTATTGTGGGAAGAGTTCTTCCATGGAGGTATTGCTGTCCAGTAGCCCCTAGTAGGTCATATATCTCTTTGCTGACAAAATATGTGGCAAATCAATCTAAACACAAAAACAGACTGGTGGAAGGAAGCTGCAAGGTATTTCAAAAACTAACAGGCATTCTTCCTGATTTCCAATATATAACAATATTGTCATCTTGTTAACATTCTTTTTGATTTTTTTTTCTATGTTACTGATCTTTAAGTGTCCACTGCTTTATACTGCACGCGCAAATGCAAACACACATTCCCTACAACAGTTATTGTGGAAATCTCAACCAGCTAAGCAACATTATGGTAGTCACTACCTCCCTTCAAACCCAAACAGCCCAGAGCTGCAGCCAGAAACTGTGGAAAGCACGCCCCTTCTTGTAGGGGGTGCTGGAGTAGGGGGAGACACATCTACATCCGTCCATCCCTTTGGTTAGGGTAATATTGTTAGCTGTGTGTGGTTAGAATTAATCTTTAGCACATTTGTGAGACACAGGTGTGGTCAGCATAAAAGGTAGATATTTTCGGGTTTTTTTAGGGAAATTTAGGAAGGTAAAAAGCATTAGTTTGGTCTGAAGAAATGTAACTAGTGAAATCTGTACTCCTGTGGTGTTTATTATTTTTTGTCCATTTTTGTTTGTCACTTTTTTTCTTTTTTTTTTTTTTTTTTTGTCTTCTCCCTTTGAGAATGTATAGGCTTTTTAGAGTTGGGCTGTCTACACAATTTTTTTGGTTGATTTGTACAGAGTCTCACACATTAAGGACAATTTTTCACAACCTTCTTGCCTATAGTCAACTGCTTCAAGCAAGAAAAAGAGATATATCTCAAAAGGTGAAGTTGATTTGTAATATTGTTTTCACTATGTACTTTTCAGTTGAAGTGAAAAGAGATCAAAGGAAAAAATAAGAATCAGAGTATCATTAGAAAATACACCGTACTTTGTTCCTGGAATTGGAAGCCTTATTTTCAATAGGCAGTAAGCAACAATAGGCATATGCAAATTTTGTTCCATATTGTCAACATTATTCCCAGAAAAGTAAATTTGAAGATATGTGCTGTGATTTAATTAGTTTGTGTACCAAACATTAGAAACATCTTATGTATTCCTAGGGATGTTTGCATGTGAAGTTAGAGTGAGTTATCTCTACAAATAAAGATCTAGAATTTCCATGGAAATAATGATCCATGATCACACACTCTCATATACTTGCGTACACTCCAAGGTATCACTTCAAAGCATAGCAAAATATTCACTACCAGATATACTTCTGGATCACCCTGGCTACTTAGGCCATTACTGAATAACGTGAGAGAGAGCTGTGAATGTGCTCAGCTTCTTTCTTATAGCATATGGTTTAAAACTTGTGGATTCAAAACGTGCATAAAAGCATTAGTGAGGTTCCATAATAATTAGGTTTTTTTGCCCCAGGTAGAAGCGCAAGGAGAATGAAACATGTCTCTAATACATTTAATATTTACATGAATACAGATAACTCTTAAATGTGACCCATCTTTAGTACTTCAGAGGCTAAGTCAGATGGTTAAGATTATATTTTAAATAAATATGTTACAGCAAAACACAAGCTAAGCTTGGTTTACATTTATTTCTGTTACTAGACTTACAATGACAAAACAGACTTGCTCAAGTAGATAGTACCACTTTTACACTCCTAACTGTCCTTTTAACATTCGCTGCTCGAATGAATATTTTTGTTATTGTTTGCTTTTTAATATTTATTAAATATCAGTTAATTTAGCATCTAAACTGATATTTGCCTGTGACTTCTTATAACATACCTGAGGCATTGCTCTTTGATGTTGCTAATGCAGAACTTTATCTCCACCTATTAGTTGTTGCTTTATTCCCTTTAAACTATGTTTGCACTTGAAGATTTGCAGTTCCCAGAATGGTTTCCCACTTGTAGATAATTCTGAGAATAATTAGGACAATACTATATATCTTAACTATCATTAAATACTGCCTTCTGGTTATGCTTTCCAAGCATGGTATTTAGTACATTAAGGATATTTGGAGACACAGAAAACAGATTATAACTGTTTTGGAGGTCTAACCCTAGTATTACATAACCTCTTCGATTGCCAGTTTTCTTGAGAATGCAAAGACACTGGAAAAGGACCCAGAAAATTCTGTTCTGCAATGTACAAGTTTTCTTTCCTTAGCTCAGCCTATGCTTCACTCTTAAAGCTGGCATTGCATTGTTTACAATAAAGGATTCTATCTCTGCGCTCCATCTTTGCTTTGTGTTGAGTACTGAAAGAATTGGCTTTTATTTTGAGAATAATATATACATATAGCAAACACATTGTTTATTTTTCTTATATTTTTCTTCTATTTTTTAGAGAATGTCCACATAATTAAAGACATGATGGAGGACACAAATAAAACCCAGATGCCCAATCACAATCAGCAAACAAAGAAGGCATTCTTTCCCTTTGTAAAAATATACATTGTGCAATGACTATATTCATCATGATGTTTTTTTTAATTTAAAATTTTGCTTTAAGTGTTCCTTGTTATGGAATGGCATACTATCTTTCTGTAAGAACTTCAGTAAGGTTTCATGTGGGTTTGCACTCATTCAGCCAGGCTTAGCAACACGTGGCTTACTTTCAGATCTGTGAAGGTAACTTCTTGATTTTTGTCTTACCATGTTCATTAAACCAACATTTGTTACGAAGCTATCTGCCCTCTTGAATCCAGCTGTTTTGTCTCAGCCCATCTAGGTTTAAGGCAGGACTGTTCAGTTCCAGGTTCTCCAGTACAAAAGGGCTTTGTTACAGTTAGTGTGCAAACTGGCCATCTATTAGGAAAAGGAATTCAGTGCTCAAGGCATAAACATCCTTTATGCAGGCTAAGACATATGATATGGTTCATTGAAAAGCTTGGAAAAGGGTGTCAGGCAACACGTGGTGATAAGGTTCATATAGTACTAATTTGACCTGTAAGAATGGTCAGCATTGCTGTTGTTGATTAACAGAAAGTCTTCCATGAGTCTGACAGAGTTGAAGATAGTAATGGACACGCATCTAGCGTTGTTTACTCTATGCTTTTGCAGTTTAACCCAATCTCTAATAGATTAACATAATGATTTACTTAGCCTATCAGTATAACAGATCAGAAGTTATCAGTTGTCAGCCTCTTTATTAACTCTCTGAATAAATCTAGTTTCTATATTCTGATTTTAACAAAGAAGTACCACATCACTTTTTCCTCTTTAAATAATATATTGTTAAAGAAAGATAGAAGTTGTAAACATATATTTAAAAACATACATTCTAAAAGCTGATGAAGGTAAATTCTCTATGTAGGGGAATAAAAAAACCCAAACACCACAGACGTACAAATACCTTCTAAAAATCAAATTTCTGCAGCAATTCACTTCAGAAAATACAGGAGGCTTTGTTAATTGCTTGATACTCCATTCTATTATATAGTGTTTCAAGATCTATACTAGGCCAATGCAGTCTAATTCTAAAGCCATCAATGTTTAAATACCTCTCTCTAAATATACACACACTAATGATTTACTTAAAATTTACATGACTGTAGTCCTTCAGTCAATCAATTGGTCAAACACAATATTTAAAAGTTATATACAAATAAACAAGCAAAGAAACTCAATTGAGGTGAAAGCAATGCCTTATTTTACTTCACTAGTTACTAATATTTTAGAAAAGAATGACCTGACTGCTTGGAAATTTGATTGATTTTTGCAGTCTGGAGCCTTACACCTTCAATAAATGCAAAGACTGGCAAGCAGCACTACGTGATGCTAATAGTAGGCAATGAGGCACTGCTAAACCATTTCCTGGTTGATTTTTCATTTGTATTTAAACAAAAGGGATTGATCTGACATTGAGGAAACATCAAATAAAAATAGCCTGGCAGGCATGTGAGGCCTTGTTGGTTTAAAAAGGGGAAAGGGAAGAGGAAGGAGAGTGAACAGGAAGGCAGAAAGAAATAGAAAAGGGAGAAGGAAGCTTGCAATAACTCTAACTCGATCAAGTTCCCCCATGAACAAATAACTGCAGCATTACAGTTTTCTATAGCTGTATCTGAAATACTAAACATCTCCAATCATAATAGTCTTGCTCCGCCTCCTTGTTCCCTCTGTTCTTCCTGCATTTCTTCCTTACCATATTTCCAGACCACTCTCTTCCTTTTTTCCTTTACACAATGTTTAAGCTACCTTTTCCTCCCACAGTGCCTTCATTTCCTCCCCATGCCTTCCTTCTGGACAAAGGCAGCATAAGCCGTGCATAGTCTGAGCAACATTTGCTTTTGGACAGTCAATATCTGTGTGGCTTTGTCACCTACTGCATCCCAGCCACCACTCCTCATATACGTCTGGGAAATTAAGAGGGTTTAAGATTCTGTCTTGGTCAAATGTAGTTTGCTGCATCCATAGATAGAAAAGTGACTGAAGGAGGAAAGGAAAAAGGAACGTACATTCAGATAAGCTAAATTCCTTATGAAAATGAAATTAAGAATTGTTCCTCCCTATGTCCTTTTGTACAAAATCTAAATCCCAGGAATACATATGCTTAAAAGTGATGGGAAAAAGCAAAGCAGGCTGGCAAGGATCTAAAATCTTGATGAGAAATTGTGATAAAGATTAATTCTTCTCACTTATGCAGTTGTATCTGTACATTAAAATATACTATACATAATTACTACACCTTGCAGGTTTCCCCCACTATAGTATCAAGCATATATGCATAGGCTGCTATTACCTCAGTTGTTCATATATTATTGAAAAGAAAACCCACTCACAAAAAGCTTAGTATACATGGGAACCTCTGAATAAAATAAAAATAATCTGAACCTCAAAATAAATAAAAGTTTCTGAACTACCACAACTCTTTTCAAATGTGTAACAACAACACTGAGTTCTATTTACAGTAAGAAATATCTTAGGCAAACTAAAAATGTGCTAACACTCAGAATTGTTCTATATACTCAGAATTATAACTACCCATCAAACACAGTATGATTTAAGAAGCTGTCTCCTTTTCTTACATTCCAATTGTTGCTACAAAGGATGGATGTTAATGTATAAGCATATAATTCAAGAGGCAAAAGAAAAAAAAAATCAGTTTTGTGAAGATGAAAGGCAAAGTTTGCCAAATTCCTATGCTTTTATCAAATTTCTGAGCTAGTTACAATTTTCAAATATGCAAATATTCATCACTTGTTGTCCAGTCCAACAATGATGGTTTATTAACATGATACACATATAATGCCCTGATGAAAATAATTTGTCTCCAAATACTAAAGCTAAATATATTTCAGTTACACAAGTTACATATATGTTTAAAAATAGACATATTGTCTCTTAATCTCATGATTTAATAGCCATTGACTTGGTGGGGAAACAAACTTTTATCACTAAATACTGTCACAAATTTTTTTTATAATACTATTAACAACAATGATTATATCTTTATCGTCTCTTAGGAGTTAGTATACAGTTAAGAAAGTTGTAAAAGTTATACCTGTACAATATTTTTTTATATTTTCTTTCTTCTTTGGATAGTCGATCCCTTCATGTATGGAGTTTACTTGACTGTACAGTTTCTGAACAGCCAGAGATAAGGTTTCATAGTCTGTAGTGGAAAATGTAATTTAGATATCATCAGCCTGGTCAGTAAGAAAATAACTACTGAAAAACTAGTTTCCTCTGTTTGCTATTAAAGGTTAGATCCAGAAAAAGCATTTGGTATCTAAGGAAAGGATTAGAAAAGCTTTAGGGGCCCAAATCCAAAACTGAGATCTAAAAAAAAAAAATCCACTCAGCAGCTGCCTGTGGCTTAAGACCTATTTGTATTTAAGATGAAACTTCTTCATATTACTACAGTTCCTGTACTTCCATGTAAGTTTGTCCCAACCTCAGTACCCAGGTTCCCATCTAACCCTAAATGGGTAGAGAAAACACAGGCATAGCTCAAAAGATACAGAAAGAAAATTGCAACTTTCACAAAATGCAATTCTTGGCACTAAAACTAAAA
The DNA here is from genome assembly GCA_013400055.1 of Nycticryphes semicollaris. Classification (NCBI taxonomy): domain Eukaryota; kingdom Metazoa; phylum Chordata; class Aves; order Charadriiformes; family Rostratulidae; genus Nycticryphes; species Nycticryphes semicollaris. Next base: position 56,082 of record VXBJ01002865.1, on the reverse strand, counting down.
AATAAGAAACAAACCCCCACACATATACAATTCTATATAATACATATTTATAATAAGCATTTATTTATGGCTTCATAAACACAGAGATATGTGTATAAAGCCTCAAGTAAACATGGCTAGTTAATAAAAGTTGTCAGCATCACCATTTTCTTCCTTTCACAGATCAAAAGTGGAATAAGTGTATCTTTGAAAAATAAACAATGAACATCTATATTCAAGAGAAAATTCAAAATTACAGAGCCCAATAAGAAGAAAACGCACACTTCCAGTGTCTTACTAATAAGCCTAAATCCTGGGAAAGGGTGGGGTTTTACCCAAATGATTGTCTTTCGTGTTTCCGGGTGACTGCCCAGGGGAGTTCTTTGAGACCCTTATTTTCAGTCTAGCACTTCTCTTTATCCCCTCTGTATCATAATTCAAAGTCTAAGAAAGGAACCTGATTTCTACTTGAAAAGAATTTTTTGGACCTAGCACTACGTCTCTAGGAGAATCAGCATTCCACATGGGTTTTAATACTGTGTACTACTGGTATCCATTTCACATTATGTGTGGGAAAAACAAAACAAAACACAAAAAAACCCCACAAAAACCCCCAACAAAGCAGAACTGGAAACCCTGTTGTTCTTGACTTTGATACCGGCCATACCAGATCTATTGATACTACACTAAAAGTTTAGTCTTAGACCACATTAGCTGAGCCCCTCATTCTACACAGATATATTATCATTTATCAGCTATTATTACAGTGTATCTAACACAACAGAATACAGCATGTATGTAAACAGGTAATGATGTCGAATCTTAAGTGCCATCTACAAAAATCTCAGGCCACAAGTATAGGAAGAGTAGAAAATTCAAGTACAGACAAAATAATGTCACATTGTTGCCTAGAAAAACATTATGACACAGTTTTAACGTAATGTGTGCTTGCCCCTCTCAAACAAATATCCATTATGACACAGTTTCGAAGACCAGGTACTGCTTTCTGCTTGATGCCTGGTTTATTCGTACTGCTCTCACTGAAACTTCTGTAATTCCAAGATGTAACCATATGTTGTGACCTCTCACATCACTCCACGTACACGATTGAAACAGTGAACTGCAGTAGAAGGCTTAATTTCCTTAGAGTTTAATGATGTTCTGAGAAATCATGGTTTATTACAATCATGACATTTTTATGCATAAAAGATCCTTTTGAGGAGTCTAAGATCTTTGCTTTCGTGGGACTCAGCTGCAAATGTGAGTTCTGCATATTTCTGCAATTTATATCATGTATGTAGAGGACTCCAGAAATCAAAGCATCCTTACCAGTTTTCTGTAGCTATTTCAGCTTGTGTGACTTAGTATCACCCAGAAATCCTCCAACAGAGAAGAGAAGATGGTCGGGTTTTTTTGTGGCAACATCTGTTCTCTTAGCCACCTGACTACTACTGTCTCTCTGCGGTACTCTTGTCTCATTCATCAGTTTTTGACTTTTTTAACAAGTGAAACAGAAGGTCTACAGAGGACTGTTTTTTCAGAGTCCTTGTTTTTCCCTCTAGGCACCTAATTACCCTGTTCAATAAATCAACAAATATTCCACGAAAAGAGGAAAAACAATATCTGATGCACAAGATGAACAGAGGCTTCAGACTCAGCCTTAATAATAGATATATCAAATCCTGAGGTCATTTTTTTTGTAATCTTAGTTTACTGTAGATTTAAATATAATTCATCTCTTCAGAAAAAGAAATTTGGAAATGACATCTTATGTAGATCGTGGCAAAGTTAGATTTTTGGGTTCACAAAGGTATCTAACTCCACTAACAACAGACGGAAAAAGTGTTCTATTTTCTGTGGGGATCTGCCACTAGGGGGAGAATAGAGCAAATGTGAAATTGTAAGATCCTGATGTTTTCAACATTTTGCTGAACAGCACAGCAATGTCAGGTTTTAAAACTCCCGAGTTTTATTCCAGATTTTGTACACACCCATCTGCAGCTTTCCTCTGTCTTGCCTGACACCTAGTATTGTGCCTGTCCACTGTCATTCCTTCCCCTAACCTACTTCACCTCTTATGCCTAACTTTCCCTGGTTACCAGTCCCTTTCTGTTCCTACAATAGCCCCCACCTTTTTGTCTTTCCCCATGTTATTTATTCCCTGTATTGTCCCCAATGCTCTGCTGCTTTTCTCTTCAACCTCTCTAGCTCATTCCCTTGCATTAGAAAATTTTAAATGCAGTCAGTACACACAATAATGCACCGTGCATGAGAGGCTGTTTCTCTGCTCCCATCACAGCAGCTCATAACGTCCATACTCAGGAACTGCAGGAGTCCTGTACTGCCTTTCAAAGCCAGAATCAAAGGCTTTAACTTTTTGTCCAGTGGGAGAAAGGGAGGGAGAAGTTATGAATAACTGAGCCCTCAAAGTATGTTCTGTAAGATAATGGAACGAGCTCCAAATGTGGAAAAACTTAATGATTTAAGCTTCTTTCTCGGCTCCTACAAAAGTCTGCTGAACTTTACTGGCCAAATTTTTGCGCGTTATTAAGAGTTTTAACAATCCTGGGGAGATTTTCACGAAGAAAGAAAACAGTGATGCTAACACATACATGGTAACTTCAAGTTGTAGGGGTAAATCACCGTGACAGCCCTCAAAAAAGTAGGCCCCACAGAGCTGTAAACAATGTTTTCAGCATATGTCCGGTTCTCGGTGGCAGTCAATGCATCTTAAGTACTTCCCCAAAATATTGCTAAGAAGTAGACATCAGGCATGAGCATTTTCAAACCTGAGCAGACAAAATCTGTGACAATGAGAAGCAGCCGAATTGCTGCAATGGATGAGGGGGACAATAGGAATGGCTGGCCCTCGACTCCAGCTGTGGGCCATTCCTATGGGTACATTTCACGCTTTTCACGAAGCTTAAAAACCTGGAGCTTGACAGCGGCCCACAAACGTGTCTTACGATGTCAGCAGAGAAACAGCAATGGGTGCACAGAAAGGCGGGCCTGATCTTTGCTAAAAAACTCGGGTACGCTCGAGGACAACCCCCCACCCCCAACATCCCCCGTCTCTCCCGGGAGGCCGTTCCCCGCTCCTCATCGGGGCACGACGTGGCCCGGGAAGGACAACGGAGGCCCAAAGGCAGGCCTGCCGCTTCCCCCGGCT
>VXBJ01002865.1:42391-52917 GCA_013400055.1 Nycticryphes semicollaris | reverse complement strand
CATGCGGTCTGCCTGCGCGCAGGCAGACCGTTACGCGGAGCCTCCAAGCGCCGCCGCCGCCGCGGGGCGGAAAAGGTGGGAGGCAGCTCGGGGGCCGGGCCCTGCGGCGCCGAACCGGGACAAGAGGGTGAATGGCGCCCCTCGCCCTCAGTCTCCTACTCACGGCGGCAACCGCCGCCCCTTCCTCTCACACGCCCGACCGCCTAACGGCCGCAGCCTCCTCAACGGGGGCCGTGCGCGCGCGCCCCCCTCGCCTCTCCCCCGCGCGGCGCCGGGGCGGGGCGGGCCCGATGGGGGCGGTGCCGCGGCCGTCNCTCTCGGTTCGCCTCTCGCCGCGGCGGCGGGGTCTCAGCAGGGCTCTCCGCCCCGGCGCAGAGGGCGAGACGGAGCGGGAGGCGGAGGGTAGCAAAGGGGGCAACTTCTCGCACTTCTCTGGAGAACACTCGGGGCTNCCGGCGGGAGGGCACCTTCCCCAAGGTGAGCGGGGCGGCGGCCTGGGCGGAGGCGGAGGGGAGGGCGGCGGTGCCGCCACTGGGCTCCCCCCAATCCTTTCACCCCGTCGGGAGGTGCCGGGGAGCCGAGGCGCGGCTCGCCCCCTCCGGGCCGGCGGCGAGGTGCAGCGGCTGTCGGGCCGTTGAGGCGGGGGACGAGCGGTGCCGCCTCGGGGCGGCGCTGCTGCCGGCGCGGGGCTGCAGGGGGAGGCGGGTGCAGCCCACCCGGCGGGCACCGGAGCGGCTGGAGGAGCCCCACCACGAGCGGGCCGGGCCGGGGGCCGCGCTGCAGCTTCGCCGGCCGGCCGCCCTCCGTGGGACCGGAGCAGGCATCGGGAATGGAAGCGTGGGTTTTTCCTCCGTGCTGTGGAAACCAGTGCTGAGGACAGGTGGGAGCTGGTGGGGAAAGCTGGGAACTCGAGGGTAGAGCTCAGCTGTGGCATCAACAGGTAGATTTAGAGAAATGGTGACTTTCGCATTTGTAAGTGCTTTTCGCTAAGCCGTGCTTTGGAGCCGTAACTGGCTGATACCTGACTGCACCGCATGGTGAAACGAAGCACTTCCTTAGTTCCTCACTTTCCCTTCTTGGCAGTGCGCGACAGAAATTTAAAAGCTGTGTATCGTGGTAGTGTTCTAATACGAAGCGTTTAACCTTGACAGGGAAAAAGTACTTCAGAGAGCACATGGTACGCTTTGCAGAATGGCAGAATTTTGCTGTGTAAAAATAGCTCTGTTGTCTTGTAGTGATAGACAAAAAAAAATACAAAAGTAAAGTTATAGCTTAATTNGGGCCGGCCGGGCGGCGGCAGAGATGAAGCTGAGCCGGCAGTTCACGGTGTTCGGCAGCGCGGTCTTCTGCGTGGTGATCTTCTCCCTATACCTGATGCTGGACCGTGGCCACTTCGACCACCCGAAGAGCCCCCGGCGGGAGGGCACCTTCCCCAAGGTGAGCGGGGCGGCGGCCTGGGCGGAGGCGNTTTTTTTGGAAATAAATCCAATGAAAGGCTTTGTTTTTCTTTCAGTACACCAGCGAGGCTTCCAGTGAAAAGACAAACTCGAAAGGCTTATTTAAAAAGTAACAATTATCTCTCTGGTAGAATCATTAATTTTTCATTTAATGCAAAAGTTGTAGTTGATACAATTTTGTTAAGTATACAGAAAAAATCATTGATGTAAATGTAAATAAAGAGTGCAAAGCTGTACTGCCTTTATCCTTTTAAGTTACAGTTCAGAGGTCAGCTATTAGTTTTTGCAGGAACTAAGAGAATGGCAAAGCTTAGGAGAAGAAAGCCAGGGAAGTCTGGCTACAGCAGCTGTGTCTGTTTAATATATAACTCCAGCAGACGAGTAGTGCCATCTGTGACATTTGTAACAGTTCCGGTGATATGGTCAGTATCTTGCCTGTGGAAGCCACTTCATGTGTCTTTATACTACCAGTTGAGTTTAATACAGCTCAAGTAGAGAACAGGAAAGCTGGTTTAAATACTTCAGTGAACAGGCAGAAAATACGTTAGACGTGTTTTGTATTCCGCTGTCAGTGTCTTGCAGTGAAAATTCCTGTCTGTGTCCTACATGTAACACTAGTTTGCTGTGTAACATGGCCTTCTCTCCTGTCATCAAGGGTTTAATCTGCTGTTACACCTCTCTACGTGATCTAGTCAGCTAGAGACAACCATTTCTCCTTGTGTCCTCCTTCCCCTCAATCTTCTAGAACAGTCTGTCAGTGTTTACTCTTTTTGCCTTTTCCACATCTAAATTTCTTTAAGGCTGTTGTCTCTCACTGGAGAATCCTCTGTCTCTCATTGGTTTTATCCTTCCTTTGGGTGAACAGTTACCTTTTCCTTTCTTACTGCTTTATCCTTTGAGGGAGTTACAGATTAAATTGATGTGATTTTGTCATTTCCTTTTACTGCCCATGGAGTAGAAATTTTTCACTTTGTTAGAACTGGGAAACCCTCTGACAGCTAGCAAATGCTTTCAGAGCCCTGTAACATCAGTTTAAAGTAAATGCAAAAGATGAAAAGTGGAATAGAAGCTACCACAAATACTTGGACGGAACAGGTTTAATCCTACCTCAGCTGACAGAAAGTTGTTTGTGCCAGTGCAGTGTTTCCAGAACTCAGTGAACCGTAAATGAAACTAGCCACATGTAAAATCTTCAATCTTTTTTTTTTTTTTTGTGAACAGCTATGGCAGCTGTAGATCATCTGTCTGTGGATTTAAGAAGGCATTCTCTTTCCTGATGGTGAAGGTCAGAACCTTTTTGCGTAGAAGAAGGATTTGAGACTTTTTTCACAAAGTTATTGGATTGATTCACTTCATACATCTTTCTGTTCTGACAACGTCCTAATTTTTCAGCTTTTCTGTTCCTCTTTGCAGTTCTGCTAACAATGTACACGTCACCTTTTCATGTCCTGGGAGTTGTGTATTGATTAGCTTCTTCCTGACTTATGTGGCTTACGCTAAGCATGGAGTAGAGAAGTGGGTACCTCGGGAAACAGTCTTCTGTTTAGCTTATGAGCGTTCATCTATCTAGGCTTTTTATTTAATTTCTGAGGTGATTAGAGGTGGAATTTTTCAGCTGGCAGTGTCTGTTGGTCTGCATTCACCTAGAGTGTATGGTACCAAATACCAGTAGTGAAGGAGGTAGTTAGGATGGAAGCTCCACTTTCTTTTCCACTGTTCTTCCAGACATGGGCCGTTTCTTTGCATGGTCTTGCAGTAATTTGCATCAGACTCAGTTTTGTGAACCTGTCTTCTTTCAGGCTTATCTCCCAGTGTAGTCAAGAGTTGTCCTTCTGGAGCTTGCTTTCCTGTTTCAGGGTTCAGGTAGTTCTTCAAGGATACCAACAGAAGCATCTTGCAGAAATGATTTTTGGACAAAATCTCTCAAGATGAGTGAATATCTATAGGCAGATGCCTTTGTGTAGTTTTGAACCAAGTAATTGTGAATGCTTTTCACTGGTATGCTAAATAGCACTTATGGTTAGGCTTGGGAGGCAGTGGTGGCTTGTCTTCTTAGGTGTTGGGTTTGCAAAAGCTGCCATTGCTAGTCAGTTTTACAGTGATTGTTATCCACACCTATCCATGGTAAGGTGGTATAGTGGCAACTATATTATAACATAAGCTAAAGTGATTTACAGCTTTGTTATCATTAGTGGTGCATTTAAGTCATAATATCAGAAGATATGTGTGTTGCCATAGAACTGAAGTCCCTGTTAATTTTGGGAAGACTAGGTACCTCTGACCCACAGAGGTCAAGACTTAGTGGCTTCTCCTCTGCAATTCCTGCATATATCTTTGAGTCCTGTCTGGTTGTCAGGTGTATGTTATTCTTACTGTGCCCAATCACAAGCTCTGTCTTTCTCCCTGAGCCTGTTCTAGCCATAGGATGCTCCTGTCCCAGGACACGTATCAGGATATGATGTGTCCTAGTGTCCTGTCTCCGGCTAGGAATGTTATGACATTGCAGAGACCAGCTCAAGGTGGAAGAATGTCTTAGGTGCATTTTTAGATTATTATTGGACTAGTTGCCAGTACAGATCATTGTCTAACAGTCTTCTAGCAGAATATAGTGGAAAAATAGTTGAGTATATTGTTTTTATCTGCAATATCACAGATTCCTCTGAGAAATCTTGTGTGACTGTAGAGTGGAGGGAGATTCAGAGTGATAGTCCTATGCCATCGATTCTGCAGCATCGGGTGCAAGTGATTTGTGGGCTAAATTGATAACGACTACATGAAAACTACATTCAAATTGAGTCTAAAGTGGAGCAAATCCATAAGCAGCTTATCTTAAAGAACCTGTGTTACTGTATACAGATGAATACCAAATACTGATAAGCCCATATTAACCTATTCTGTATTTTGGAGTGAAATAGAAAAAAAAAATCATTAGCCTAATGTGGCTTATTTTTTCAAGTAACTTTACCTTGATTTAGAACAGATCTATGAAAGCTGTTCATTTACAGAAGCTTGTGGAATAGTTATTTCTGTTCAAAATTTTGCTAGTTACACACCTAAGCATGCATGGCACACATTAAAAATCCAGTTTAAAAAAAAAAAAAGCAGAGAATTTGTTTGTAAGAGTATCTTGCTTCAGAAATTTATGGCCTTTGTGTAGTCTTCACACGAAAGTTCATTTTTAGTTAATTTTATGCCTGAGCAAGGCAAAACAGCAACACAACACAGCATCCTCTGACACTGCCTGATAGGTGATGCTTTGGGCAGGAGCTTTTCCTTCTAACCGCTTTCACACAGCTTGCTTTAGCTTTTATGGGATGTCTCCCCACTATGTGCAAGGTTGTTTCTGGAAGCACGTTTTTTTTTAAACTCAATGCTGCTATGATTCCATCTGATAACTGGAATGGTGTGGACTGATTGCTTCTTTTTATCTTTGGTCTTTCCATTAAACTTTATTGAAAGGCGAAGCACAAACACACAGCAATGTCCATCCTTAGTACTTATTTTTTTAAACAAATTGTTATTTTAATAAGATCTTTCTCTTCCCTCTGCCCCTCCACACGTTCCCCCCTCCCCCTCCCACCACCTTTGGCCACCATTATTTGAAGCTTAGATCTTCTCATGTGCCTTAACTGCTTTTATGGGCTCACTGGTTGCATTGCGTTGAATAGTGTGATCAAATACGGTTCCTATAAAAGCAGCTGACTGGTTCTTTTGTTTCCAGTGTACTTCCAGCAAAGGATCAAATGGCCTTGCTGTTGGTGGTACTGCTAAAACTTCTTTACTGGATTCATACTTTCAGGGTATCTACACAATGCATAAAATACTTCTGCACAAATGGCATAAGCAGTGATTGTTGCATTATGGAGTGTTATTTTTTCTGAGCTTGCCAATAATTTGATAGTAGTACCACCTGGCCAAAATATGAATCATGGTAGGGTGGAGCAGTAATAGTAGGAAACTAGGACCAAATGCATGGCAAAAACACCAGCAGTTCTCTGAATCTGTGTTGAACCGAGGCACCTTGTGAACTTCGGGGACTACTGCTGAGGCAGTACTTCCCCTACTGTAAGGAAGCGCTACGCTTGGTCAGCTCTGAGTCTCTGTTAGGGGGCTGTAACTGCAGCGTATCAACTCGTGCTTGGTAGTTACCATGCCCCAATTCTGTGCAGTAAAAGCCTCAGCTCCCTCCAGTGTCAGCAAGTTTGTATGCTTCTTGTTTTGGAATAGCTCCTGTTATGCCATAAACACCTTTTCCAGATAGACTTTTGCTAGGTGCCTTGTTGTAATGAAGTAGCTGAAATAAATGGCTTACACGTACTATAAGTACACCCCTATTGTTGCAGCATGTTCTTAGTAATCGGTGTAATTTTATGAGCTTGTTGGGGAGCTTTCAGACCTATGCTGTATGACAGGGAACAAGACTTTTGTATGCAGAAGTATTGGAAGCAGCATGATCGGGTATTTAGGAAATGTTTTTCTCTAAAATGTGCATAGTGGCAATTAGGTTGTACCTAATTTTGAAGTTGTCATTTTCTGACTTCCGTGTGCTGAAAGATTGTGAGCACAGTGATTTCTATAAGGATTCTTAAGAGTTTCACATCAGAGAACATTGAGTGTTGAGTGAAGAAATCTACAGAAGGAATAATTTTCCAGCATTTGAAACAGGTTGACTTATTTCAAAAGCAAGCAAACAAAATGCTATTAACAACACCTGGAAGTTCACAATCTAAAAGCCTTTAAGTATCACTGGAATGATCTTCAGTGTAAGATAATGAAAATTTAGGAGTTCTTCTGCTGAGCTTCTAGTACATTTGTAAAGGAGGAGGGGCTGTTTTTGTGAACGTAATTACAGGTCACTACTGAGTCTTTGTACTTCCTAATGATCGCAGAGTGTATTTGTCTTCATTGCTTGCCCTTTTTATGTAAAGTTTTGGGTAAGCAGTTGTCAAGCAGAAGCTAATGGCTTCCTGAAATTATAGTCTTGAAATCTGGTGCAACATATTGAGCAAAATGTATTTTTCAGAAAAGCAGGAACACCACCTCTAAATGAGCATTTCTTTCTGCTACCTAGAGTCAATACTTCACTTAAACTGTATAAACTAAATGGAGAAAGTTTCCTAATGTGTTTACTTGACCTTTTCTTTTTCTGACACCTGCTTTTGTTATCTTAAGTTTTGACTTGTTCAAATATAAATAAACGTTATTAAAATGCTTGTGCTCTTAATGCCATGTAAGCTATGCTTCATTTTTGTACTGCTAGCCATTTAAGTAAAGATTAAGCATAGGACACAGAGGGGAATCAAAAAGGAACTGACCCTGAAACATATCAGCCAGAGTAGTAGTGAACATTTTTCAGATTAATTGACTTTAAACAGGGAATATTTCTATATTTGTCTCCATCCCCCTTTCATTTCGCCTTTCCTTCAGATCACTGATGATGGTGTCAAATTAGTCAATAACAGCATGCCTTATTTTTATCTCCATGAATTACATGCAACTTAAGTCTAGGCTAATAGTACATTAAACACTCATGTTATGCTGCCTCTGGTAAAATAGAATGTGGAAGCCCATCAGCCTCATAGAATCTATTTGTCAGGCTGCTGCATCTTTGGGATAGGATTTTCTCGTTTTTTAAGAGAACAGACTTTTGTTTTGTAGTTCAGTTAGGTCAGAAAAATCCCAATGTCTTTGAAAAGTGGTACTTTTGAATAGTACTTTAAAGGTAGGAAATTATTAACAAGGTTACTTATATAATTTTCATCATTACAAATGCACATAAGCCTTCTGCTTAGATTAATAAAGGCTTTAAACCTTGACTTGTCCTTTTGACGAGTGCATTGTATACTTGGTTTTTTGTTCTATGTCCTGCCTTGCAATGTGAATACATGCGGAAACAGCGTGTTCAAATACTAACCTTTGATGTTACATCAGGTTGCATTTTTAACTTTTACCTGCTTGCTTTTTCTGTATAGAAGCTGACTGTTTAATTCTACATTTAGTATGTTCTGCTTACTGTGCAGTGCTGTAACAGGGAGCAGAGAATGCTTTTGGGTCTTACCATATTGGTATGCTGGCATTTGAACAGAGGTTTATATAAAGATTTTAGTGAAGTTAGTATATGAAGATGTACAGATATACCTGGAAATAGCTATTGACAAGACTGGTGCAGAAAATTATTATGATGAGTGACATTTAGCACAGCCAGAAAATAAGACTTGACTCCAATTTCCTTACTGCTTACTGCAGTAAATCTGTATAGATGACTGCCTTCAAGTGAATTCCATGTCTGCTGGAGAACTCTCTTCGTTGTGGTGTTCTGCTTTCTTCACCACAGCTCATCAGTGCACTAGAGCCTCTTATGCAGGACACTGCCAGCTCCTTTGTGGTTTCTTGCTTGTTCATGTGGGTGAGAAAGGAGCATGGGCTCTGGCTGATTTTGAACCAAGCTCTTGGTGGTTTCTGGCTAAGTCTGGATACAAATACTCAAATTCCAGCTGACCTAACCTCAGAAGCCGCTAATGTGGATTTCTCTTCTGTCTGCCTGTTTCCATGAGATTTTCTCATTTGTGGGCCTGTCACACTCCCACTTCAATTATTTGAGCTAGATGTCTTTTTCCTGATGAAATGATTGTTAGTGGCCTCTTGAGAGTGACTGCATTTAGAGGAGTGAGCATTCACTGAGGATATGAAAGTTGCAACTAATATCCTTTCTGCAGTGTACAATGGTTGGATGGGAGAAACTGTCCATTCTCCACTTCCCCAGAATAAAGCAGCTTGATGTTTTCGTTGTCTTACCAGACTTTCTTCCCTGTGCTGGGTGGCAGTACACTCTTTGGGGGATGGCAGCGTCTTTGCTACAGATCACACTGATGTCAGAAGCAACTAGAGAAGGACAAGCAGAGGGCAGTAGGAATGCTTTGGAATATTTGGGGTGTGAAAACTGCTAAGGGCTCAGGCTGACCGAAGCGTAAGGAACTGTTTACGAAGCTGGTTCACATGGTGGTAGCAGCAGGTTGCTTAGTGCAGCTAGCAGATACAGACAGCTTTTCTTCCAAATGGGAGGAGGGTGTGTTTATCTGTGCTGTTCTCCTGTGGGCAGATTGGGTTGGTTAAATTCATCTCTCTGTAACCATGAGGATGATGAACAGATGTGCTGCTCACATGATGCCATTTTTCTACCAATGTAGCTGTACCTACTTTGAGTACTGTTGGATTTGTTGGTGCTTTGTACTTCTTGTAGAAACAGTTGCATTGCCATGGAGTAACAGCAGGGTTACCTTTCTTGCTTTCTTAATAAGATATTTGCACAATCTTATAAATATATAAAGGCAGACAGATGAAAGAATGATGTTTACACCAAAGTTGTTACAAAATTTTTAACTGGTTGTATAGGCCAGGTGATTCACATAACATTATGTTGCATTTCCTTATGTTAAAACAAGTGTGTAGATTAGCAAAGCATCCTTTAGTGATATTAATTTGGACTAAGACTTATTGATCCAGACAATGTACCCCCAATTTTCTATGCAGTTAGGCAGGGCTCAAAGTCTTGGATCAGGATTGCTTCTTTTCTGAGAAGACTTGATGCTATAAAGTCAGAAGGAGGTCTGCTGACATTTATGAAGTGTGCAGCTGGCCAGATTTTGCTATCCACAGAGCCACATCAAATACATCATTTCAGGCAGAATTGGTTAACGTAAAATTGGTGCATCACTGTTTAGATTTTAAGGAAAAAAAAAATCCTTGCCCCCAGATATGTGGAAAATTTTCAAAATTATTTTAAAACAGAATACTTTTAGAGTAAGTTGGGTTTTTGTAATGGACAGGACCTGTGTGTTTTATATTTTAATTAGACCTCTTTAGTGCCACCTGTAACATGCTTCTAATCTGTTTTACTAATAAATCAGCATCCATTACTAGCAATCAGTAAGATGAAACGGTTTTAGAGTAACTTGACTGTTTTCTACTGTTTGGCCTTGAAATTTGAAGTTGTGTAGTGTAAGTTGTTTGCCTTCTAAAAATGTTGAAACTGAATTTCATTTATTTTCATATGGTAATTTTGTTGTCTTGAAAAGCTGCAATATTTTCCAAGTTTAGCTCACATTTTAAAATAATTGTACTGCTGAATACTAGGTTCCAGGCATCATCTACTCCTATTTAAAATGCACAAGGAGAAAAGTTGAATGGACAATGAAAGTAGACTTAGCTTTTGCCTAATATGGATCCATGTGAATTTTTCAACTTGAGAATGGATTTCTGACATTAACTATTTTCATACTGAATGAAAACTGGGATCCATTTCTACTTCGTGACATTGTTCTTTCTTAAAGTTAACTTTCATGCCCAATGCATTTTACAACACAAAAGGGAAATATTTTCAAAATCTGAAAAGATTGGGTTTAACTTGAGTACTGCATGAGGTCATAGTTACATATCCTTAGCTGTAGCTTTTTATTTCGTGTTTTGCCTTCAAGTTGAGTTAGTACATGCCATGTTGACATGCTTTAGAAGGGAGGCAGGAAGCATCTTAGCATCTTCAGAAAAAAAAGCAGGATTGTCTTTATTAATGTCCTCTGTTAAGCTCCATAACAGGAGGTCTTTGTAAGGATTATTTTTTTCTCAAAATAACAGAATGTCTACCTCAAAGTTAAAGTAATGTACTTTAACAGACTTCTAAAAATCGCTGCTCTTCGGAGTACTAGGGAGGCTTGAACTGTCCGGCTTAAAAATGAATTACTGAAAGTATACAGATACGTACTTTATATATATACATATGAAATCATTGGTTTTTTGAAGATGATCAGGAAACCAATTACTATTTCTTATGACACAGGAAGCAGCAAACAGTTTATAAACAAAAGTGTGTTGTCACATAAAAAACAGTACAATGGTGGAACTTATTATTGTGGATATTTGAAGGTTTTAAGTTTAATAAGTAAAATGAAAGGTCCATTTTGGAGATAGGAAATATGACATGACCTCCAAATTGGAAGTTTATATGACTACTAGGGATTGACAGTACATGCCTGTGGAAGGATTGGTTTAAACATGTATTTGGAGGTGTTTTTT
>VXBJ01002865.1:7413-18799 GCA_013400055.1 Nycticryphes semicollaris | reverse complement strand
CAGACAGGGTATATGAGTATCTGCGTGTTAGGAAAGTTAAATAAGAAAACCTGTATTATTGACATTGTTCCTTTGATCTTCCTGTTTCTTCACTTTCTTTTGTGCTTTTACTTTCCTTTGTTTCCCTNTTTATAAAATATAGAGTAAATGTTTTCTTAGGTAATGGAGCGATTATACCTTAGCAAATTGATGTATTTGTAAATGAATGTGTTTTTCTGTATGAATACCTTGTTTTGCTTGTTTTGCTTTGCACCGTACCAGCATTCCAGTAAGCTGTATTAGGAATGTACGTCGTTCACGTTTTGGTCTTTCAGTTTTTTTTAAAGTAAGCTAATATGTCACTGCTTTATCAATACAGGGTCAAGCAAACATACTTAGTACTTAATATTGAAAGGTGGTGGTGATTTTGAAGCTTTTAGTTCTTCTGTGTTTTTAGTTGGAAGTTGCAGAGAGGAGATTATTCAGAGAAAGCAAACTGATGCACAAGTAAACTTAACTTGAGGAAAACATGCCACTGTGAACGAATTTGTCGGGTAGTGACACTTCAGAGATTTTTCCACTTAGTGTACAGTGTACTTAATTGATAGGCCTTTTTCCAAACTAGTTGCATAAATAAATCACATGCATGGTCTAGCATTCAGGCTTTAGGAGAAAGCTTTTCAAACCAGACCACAGATCACTGCATACTCATTCAGCATTATAGACGTGGAACCTGAGATAAAGAGAACTGTAGCTGAAAAGTAAATGCATATATTTATGGAATCTTACCTTTTTAGTTATAAGTAAGCAGTAGTATATTTTCACTATAAAATTACTCTAAGTTGTTAGTGCTGGAAATAGGTAAGCAGCATTTAGGTGTTTTACTGGATGAGTAAACTTAAGGAACTCTGCGTTGTCTTTAAAGCTAGATTTTGAAAGACTTTATTATAAGACTTGAGAAACGTGGGTAGATCTCCGTTCCTGGTGTGTCTAACTTAAGGGAATGAACTGACTAGTGGGAAAAGTTGGATTGCAAAGATTGTTTCAGAAGTGCATAGAATTTGCAGAAGCGCACAGAATCTATTTACAAGTACATAGAATAGTACTGTTAATGTATTGAAGTTATGTGTTCAAGAAATTAGGATATAGCTAAAGGCAACCAATGTCATCAGCAATAAGGTGATGACAGCATGATGATGGTTGTTTTTTCGTTTGTTTTTTGGTTGGCTGGTTTTTTTTATTGTTGCTTGGTTCTGATTCACTCAAATTATAAAAGACATGTTTTGTTCACCTGTAAAATTCTGAAAATAACGAGACCTATCTGGGTAAAAAAAAAACCCAAACCTAACATTCTGTTCCTGTCTTTCTCAACCAGCTGGTTCTTGATTGGAACATGCCAATCTTGGTTGTATATCTGTTTTTTAGCCTTTTTATATTTAAAGTACATAGATAGACTCCAGGTATGGATATCAAAGCAAGGAATTGTCTTGATCTGATGTTATTAATACAAGTCTCAGATTAAGAGCATGGAAGTGATTAGTTTTGGCAAATCTGAAAGGATTTATTTTAAAGACGTGCTCCATGTATTTAATTCCAGATTTGGGATCCAGTACAGATATCCTCTGTCATATGATGCCTTTCTATAGTTATGATGTTCCTCATACTTGTGGTCCAGATCCGAAAATCTGCTGCCAGTTTGATTTCAAACGTCTTCCTGGAGGAAGAGTAAGCTGTCCGTGGAGAGTTCCACCAGAAGCCATTCATGCTGGAAATGTTCAGCACAGGTACAGTTTTTACATATTCTGAAAAGGACTAAGTTTAAAAGAAAAAAAAAAGTAAATTCATGCTGGTCAAAGCTGGCATCTAGCATAGCTTGGTTAATATATATACTTATTAAAATTAACTTTTCATAGGAAGAGGACACCTATTGCTCAGCCTAGTGTTTGCTTGTAATTGACATTGAAATTTGAAGGTAGTTTATGATTAAGGAAGATGCATTAAATTTTTTTTTCTTTTCTATTCATAATGCATGAGTCTGTTACTATCTCTGAATGCTAGATAGAACAGAGTCATCTGGTTATAGTTATGTTACTGGTTTACTGTAGATTAATGAATTCTGTGAATAGTGATTTGCCTCCTGCCAGCAGAAGACTGCAGGGACAACATGGTGTAGTATGCTGTAAATGCAAACAGTGAGGTATTTTTCACGGTATATGTTTGCAAAACTTGGCAATCTGTGCCTTAGGTTTCCTGAAGTGGACGCTTTAAGTGAATCTGCGTCCTGTCTCTTTCATGTGCTGGGCCAGGGAGGGAAATTGTATTAACCTCAATTCTATTTTTCGAACAGAAACACCGAGTTGTTTTGTCACTGGTAAGAATCAAGTTTAGTTTTATAAAACTGCTTTTCACTTTTGGGAGGAAGGAGGTGGCGGAGAACCACCCCAAAACAGAAAGGGGCAAAATAAGAGGGAAGATAGAAATGCTAGGTTTTTTTCTAGAGAAAGATTATATTCTATGGTCCTGGTATTATCTTCAGGCCTTCAGACTGTCCCAAATTCAAGAGTTAGAAATTTAGATAGGTGTTTATAATTGTTGCAAATTGCGGAGTGTAACAAAAATATTAAGGGTGGCGGGATGACTTTTTGGTTCTAGCCTTGATACTGAAGTTTTGAAGTGATAATCTGATAATGATGTGTTGGTTGTCTACATGTCAAGGATGCATGTCCTTTTTCTGAGTCTGAATTTTGCCAAATATCTTGAAAACTGCACTTTCTCAGTAGAATTAAGTTATGAAAATGTATTGAAGATAAAACCAAAATAAAACAATACATCACAATAATAATATTTTAAGGTAGAAATCGTAATGATGGTAGGAGAAAGTAATATTCTTTAAAAGTAGAAAAATGAAAGCTGAACGTGACAGAACAGTAGAGCTAATACAGGAATCATTATGATGCACCCAGTGCTTATAAAATGTGAAGAAAAACTCATGTGTCTATTAAACTTGTAAAAAGAAAAATCTTGAATCCAAATTAGCTGAGACAAATATTTCTAGAAGAGTAACAACTTGTTTAACAAGTACCTGGAACTTACAGACTATAAATATATTGTAGAGAGCCTGCTTGGAATGCTTTTTAAGGTTTTTGTTCTTCAATTAGATCTTACTTTACCCCTGCACTTCCAAGATGCAACCTTTGCATAATAATCTAAATTAGACCTTGTAAGATTGAGGTTTCTTCATCATTTTTATCTGAAATAATAGAATAAAAGAAAAGGGGCAGGTATGTAGTTAATATATGATTGAGTTGAAAAGATCATAATTTCAGTATGATCCCTGAAATTAATCTTTTTCAGCAGCTGTTGCTAGACAAGAACAGTTTTGGTGTCCTAACAGGGAGTTTAAAGAGCAGTATTATAATATCTAAAGTAATACATAGGGGAAAAGTGAAAACTAAAACATGGTCTTTGAGTTGGGAGCCTGGTTTATTTACATTTAGAACACTGCAAGGAACACAAGAACCATGCTTGGAGAGTGTAATTTCAAATAAATCCACTGAAACATAGGAAGTAGTGTTTTCCTGGAGCATGCTAAAAGCACTACTCATATCTTACAAAAAATAAAAAGTTGGGGTATTGTAGACAACCAAAAACTTCAATGATCTAAACTCTGTGACAACACAAGTTTTACAGCTGTTATGACGAGGAGATGTATGAGACCCCTAAGTAATTGGAAAATTTATCTTTATGTAATAAGATTTCCCAGGTTAAAGGTCTGTAGCACATTAATGTGTCTCATCTCTGATGACTTTATTTTTTTAGACTGGAAAAATATAGATCTATCTACACTATATGGATCTGAAAAATGTATTTGATAGGCAGGATTAATTTTGAGGCAAGGTTTAGATCGCTGACATTTCTTCAAATTTAAGAAAAACGGATCTTGAGTACTTAGCTGGGTACTGTTGCTTTTGATTTTAATACTATTACGGCTATACATATATATATATATATAAGAGATATTGAATTGAAAACTTAAGACTAATATCTATGGGATTTATCATTGTTTTGCTACTTCAGTTGTGATTTGGTAGGAAAGAATGAAACAGCAGCCTAATTGAAAGCCTGTACTTGTTACACTTTGTCACAGCTTTGTTTATAAAGATTGTTGTTGCACTTACCCTGTTTTGTAGTNTGCAGTAAGATTTCCCTGGGGCCTTCTCTTCTCCAGGCTGATCAACCTCAGCTCTCTCAGCCTGTCCTCACAGGGGAGTTGCTACTTGCCTCTGGTCAGTTTTGTGGCTCTCCTCTGGGCCCACTTCAACAAGAAGTCTGTGTTCTTCCTGTGCTGAGGACTCCAGAGCTGGATGCAGTCTTAGGTGGGTTCTCAACAAAGTGGAGTAGAGGGACAGAATCACCTCCCTCAACCTGCTGGCCACAATTCTTTTGATACAACCCAGGATGTGGTTGGCTATTGAGAACTACATATTGAGCACACATTGTCAGCTCACATCCAGCTGTTCACCCACGGTACCCCCAAGTCCTTCTCCACAGTGCTTCCCTCAAACCCTTCATCCTGCAGCCTGTATTGATACTGGGGGTTCTGCCAGCCCAGGTGCAGGACCTTGTACTTGACCTTGTTAAATCTCATGAGGTTCACACAGGCCCACTTCCTGAGCTTGTCCAGGTCCCCCTGCCGTCTGCCAACTTGCTGAGGTCTGTGTCATTGATGAATATACTGAAAGTACTGGTCCCAATATGGACACTCGGAGGGACATCTCTCATCACTAACCTCTATCTGTCCATTGAGCCATCGACCACTGCCCTCTGCATGCAACTGTCCTACCAGTTCCTGATCCACTGAACAGTCTGCTCATCAGATCTATATCTCTCAAATTAAGAGAGAAGAATGTTGTTAGGCACTGTGTCAAAGGCCTTACAGAAGTTCAGATAGATGACATCTGTAGCTTTTCCCTTGTCCACTCATGTAGTCACTCATTATAGAAGGGCTCTAGGTTGGCTGTCTTGCATCAGCTCTCTGTCCTCCGTGTGCCTTAGTGTGGAATGTTGAAGTTCTGGCTTCTCACACTAGCAAGAAAAAACAGTTGTTGGTGTTTTTCCCCTGAACGGGAATGAGCTCTTTTGTTAGCTTGTTTTACTGTGTGTATCTCTCTCCCATGGATGGGAATATGAAAGAATCTGTACTCCAAGTTGTATTATTCAGTTAAGGAAGTAGAAAATGGACTTTCACTTTCTACTGTTGAAGAGCCTGATTTTATGCTTCAGCTTTTTTCTCGTTATGATTAGTGACATTGGGCAATGTGCAACTGGCATTCAGAATTATGTTGCTGATGTGGCATTGATGGTTAATGTTAGAGATTGCCAAGCTCAGGAATATGAAATCATCCCCTTAGGAAATGCTCATCCTGTCTGCATAACCATCTTCTCCACAAAATTACTTGAACAGAACATTAACAGTCCACCAAATGCTTCTGTTTTCTCATTGAGATAGCTCATCAGAGTGAGTCCCTAATGCTTCATGTGCAGTATGGGCTGAAGTCGTAGGAACTGTGAAGCCATGACCACAGTCAAACCTGTCACACAGGGCTTGCTATAGCTGCTGCAAAATTTCTTGATTCCCACAGATTCTGGGTGGCTACTGCTCCTCTTCCTTTGACACAAGAAGGGGCAAAACCAACTACGTGATTTGTTTTGATATGTTTTAGCCAAATATTTGGAATTTTTGCTTTAAAGGAATGCACTTGTCATACGAAGGGGTATTCTTAATTTCTGAAAGGTCTTAAGCTTTCATGGATAATCTGAAAGCTTACAAAAAAAGGTGAAAAATACTCTTGACAATTTTACTAACAATGTTAATATACCTCAGTGTTGTCAAATAAGAGTGCAGTTAGGGTTGCTGTAAATATTGAGAACTACATAGTGTGTCTTGTGTACAATTCCAAGAACTTCGATTGTATAAAACCAATTTGAGAGGTTTTTTTAAAAGCCATTACAATGGAGTTGCTGATGTGTTACATCCATAATTACAGTGCTACAAAAAGTTTACCATGACCGATGTCTTTGGTTTTCAAATTTTCATTCAGGTAGGCAGGATAAGCATATATCAAAATGTATCTAATAATGTCTTGCTGGGGAACTAGAAGGGAAAAGGGTGAAACTTCATGGAGTCTATTTTTTTTTTTTTTCCTCCATAAGTATTTTTCATCTTCAGCAGGGGCTTTTCATCAGGGGTTTTCTGCTTATTCTTCCTCACTTGCGTATGAAGTAGTGATTTAGGAAGTTATTTGAGAGAAACTTAAGAGGATACACCTGACTTGGGACATACAGTTTTTCTTTGGTCTATTTGGAATTGAAACTGGTTTGCAATGGAGGAAGATCCTGTTACCTTGTCAAAAACACCTAATAATCCTACAGTTATGAGTTCTCTGAAGAAAGGGAGAACAGTAGCACCAATGAATTTTTCAGGAGATTTGGAAAGAAACTAGAGGAGGACTTTGAAGAGAGAAGTCAAAGTCAAAATAACTGTAACCTTTCCTGAAGTCCTGTATTTTTCAGGACGGTCTAAAATAATGTATGTTTCCAGCCGTAGGCTGTGTGGAAAATTTGAGTTAGGCAGGCTTCTCAGCAGGTAGAATTACAAACTCTTGTGTTGTACCACTTACTTTGTTAGTTGTGTGATGAGGATGTTTTTTATGTATATATCAGCAGCCTGTTGAAAGTCATGGAAAATATTAATTCAAGTAAAATAGTTGGTAATCTGAACTATAAATCAAACTACAGACAGAGAAGGGGAAACTATGAGGTGGGCCTATTGTAGTCTCAGCATAACTGAGACTGCAGATCTTGTGCCCCCTTTCTCCCTCCAGAATACAGTCAGACCTTGTGTTTACTAAATATTTTTATAATTGTATAAACATACCCTGACATACTGGTCAAACAAATATGGGTTTAAGATATATTGGACTTGATTCAACTTTCACATAAATGTTTATGTAACAAATCTTCAAGGGTATGAGTCGAAAATAGATTTAAGTAGGCTGTCTATTAAAAAGACTTGTAGAAACAAAAAGCTCACCGGAATCTCGATGTTGCTGCTATTTTCTTTTTAACATGTTGTCATTTGTATTCCTGTTTTCTTAAATATGCTAGTATTATTTTCATGACTTTAGTTAGGGAGGATCAACATTTGATAGTGATTGTGGTTGGGAAGGGGAGGGAGGGAAAAATGAAACTTTTCAGTAACCCAGACATCAGACCTGTAACTTTGAATACGTTGCTGCTTAATGACAGAACTGATATTTTACCTGTCAGAGTTAGCAGGTGCCAAAGGATAATTTTACTGCCTTTTTTCTGTGTGTGTATGTGTGGGGGTTTTGGGGTGGTTTTGCGTTGTGTTTTGGTTTTTAAGGCCAAAAGCAGTGGATTTAATTTTTTGAGTGCTTAAAGCTTAAGAGGGCTGGCTATGAGAAGAGGAAACAGTGATTGCTAGTGGTAAACTTCCTTTTTTGTTTCTTTTGGCAAGGCTGGAGTTCTTCAGAGATTAATTTATGGGCAGTTTTTCTGTCAAGGACAGGAAGATGCGAAGCAAAGTATCCAAGGGAATTACCAGAGGGGATGAGAAGAGCTTGCTTATTATTGTAAATAAGGGTTGGAGAGGATTAGGATTGTTATCTAAATATAAAGCAGGTAAACATAATTTAAACTGAAGGTTAGTTTTGGCACAGGAACAAATTGATGCAGACTGACCTACTATTTGAGATGGAAGTTGATAAGCTTATTGGAGGATTTAATTAGCATAGCGTTTGCATCAATAATAGCTTGAATGTGGTGTCTCAGTGGGAGGAATTGCATCCAGCTTTTTGTTACAATGTGAGATAGGTGGACCCTAAACAAGACATGAAAAATTCAGCTAATGCACAACTTGATATCAAAGAATTGTTTTGTCAAAATTTGATCTTTATTCTTCTGTTTTCTAAAATGCCTTCTTCCTTCCCCCCTCTCCTCTCATCAAGGGCTTGGATGATTTTAGATCAATACAGGAAGAAGTCAAAACTTTTCCGTACTAAAGTTTTGTTGGCTCCACTGGGGGATGATTTCCGCTATGCTGAGAGCTCAGAATGGGATCAGCAGTACCAGAATTATCAGAAGCTGTTTGATTATATGAATTCTCATCCTGAGTGGAATGTTAAGGTAAATGTGAAAAATTTTCTGGTTTGTGGAGAAAAAAATATTCTCATTTTTCTGAGATTCTTCATGAAGATAAGTTGTAGCTGGTTTTTTTGTTTGTTTGTTTGGGTTTTGTTGGTTTCTTTTTTTAACTGTGGAGTTTAAGTATTAATTAACAGCAGATTAGTTTGTTTTGGCAGATTACATTTTTTTTACCTTTGCCACCTTCTCTCCCTCTGAAACAAAAACTTTTTATATTAATAATATCTGCTTGAAAACTATAAATAGTATTGAAACTAGATTATTTTAGAGAACATCTATTGTTTTCTTAGTACTCTTCTTTTCACAGGTTTCAGGCATTGTTATTTAAGGCTCACAGGCTTTGTTATTTAAAACTATTGTAGTTTTTTTATTAGAAGTTCAAGCAAATTTTTTTGCTTCAATTGAGTACTCTTGGTTTTATCTCCTAAAACAGACAAACAAATATTTCTGAGATGTGCCATTGCTTGCACATGTTGTTGAATATAATAAAAGCTAAGAGACTGACCTGGCTACAAATGGAGTGAAGATATTAATTCAATTATCAGATGAGATAGCACTTCAAATCATTAATTATGTTTGAGTGTTATAATATGCATTTATACATTCTAATGTGTAAGCTGAGTACTTTAGAGACTTCTTGTCCTATAGATATTTTCTGTTCTCAGGCACCTTTTCATCATCTTTCAACATGGGTATAAGAACCCATAACCTAGCAATCGCCCTAACCTGCACTCCGTAGTCTCTTATCCAGCAAAAACTGCAGGCTTTAGCTCTGAGGTCATTCTTCAAGGATCACTCCTGTCCTGAGGCATCTGAAAGATCCTTATCTAAAAGGTTTTGCTCAGCCCATTGTCAAGGACTCTAGAAGTCTACTTCATTAGCCCTGGCTTGCCAATCTGCATGAATACTTGGGAATCACTCGAACCCTTAGGGCCCTCCTAGACTCTCCAGCCCTTTTTCTGGTTCCTAATATCCAGGTAAAAAGATATGCAATACTCAATTCATCAACTTCATACCTAGGGTACTTTGCTTAGCTGGAGCGTTGTTGGCATTGGAGCACATCTTCTCTGCTTTTCTTCTCTGCTTTTCTTCTCTGCTTTTCTTCTCTGCTTTTCTTCTCTGCGTTTCTTCTCTGCTTTTCTTCTCTGCTTTTCTTCTCTGCTTTTCTTCTCTGCTTTTCTTCTCTGCTTTTTTTTTTTTAATATCTCACTCTATTTTGGGGTTAGGTTTGGTTTTTGTTTTGGGTTTTTTTTTTCTTGTTTAATATTTGTTTTGCTGGTTTATTTTTAATTTTTATAAAATGATGCCATTTATATTTAGAAATATAAGCTTAAGTGGAGAACTTTCACATTGTGCTACAGTTTCTCCAGTGGAGTACAACTAACTCCACAGGCAATAAGAAGTCACACTTAGCTTCCTAAGAAATTAGCTTATGTAAAGGAAGAGTTCACATTTCTTCCTTAAGTGCTGAGATACCTAGGATATTCTACTTACAGAAGGGGTTGCCTACTCTGCCTTTATGATCTCATGAGACATTTACCCCTTCAGGCAAATTTGAGATGTTTATCTATTAGATAAGTCCCTTCACACTGAGAATCTCATGCCAGACACTCTTCTGTACATGGCAGATTACTTTAAAAGGTACATATTTTGCTCTCGGGGAGTTTAATCTCCCATTTGGAAATGTCCTTTACATCTGTTATGCATAAATGAAGCTGACACTTTTTATATGCCAATAGAAGAGTATATCAGATTGTTTCACTGTTTCCACTTGCCTGAATGAGTTTTCTCCAGCTTTATTGACTCCTCCAGTGAAGTTTTCTTCCTCAGCTTTAACCCAGCACACAGAAGGGAAGCCACCTATACCTGATTTCTCTTGTTCCATTGATTTTTTTTTTTTTCATATTTTTTTTCTGAATTATGTCTTGTACAGCTGTCTATGATAGTGAGGGAAAATGTCAGGTCTCCTGAAAGTACCTGATAAGACTGTCACAGTAACAGTCCTTAGGTTCCAAGTCACTTTTAAAAGATTCTTTGGCTAAAAGCTTGTTTTCTGGTGCTGTAAATTGTAGCACGCTACTTTGTATGATTGTTATTGAAATAAAAATCAACCCCACCAAAGAAACCCAAAAAAGTGAGTTAATTTAAATTTGACTATATCACTATAGTTGATTTAGAGAATCCTTGTGGTAATGTGATCTTCTGTGCTGTTCCAATTTCCATTAATTGTTTTTCCATTATTCAAAATCCGGTTTGCCATCTATGCCTTCTTTAACAACACCTCTCAATACTGGCAACATGGACTTCAATCCCTCTCCATTTTTTATTTTCTTTTTTTGTACCCCATCTTTTGATCTACCCTGTAAACGTCTGTTACTGCCTTATTTGTCTGAGCATTTTTAAAAATGACCAGAAGATAATGAATTTTTGGTACTCCCCCATGTTACATCTCAAAACACAATTTCTTTGTATGTTTTTTTACATAATATAAGATATTGCTGAGTTCATGTATAAAAGAATTAATCACAAATCTCAAAAGAATGTTTTATTTGTTGAGATTTAGCTTATATTTTAGATATTGATTTATAGTTAAAAAGAAGTATTTCATATTTCATGAACCATAGAAAAAAGGTCATTTAGGCCAATTCCAGTGGAATGAGTGGGGACATCTGCAACTAGATGAGGTTGCTCAGAGCCCTGTCCAGACCTACCTTGAATGTTTGCAGAGATGGGACACCTGCCATCTGTCTGGGCAGCCTGATCCAGTGTTTCACCACCCTCATCATAAAAAAGCTATTCTGCTCGTCTGAAAAAGATGCAAAGAAACTTTAAAGCTCTTTAGGATAGGATTTCTGCTACAATTCTGCTGGAAGACTGGCGTATTTCTGAAATGTATATGAGACCTAGCATGTTCATTCCCTTCATATGTCTAAATAAAGAAAATGGAACTATGTTATAATAATTTTTCATTTTCATGCAGGCACAGTTTGGAACTTTATCAGATTACTTTGAAGCTCTGCGCAAAGCAAGCAATTTGGGTGAAAAGAGCAGCAATTCATTTTTCCCTGTTTTAAGTGGAGACTTCTTCACCTATGCAGACAGAGATCACCATTACTGGAGTGGATACTTTACATCGCGACCCTTCTATAAACGACTGGATAGAGTCCTGGAATCCTACTTA
>VXBJ01002863.1:117640-152847 GCA_013400055.1 Nycticryphes semicollaris | reverse complement strand
GTCCGGGTCCGGGTCCGGGTCCCCAGCAACCGCAGAGCCCTCCCTAGGACTCACAGACCCCAAGCCCCCAACACTCACCCGCCATTCTAGGTCCGCGCGTCCGGGTTGAAGGGTCTCCGCAGCCAATCAGCGCGCTGTCCGCGCGGGGCACGTCGGGAACTCTAGAGTTCAAGCCCCCGCCGCCGCTCATCCAATCGGAGCCTGGCGCGGAGCGAGGGCGTCACGTGTCGCGGAGCGAGGGCGTCACGTGTCGCGGAGCGCTTCCGGGTCGGCATGGCGGCGGGGCTGCTGCACGACCGGCCTGTGGCCGCTCGGCGTGGGGCCCGGCGCGCTGCGGATGCCTGAGGAGGTGTCTGACGAAGAGCTGAACTAAGCCACGGAGATGGGAGGGTGTCACCTGCCGCTCCCGGAACTGTCATTTCTTTGCCCTGCCGTGGGTGTTTTGCATCCTGAAAAAAACCCGTTGAGGCTTGCTGACTTGAGTACGCTGTGAGGAGATGAGTATAATATAACGCCCGGCGGACTGATACTGTGGAAGAGAGGCGTTTGGGTGCTGCCTTTGGAAATAAATAAAATACGTGAAATTAAAGCTTGAAAAGTTTGCGCCTCGTGTGTAGAACTGAGTGTTCTGCAGCGGGAGCAGCTGCTGGCTGCTCTGGGGACGTCGTTGTTGGCTGTGGCACCCGTTCTCTGTGGGGTCCCAGGAAGGCGGTGGGATGCTTGTGTCCAAATGACGCGTTTGGTAGGAGCTGTAGCTCCTCAGGGAAGGGCGAGCACAGAACGCTGCTGGGACAGGCTGCGTTTGTGGCTGTTCTTGTGGGGCAGCCCAGGGCTCTGCTCGGCCTTTAGACAAATGGACTCAGCAGCCACTGGGGCAGTCACACAGATGTTCTTTACGAGCCGTACTGGGGCTGCACTGGCGTTTCTCCTCCATGAGAGCTCCCTATGCCACCTGGTTTATATTTACAAAACCATTACATACTCATTCATTTTCCCCTGAAATCATTAATGTAATCACACCTATTCCCAGAACTAACAGCGTAGTCATAAGTTATTTAAACAATGGGTTTGCTAAGTAGGGTCACAAAATTCAACAATGTCCCTTCAACCTGCTGAGAGTGGCCCTGGGCCCAGGAGACCCCCGGTGGTGGAGGGCTGGGGTTGCCAGTGTGGACTGGTCCTGCTGGTGTGCCCCGTCTGCCGACCGGCAGCTCTTCCTGGGGTGGCACTTCAGTTCTGATGGCTAAGACAAATGACATCACCCTCCTGGTGCTGTCATGGCTTCCCTGCGTCAGGGCTGATGAGCCAGGTGTTTGCTGAGGGCAGGGTGTGAGGCCCGGGGGCGTGGGGTGGGTTCTGCTCCCAGCACCTGCAGGGTGGGGGTCCACGGGCTCAGCAGCTCGGGGGTCCTCCTGCGCTGCTGAACGTAGCTCCTCCTCATGTCTGTGTACTCCACATCCCTTGGGTGCGCTTGCTGGAGCTGACCCAGTCCTTGTGGAAGAAGTCCTTGAAAGAAAATTGTTCAATATTGTGTCCCTACTTAGCAGACCCGTTGTTTCAACAAGTGTCCCCTGCTCTGTGTGTCCCCCTCAGCCCCCGAGCGAGGCTGCAGCAAAGCCACCAGCTGGAAGTCACAGTGTGGCTGCTCTGAGCCTGTCACTGGGCCACCTCCTTTCCAGGAGAGTGGGGAACCGAGTCCTCTGGCTGTTGCCTCAGCCTGAGATACAGCAGATGGTGCAATGGCGATGCTGGTTTGGCTCCTTGGCCAAGAAAGGAGTTGCTTTGGCAAAGGGCTGTGCAGCCATCCTGCTGCAGACACCTGTGCATGCCCTGCCCATCCCTCCCGAGCAGCTCGGTCTCACCCTAACTGTCTCTGACTCATTTTGTCTGTGAGCTGCTGATGCTGGGGGTTGCATCACAGCACCAATTCAGCACTAGGCAGTTATTTTCCTGTTCACAGCGGGGACCCCTGGCTTTGCTCACGTATCGCACAGGCAATAAGCCCCCCGCCCTGGCGAGAGGGGTGCTGGCAGGGTGAATCCTGGAGTGTCATCGTATCACAGTCATAGACCGGTAAATTGTGGTGGTCGTAGATGCAAAACTGTGTTTACATGTGCACACATGATACAGCCCTTCAACACCCCTCTCCTCCCTCAGTCTGTCTTCAGTACAGCTGCGTAAAGAATAAATGGATTAACATTTTGGAAGGTCTTTAGAACAGCTCAAAGGTGGCCCTTCTCCTTCTCCAGATGCTCAGCCCTCTGATGTGTGTCTGTGGACCAGCAGCAGCCCTGCTGGAAGTGCTGAGAGTGCCTTCTGAATTGAGAGTAGCTGTGACCTGACTCTGACTGCAGTGGGGTGACGGAGGTGCTCATTGAAGTTTTGGTGTGATTAATTACCCTGTACTGTTTCTGGCTGATGGGCCATGTCATCAGCTGCATTTATCTGCGGTGTTCTGGAGGGACACAGCTGAACCTCCTCATTAGAGCGCTCTAATTGGATGCAACTGTGGGTTTGTTCCGTTTCAGGATCTGGATGTTATGGCTCAGGACAGCAGCCAAGGTCCCCGGCTGTGAACAAGAACACTGTTCCTCATGCGTGTGAGATCCTTCGGCCGGCATTCACTGGGGGATCTTTGCATGTTCAAAGTTTCCCACCATGAAGACGGCCAGAGTGCACAGCCTCTGAGCATTTAACCTGGGAGCACTCACGTGGGGGGCTCTTCTTCCCACCCCTGGCAGCCTGCGTGGCTGAGTCTGGTACCTGCCCACAGGGACATGGCTGGGCAGTGTGATCCCAGCCCACAGCCCCAGGGAGCTGGGGCAGGCTCTCTTTGGCAGGGATGGGTCTTCCTCCCCACAGCTCTCCCCCACCCCCAAGGGATGGTGACTCTTGTAGGTCCCTGGCTCACTCTCGGGTTGTTTCTATGCCTGAGCATTCCCAGACTGAGTTGTGACGTGGCTGCTGTTGGCAAGCCATGTTTGCTGTCCTCAGCGTAGGATTTCAGCGCCTGTCTGAACACTGGGCTTGGAGGAAGGAGAGAGGAAAAGCAGCAGCNCTGTGTGATACCTGAGCAAGGCCAGTGGGTAAGGGCAGTATCAAGGGCACTGAGGCAAACTGCTAAAATATAACCATAAAAATAAATCTGAATGCCTTTATTTTTGGAGCAGAGTTCTTGAAGTATTCTTGCATGGAGATCTGTCTTTCAGGAATGCAATAAAACAAAGTTAGCAGCTGGCGTTACCTTGTTAAAGTAAAATTTTCAGGAAACACAAAGCTCATGCTTTGATTTTCAGCTTTATCTCCTGCTAACTTAATTTGAAAACAGTTATTCTTCACTTAGAGGGAGAGCACAAACTAAAATCAGTTACTAAATCTGAATGCCCACGAACATTTATAGAAAGCATCTGCCTTCTATCTGATTAGTTTGTTTTTTCATGTAGGGTGGGAGTTTGCTTCTGATGCAGTGGTGTCTCTGCACAGCTCTGCTTCAGAAACGAGGACCTGCTGTGGGCAACTCCAGACTTTTCAAGGAAACCCGGAAACTTTTCTTCACCATAAGCTCATGGATTTCAGAATTGAATTTACTACAAGGTTCATAGTTAGGAAAAAGAAAGAATTTGGCACCTTAATTTCGGAGTAAAGTGAGTCGGAGGCAGAAATATGTGATGAAAAGTTCCGTGAGTCATTTAACAAACCCAGCATGGGTTTCACAAGCCCTGGTGGTTTTCATGCTTAGTCTTTGAGATTTTCATCTTGGCCTGAAGCAGAACTCCCTTGTGACTTTGCGGGGCTCAAGAGGCTGTGTGAGCGCTTACCTGCTCAGAAATAAAACAAATGTTCTCCCATCTACATGAGTTGTGTGCGAGGCTCTGTTCCTGGCGCTGAGCTGTCTGTTCTTTAGCATTTCTCTGGTGCTCTTGACTTTATCACAGCATTTGCCCTCTTGAGTCATCGGTGGTCGGCCACTGTGGCTCACCCCTCGTTGCTGCACCCACCCCTTCTCCTCCAGCAGATCCTCCAGGGCCACCCCTTCTGCACTTCATGCTTCCGCAGAACGGAGGCTGTTCTCACCGCTCGCCTTCTCTGCCAGTCCCGCATAGATTCTGTTTCAATCCTCCCTTCCTGCTTTTCCCCTCAACCCTTTCACTCCTTCTCCCTCCTCCTGTGGAAACAAATCTACAGTAGGTGTCTCCTGAACTTGCCTGAACTCCTTGTCCCAAGCACCTTCCCGACTAATCCTTTCCAGATGTCCAGGAACTTTTATGTTTAGCAGTTTCGCTCAAGTTCCTCATTCATTCTCAGATGGAGCAAACACTGTATTTCCTAATGTTATTTGAAAAATAAGACTGATCACAGCCTTCAGAGAAGTTGTTGCTGCCTCCAAATGCAGTTTTAAGCACCACTGCAGCCTTTTACCCCCAGATTGGTGCACAACAGATATTCACAGATAGCAGAGGAGTTTAATTTGCTGTAGCTGACTGTGCTCTGTGTCTATGAAATCCTGAGAGCGCTCGGTGCTGCAGTTGTACTCGCCGAGTGGCAGAGGTGTTGGCTTGCAATTTCCCAGCTACAGCAGCAGGGAGAAATGAGGGGATCTCTTTGATGTTCCCCTGACAAGTGACCCAACAACGGAAAGCGAGTTTCTCTGCCCATCATCTCACCTGGTTTCCAGTGTGGCTTTGGTTTCGGGAGGAGAACTGTCACTGCAGCAGGGGGTGCATGGTCAGTGGGTTCCTTTGGTCACGCTCTGCAGGTGACCTGTGTATCCCGTGTCAGGCTGCACTGAGCCCTGCAAGCCCCTGTGAGACTTGGTGCTCCTCTGTCCCCCAGCACAGCAGCTGGGGGACAGAGGAGCTGGGGGCTGACACGGGATGGCCCCCTGCTCCTGTTTTTTCCACAGCCCAGACAGTCTCTAGGCCACCTGGGGCAGGCAGAACGAAGAACATCAAGCCGGTAAGTCTCCTAACCATTCTGCTATGTGAAGAATGAATCCAAGAGCCTTTGCACACCATTAATCTTTTCCAATTCCTAAGAAAGTAAATGATCTCCTCTCGCTCCCATAAATTCAGCCTCTCTCTCTCTCCCGCTTCCCCCTCTCCCCCCCCAGTGTTTGAACTGTTCGCCAAGAGCTTTATTAAAAACTACAAGATGCAGTTCTGTTTCTAACTGAATCCCAAACAACTGTGTTAGGTGGAGAAGAAACATTTGGTGCAGTCAGCTTTAGAGCATTTTTGTGCATAGTCCATGGCCACTTGTCAGCCAGAGACCAGATTCAGCTCTGCTATAAGCATATTAGGACCTTTTCTCTTATCCCCTGAGGTCAGGAGATGAATTCAAGCTGGTCAAACCTCATGATCTTGTTTCCAAGAGCACCTGGCAGTGACTGCTGGGAGTAGCTCATAGGGTGCAGCAGAAGGGATGCTCCCCCTGAGACGGCAGCGTGGTCCAGTAACACCTCACCCTCTGCGTGACCTGGCCTGACGCTGAGCCTCCAAACGATGCTGCGCTCCAGACAAAGCTCTGCTCCAAACCATGCCGTGCTCCAAACGAAGCTCTGCTCCACAACGTGCCATCAGCCCTGGGAACACACTGTGCTGTGCAGCTGCCAGGTCCAGGCAGTTTTCCTGCCGCCCCGCTCCCCTGCCCTTAATGGGAGGTTTCTGGACATGCCGCAGACCCTGCTGCTGTCCTCTTGGCATGGCCCTGGCCAGTGTCACCTCTGGGGGAGGTGCGGAGCCGCAGGTGATGGTCCCCAGCTTCTGGCATCAGCAGAGAAGCTGCAGGCAGTGCTGGGAGACAGTGACCAGGGCAGCTGTGGAGGTGCTGGGACAGTGTGGTGGGACAGCAGGGTCCCGGGGAGGGTGGCTCTGCACAGCAGCACTGGCCCAGCATCCCCGCCAGCTGCCGTGCGTCACCGCCATTCCTTGGCACTGCAAGCAATGTGTCAGAGCCTTCTCCTCTTCATTTCCTAATGTTCCCTCAGTCTGAAACCCATCAACCAGTGCTGAGAAAAAAAAACATTTGTGGAGGAAGCCAAAGCAGAAGTAAGCAAAGCTGTTCCTTTGGCTGAGTTCCTCCAGCTCATGGTGTCCCGCTGCTTCGTTTGAGCAGGAAGAGCCTGCTCCTGCCTCATGCACCTGAGCACAGGGAGAGGACAGCAGTGACAGCAGTCTCATGTCTTGCTTTCACTGGCATCACACCCCTGCTTTGAAAACAAACGGGTGGCTCCATTGTAACGCTGGAGGAATCGTCATTCTGGAATAAATCCTACTGCTTTTATTGCTTTGGGTGGCTGAGAAATAAAACACCATCATTCATTTTCTTTACAAATTACATGCAGAAGTGGGTTCCACCATCTCCCTCTCCTTATGGAGGAAATTAAATAACTAAGAATTTTGAACAGAGCTGATCTTGAAGCCAAAAAAGAAAAATCAGGGTGTTGCTCAGCAGGAATTGTCAAGGTGTTGTTGATTTACACAGGCTGCACTTAAAGATGGTCATTTGATCAATGGGTTTGATATTGCCTCCAGTCTGTTACAATAATTGATTATTCCTGCCATTCAAAAACCAGACCTAATTTGCCATCTCTGAGGATTTTTTTGGAAGGTGTTGTAGTGGGTTTTCTGTACTGTTTCATGCTCAAGGAACCTTGAAATCTTCACTCTTTCCTGGGCCTTTCAAAGCAACCTCTGCTCAGCAGCCATTCTCAGAGGGCTGGGGAACAGGAGCACAAGAGTTTCCTTGAGAAAAACGTCTGAGTGTGGTGTGTGGAGGATGCACCTGGGCGTATGGTGCACAGGAGAGCAAGAACCTGGGAATGGCTACAGATACCTGCTGGTGCCAGGCCTGAGACACAGGGGGAAATGTTGAAAGCAATATCCTGGGTTGTCCAGGCCAGTTCTCTACACCCAGATTTCCTCCCTCAGGAAACCTCCACCTTGTGCAGGGCGTGGGAGAGCTCCTCTGGCTTTGCAGAGGAGAACCCAGTTCCATGCTATGGTTTCGGTATCTCCTTGTCCAAACTCTGGGAAGGAGGGTGAGAGCAGGTTGTGCAAGAGGGGAGACGGGGCTATGGTGTCTGGCTTGTGCCTGCGAGTCAGATGTCAGGAGCAGAGGAGGGGAGAAGTAAAGGATGGAAGAATCCAGATAACAGTGCACAAAGCAACAGCAACGTGAAGCAGGTCTGGAACCAGGGGGGGCTGTGGCTGATCCATCTGGAGCAGGGGACTGGGAAAGCACCTGAGGCAGCGACAGAACCCTTCTGCTAATGAGGAACCTGAAAACGAGCCCCTGCTGTTTGTCTAAGTCATGTCTGCGAGACTCAGGACCTCGGGTGGGCTGAGTCCCCCGGAGCGGCGGGGGGCCAGGCAGATGTTCCCCATCGCACCTGGCAGCTGGGGATCCCACGTTCCCCCGCCCGAGGCACAGGGAGATGGGAGCCAGCGAGGTGGAAAAACCCCAGAGGCAGCAGGGGAATAATCCAGAGCAGCTTTTGCTGGACATGACTCCCCCAACTCTAAAAGGCTGAGTTTAACGAGATTAGTCTGCAGGCGCAGGAGATGTCAGCCTGTTGGCAGGGCCGCCTTCGGTAGTTCCTCGTGCGCCAGGGAATGCTGTTGCTCATTTCATTGGCCTTGGCGTCACGTTGGCCTGTGGCTTCGCTTCTCAATTAGCCACATCTGCACAGCAGTAACAAACCGGGGACTGGGAAGCCCAGAGAGGGGTGCGGAAAAGTTCACCCGGGTGGAAGGAGCTCCCCACATCCCCCGTCCTGGGAGCACTGGGGCTGTCACCCAGCCTGACCCCTGTCCCCACCGGGACCCCCACCAGTATCCAGCCCCCCTTATCGCCACACCAGTGACGCTGTTGAGCTTGTTTTCTTGCTGGGGAGCGTGTGTTCTCTAGAGCTCCAGTTTAGATCTGTGCTGACATTATTGAAGCTACTGGTAATAAAACATGTCACTACAAGGGCCAGGGCCACATCTGATCCTGCAAAGAGAAAGCAAAAAACCAAACCAAACCCCAAAACTCAAAAAAAAACCTCAAATCAAACACATACTGACAGGAGGTCTGGATTTCCAGGGGTCCTGAGTGCTTGGTGCTGCTGCCCTGCCCCGTTGAGAGGCACCTCCTGGACCTGCTGCTTTGGCCATGTGGAGGGGACAAGTGGTGCACAGGAGTCACAGCTTCCTGGTGCCACATCATTGTGCGGGTGTTGAACACTCCCAGTGCAGGGAACTACAAATAAATGCTGTTGATGCCTCTGCCATCCCGTCAGGGATTAGTACATGCTGGAGCAATTTGCATGGGGATGAAACTTGGAAGAAAGGGTGATGCTGAGGGAATACGGTATTATTTATTATTGCCAGTTGCAAGGGAACAGCAGCAGCCTCCAAGCTTGTATAACTCTGGAATATGACTATTATTAGAACGGAAAGTTAGCAAGCAATTAGCTAATTGCAATTCACATTGTCTGTTGGCAATTATAAGGAGAACAGTTATAAACTCCACCAGATGGAACTCAAATGGGTCAGTCTCTCTTTTTTCTTTTTTTCCATCCCCAAAGGGCATTTGCTGTGAACTAAGCTACAGGTTCCAACCAGGGGAATATGTGGGTCCTGTGAGCACACATGCTCAAGGGTCCCTGCAGCCGGCTCTCCCCGGCGGTGGCAGAGCTGAGCAGCACCTTCCTTTGGCTGTGCCCGTGCCCACAGGTTTGCTTGCTCTGTGGTTTCCTTCATTTACCCTGCTGTGGTCATATTTGTTTAGTAGCCCTGGAAAACGGGTGAGCAGAGCAATCTGGCTAAAGTATGTATTCCCTCTTTTTGAGGTTATGGAGGGCTCTTCAGTCCCGAGTGAGACAGTCGGAAAAGAGATCCCTGGAGAGATTAGCAGGAGGTGAGACAGCTCTCTGCTCCCCTTGCAAGCCCCAGGAGGTGCCAGGAGGGCACTTTTCATGGGACAGAGTTAATCTCATTGCTTTCATTGGAAATACCTGAGTGATGCAGCACTGGAGCATGACTGATGGCACAAAACATGAGGCCTGGACTCAAGGGATCGCTCAGGACATGCTGTACAGTTGTTCAAGCCAACAGAGGATGCAGACATGCTCACTACCCGTGTGGGTTTATTGTCCTCTGGGTGAGTTTTGTACGTCACGAGCAATATTTTAACGTGATGCTATAGCTAAATGCCTACTGAATGGCTGAGAAGTTGTTCAGTTACCCATGAAGCATTTTTCTGTTGATGTTTGCTAAGGTGCAAGTGCATGGATACGGAATGGTGTGTTTAAGGCCAGAGGGACAGGAGTGACACACAGGAAAGCACAGACACCCTGAGTACTGCAGCCTGCAATGTGGTGGTCTGCCCCATCTACAGCCCATGCAGCAGCGTGACATGCAGTGCTGCTTTGACGAGTGGTTTGAAAACTATTCACGCATCTCAGATTCCTTGTTAGAATATGGACGAGAACAGACAGATTTGGCCTTAAAGATACAGCATTCCTAAAGATTCTGAGGCAAGCATTTGGCTAAAGGACCTCCAGTCCTAAAGAACCTCCATTTTCTGTGGTCATGGAAGGAGTGTTGCTCATCTCCCGGCACTGATGGCGATGCCAGTGACCGCGGCAAAAGAACATCCCTGTTTCAGGTCAAGCTGACACCAAAACAGCCACAGCTCTGCGATCTGAAACAGATTAAGCCTAGATATATGAATTTCATAAATAGTAATACAAACCCACTGCACACCTTAGGCTGATATTAAACAGAGGATGAGTTGGTATTCATCTTAGAGCGAATGCACTGTAATGAAATGGCAACATCAGGTTCTACTTATAAACCCCAGGTTTCCCATAGGAGGCAGTTTATGGAGTGACCATTTATTAAAGACAAATGCTATCATTCGAAACATATCTCACGTAGAGCAGGGGACTGCCTGATGCAGAGGGGTAGTAACTGGAGATGGAGCTTTGCATTTACAAGCCATTGATTTAAACAGGCTCGGCGTGTACCGGAACGTGTGATGATAGCTGCCGGGTGCCCCAGTGTCCACCGAGCACCCCGGCCCCTGCCTCCCACCGCGAGCACAGACCACAAGGTGCTGAGTGCCACGGCCCAGGCCAGACATGCTTAACTTTAATATACATTTAACAGCAGGCAGAAAGATAACCCAGTTACCCTGAGTCAGACCAGTCTGTGCTTAAAACATGCAGGTGTTGGCTGGGGGCCTGGTCCCAAGGGGCTGCTTCAGTCCCTGGGTGCTGAGCTCCGCTCCCCGCTCCAAAGATCCCCAGAAATGGGAGTTGGATCCTGCAGAGCATCGGATGGGGCTGGAGAGGACCTTTTCCAGAAGATCAGGGTAAGAGGATTCCTACTTCTGCCCAGGAACAGAGGGAGTCAGTGATGTGGTACCTCCTCCAAGGTCCCCCGGACTCTGGGGTTTCTGATTTGGGATTATCACTCAAAAAGACTCACAGGGGTTTGTCTTTTGGAGGGAAGATGCTCCCCAGTTTTGTCTGTTCCTTTTGAGGCACGCCAATGCTAGCACCCACTAGTCACCAGCCTGATTTTCTTTTCCTTTCATGATTGAGTGATTTTGAGCTGCGGGGCAAATGTTAAATATTAACAAC
Source organism: Nycticryphes semicollaris (assembly GCA_013400055.1). Classification (NCBI taxonomy): domain Eukaryota; kingdom Metazoa; phylum Chordata; class Aves; order Charadriiformes; family Rostratulidae; genus Nycticryphes; species Nycticryphes semicollaris. Next base: position 142,217 of record VXBJ01002863.1, on the reverse strand, counting down.
TGCTGTAAAGTCACATCTGCAGGCAATTTTGCTATTCACCTGGAAAGAAACAGCGCTCATTCAATTAATTGAAAAAGTATACGCTGCCTTTCTGATATCTTTCGAGATAGATCCTGGCACCCCCAAAAGATGGTGCTTTTTGTTTTTCATTTCTGAGATCAGAGGTCTAGGACAAGAATGTCCTTCACAGGCAGTAGCAGGTAACATCGCATGTGTTCTCGAAGCGTAAATTCCATTTGTTGCGTGTAGAAGAACTTTCTGGCTCAGTGTAGTATGACATTTGCAACCATTTAATTAGAATAAATTCCATTTTTATGCTCCATCCGGCTTTTAGTGTATCAGCCAAACCATTCGTAAGGGACAGAATGTAAATCCTGCCTGTGTTTCCCTCCTGTGCTCTCATCAGGGATCCCTCGTGCCAACACCGCCATTCCTGTCAGAGCTCCCAGGGGTCAGCAGTTCAGTTCCTGAAGACCTGGGTGAAATCACAGATTTATTTTGGGTGGAAAGTGACCCTGGAGCAGGAGAGGTTCAGGATGTGTCCCTGCTCCTGGTGCTGGGCACTGGGTAGGAAGACAGGACCCCGAAGTTGCATGGCTGGGGGCTGTGGCAGAGGAAAAGGAGCAGGTAAGCTTGATGCCCTCAGGGAAGGTGAATGAGGAGCAGGGACATCCCTGAGCAGGGGCATCCCACAGCAGGGACAATCTCAACCATAGGCCCTGGAGAAGTGAAGGAAACTTTTCTCGCAGGAAACAACCGACAGAAATGTCTAATCCCCACCAGACCTGGGGTGGGCAGCGGTGCCAGCGAGCGGGTACTTCCTCTCTGTCTGTCTTGGGGACAGCTGTGACATGGGGACCCGGGTGCTGCTGATGAGGGCCAGCTGCCAGCGTGGCTGACTGTGGCACTGCTGCCTGAGCAGGGCATCGCCACCAGCGACTACAAACAGCCCAGAGGTGAGGAGCTCTGCTGCAGAGCTGGATGGCTAAAATTAGACATCCACTTAGGACAGCCAGCCTAGAGAAATGATCAGTTTTGTATTGACTGAGAAAATTGATTGTAACAAGAAAATAGAATTCTCTCCCACGGAACTTGGTGTTCCAGGTGACCTGTTCCTGGGAATGCAGCTGGAGTTTGATATCCCCCTGTGCTGAGCCTGCTGGCCCCTAAATGGGACGGGGAGAGGGGGTCGGGGGGGAATAAGCAGCAACCCCCCAAAAAGGCAAACTTTATCTACCAAGGGATCTCCTGGCTCCTTTATCCTCACAGCTCCACATCTGGCAGGGAGAGGAATGGGGCAAGGGAAATGCATTGCCTGCCTGCGTATACAGCTCAGACAGGTTGGTGACAGCTCGGCAATGTAAATGATGCATATTAAGCCCTAAATAAAGTGTGAGGAACATGTTTGGGATCAGTAAATCCATCCTGACAAAAAGAAGCGAAGGAATGAAATCCCTTTTCCCAAACAGACCAGTAAGTCTGTGGACTAAATGGAATCTAGTCCCACTGAAAAATGGCTCCTGAAGATTTATGGTTACGGACAGCCTGCTCTCAGCAGGTCACACACGAGTGTGTACCCAGCAACAGGGAGCCCTTGGGGAGCGTGAGGCTCAGTTCAGGAGTGGGGGTCACATTCCCCCTGCCCCCCTTCCCCCCAAATGCTCAGGCTTCATTGAACCCACTTCATCTGTGTGCATTTACAGCTGGGTTCATCACGTTTCCCGCTGCGTTCCCCCATCAGCCATTCATCAGCCCCAAGGAGCGGCTGCAGCCAAATGTCCCCCTGACTTTCAACAGACTTGTGGCCTTTCTTCTCTGCACAAGTGGTCGACTTAAGATAAGCCCAGGGTCACTTAAACATGCCTCCCTCTGAATAAACACAGCAGCCGTGATGTGTTACAGGCTGTTACCAAGAATCCCCCAGCTGAGGAGAAGGGGACCCTCTATTTTTGTTGATGCTGGAGGGTCACCCATCCTCGAAGGACGCCAGGCAGTCGGGACAGCCTGTGGATGATGATGGAGCAGCCCCACCACACTCACCAAATGACATTTGGAGGCAATAATCAAAGGCAAATTGCACCTGAGCAGTCATGTTGCAGAGAATGGTGCAGGGAGGAGCCCAGGGATGCGTGTGCTGCTGCCTGAGCTGGGGAACGGGTGGCTCAGGGTCTGCTCCCGGGAAACGGAGACAGCTCCAGGCTTAAAGCAAAACAGGATTCAGTCCCACTTCAGCTTTGCACTGCTCAATTCCCAGCAGTTCTGTGCCCGCTCCCTCAGCCCAACCACCTGCTCCAGCAGATTCATGTTTTGCAGGGAAATCTTTTCAGAAAAGACAAAGCATCTGGAGAAAGGCTGGAGGCAGCCGCTGCCGGCAGCTCGGGGCAGACCCAGCCATTGCCCCATGGCTGAGGGCAAGGACTGGCAATGGGAGGCTGAGCATCACACCCCCGGTCAGCACATCCCTCCCTCCTGGACCAAAAAGCAATCTCTCCTTTCCTGAAGGCATTTGGGTGAGAAATCAGTGATTCTGCCAAGAAATTCCCGTGGAGGAGGCACAGGGATTTCTGTCCCCTGGCCCAGGCCAGTCCTGCCCAGCCAGCCCCAGTGTGGTACAGGGAGGTGCCCGAGGCTGCAATTTGCAGGGAATGATCCTTTCCATACTTAATCATTAAGACCTTGAGTTTTTAACCAGTTTTCTGTATGTTATTTGTTGCCCTTTAATTTGAACGGGGGCCAAAAAGGTGGGATCCAGATTGCAGGCCTTTTCCCAGTGCCTCTTTCTGTTCGGGGGCTGCTGTACTTGGTCTTTGTGGGCTGCAGCGAGGTCACCTTGTGCTCCCTGGGCCCTGGAGAGCACGGTCTCCCCCCAGGCTGTGCTGTTTGGGATGCTGGGGTCAGGCTGTGTCTGTCCCAGGACACGGGGCCATGCTGCCAGGGCGCGATGTCGGCTCAGGGCGCAGGAGGCTGCCAGGACACCTCACCAGATGCACATTGTCTCTTTGTTCCTCTGAAAAACCACAAAAAAGTTTCTCCCTTCACAGTTCAGTGATGCCCAGACAAAGATGACGTGAAATCTGTGGGAAGACTTATTTTATTACAATATAGGAATTCACAGAACCAGATGTTTAAACTTAGCCATTGCTCCTCCATACCAGCACCGCTGCCTCTGCTCAGTGGAGCTGTTTGCAGGATTATTTACAGTGCTTTAAACGTGTCCTCTGCTGCTTTGGGTCTCCAAAAGCTGCTTGGAGTCAGGGCCGATGCCACAGAGAGTCCCCTCCATTCCTTCGAGCCCCAGGGGAGAGGACACAGCAAAGCTGGGGCCGTGGAAGGACAGGGGAACACGGTGCCCCTCGGCAACCCCACCATGTCTGGCTCTGCCTCTGCTCCTGTGGGGTTTCAGGGGTGTCTCTGCTCCTGTGGGGACCCCAGAGTGGGCAGCCTTTCCATAGTACCCTGAATCAAACCCAGCACCTGGTTTTTCTGGTTTTCCCTGCTGTTTCCCAGCCAGGCTCCCGCAGCAGGGTTGAAAGGCTGGAGATGTGTCCCTGGTGGGACCATGCAGCGGCAGCTGTTTTGCAACAGCCCAGGATGGCCTTTCCAAACCCAGCCGGCATCTGTTAGTCAATCCGAGCGCAGCGGCTCAGGGTCCCTCGGCTGGAACAGGGAAGCAAGGCTCACACGCACGTCCAGCCTGGCAAGGCTGTCTGTTTCCCCAGCATCCAGAATTTCATCTTTTCCACCTTCCCTCTGCCAGCACAGTCCTTATCCACTGCCCTGACACCTTCAGGGTTTATTTCAAGCTGAGCCACGCTGCCTCCATATGTGCTGCTGCCACTGGTTGTTGGTGTTTGAAAACTGATGCTGTTGTTGGTCCTTCTTTCCTCCATTCAGAAGTTTTCAGTCCTTAAAAGCTCATTCATCTTAGACAAGCCTAGTGGCAATTACAGCCCTCATCCCGCAGGATCCGTTAACTCCTTCTCCCCTGTCAGCCTGCAGTGCAGGGAGCAACAATCACACCTGGTTCTAATTACAGCGGGGGCAGAAGCCCAGCATGTTCCCTGCACTCCTCTCAGAAGAGGGAGAGGTGGCTACGGGAAGGGGGAACAGGGTTTACGGGCCCAGAGGCAGGAGGTGGGCTCATTGCAACCCAAATCTGATCCTGCAGGGAGCTGTCAGTGCAGTGTCACTTCACTGGGGAAGGACCAGCTCCCAGGGACAGGAAAGGTGGAGGTGAGGGAAAGGTCTGCGGGGAGCCCTCCGCAGCCATCCACAGCATCGTCGCAGGGCAGTGGGAAAATGGTAGTTCCCCAGCAGACTTTGTAAAGTTAAATTGTGAAATTATAAATTTGATCATCACTTGTTGCCTTCCCTCCCCATATTCCTGGCTGCTGGAGGAGGAATTAGCAAACATTTGTGGAGAATCTCTGAGTCCACCCTCCAGCTCGCAGGAGGTTTAGGCTGTAAATGGGAAATACCAATTAACTGCCTGGAGAAAAGCAGCACTCGCACGGATTCCCCTGTTCCCAGTGCACAGGAGGAGCTGCTCCCTTCACCTGGACATGTTTAACAAAAAAAATCCAGCAAATCAAAAGCTCTGAATTAGCCCTGGATACGAAAAATCCCAAAGTACGTAGATTTTAATGAGCAGGGAGAAGAGAGCCTCGGGTTTGTGGCCCCACAGAGTAACTCATTTGCAAATCCTCCTGCTCTGGAGGTTTCCCCAGGTCAGAGCAAATGCTAAAAAATTATTTTTTATGCAAGACCAACTCTGGAGTGAAACACAGAAATGTACAAAGAAATCTCAATTGACCATCTGGCTCTGACGTTCCCAAAGCTCGTAGCCATTTATCTCTGTCCAAAAGTGTGCTTTAAAGATGCAACAGGAATCTTCCTTTGTAGAGAGACTCTGTGAGTGTATATTTGGCCTCAAAACATGTTAAACTAAACACCAAAGCCTATGGGAAGAACATAAACACCAGAGAACAAACGAGCTCGCTTCATACCTGAAGTGAAGCTTGATTTTGGATGCATGAAAGGTGTTTATTTTCTTGGAAAGAAGTAGGCCCTGGCCTTTCAGCTGTTACAGATTTTCTCAGGGGAATAATTTTTCTAGCAAACCTTGTTCCTTCTGTAAGCCTTTGTAACAATTCACCGACTCACGCTGCCCTAGCTTTAAAAATACATTTTCAAAGCCCATTAGCAAATTCACAGGTTTTTTTTATACACTGGGAATTAAAGTGGAAACATAAGACCCAGCAAATTATTTTCACTTTATATACAGTCTCCCTAGTAAACAAGTGTTGCAAGAGCCTGTGTGCTGTCGGCAGAGCACTGAGGGATGGAGAACAGAATGTGGTCACATGTGGTTTTATTCAGCAAGTTATTTATATAATCTGAAGTATAGTAACAATCTCCACGGATCCAGAGGCTCCCAGCTCCTCAGCCCCTGCAGACGGTGCTCCTTGGCTTTCTCACCGTGTCCACATGAACGGCTCTGAGCTCCAAGTGCTTTGCTTCCACACATCACTGCTCAGTCAAAATGCTTATTCTCAGGATTGAGCTTGGAGACCTGGGGCTCCCAGGTGTGTTTCCAGAGCCATGCCCTGGCACTCCCCTGGTATAGCATCCCGCATCCTGGCACAGCCTCCTGCATCTCAGCGCAGCACCTCGCATCCCGGTGCTCCCCTGACCCTGTGGCCATTCAGCATCAGCTGCACCTGGAGCTGGGCAGGAGGGTTTTCTGGCAATGCCTGAGGGACAGCGTGTCCCAGGAGCCAGCATGACCCATTCTCCTTGGTTCCCACCTTCCTCTGCCTTTCCAGAGGCCTGATTTCACACCTAGAGATGTCCAAAAGAACCATGACTGTGCTTCCTCTGTGTCCAATGACAGCCAGCATCTCCTCTGCTGTTCTCCCAGCGCAGCCCCAAGGAAGGGATGTTCTGTTTCTGTTTCTCATCCCACAGGCTGGATTCGGGTGCAGGGTGACGGGCATCGTTGTGTCCCGGGTCTGACCCTTGGAGGGGGACGGCAGAGGCAGGAGGGAGAGGGGATCCCTTGCCTGACCCTGGGAGCTGGCACTGCAGCACGCCTTGTTTCTCCAGGACGGGTGGTGAATAACCCATCTGGAGATTCTGTGCCTGCCCAAAACCCCATGGTTGGTGGTGCTGAGCTCAACCAGGACCGAGCTCTCGCTGCTGCAGCACGCAGTGTGACACCGTCTGTGTGACAGTGGCTGTCGGGGTGGAGTGGAGGTTGGCAGCGCTGCAACTTATCTCTGCTCTGGGCACACTCTGAGCGTGTGGCATGGACTGGCTTATTCTCTAATGAGGCTGAGGAAGACGCTTGTGCCAGGGCTTGCTCTGCTCCCATGGAAGGTGCTGGGAGCGTGGTGAGGAGGAAGGTCCAGGAGCTGGGGAGCAGTGGGGCCAGAGGAGCCGAGCAGGCGACGGTGGCCAAAGGTGCCCTGGTCGCTCACCACCTGGTGTGGGGACGAGCTCTGAGGCCACAGGATCCACTGTTTGACATTGCAGACCAGTGGCGTGAGCGGGATCCACTGGTAGGCGAAGGGCAGTTGGAGGAGCCAGACGAGGTCTGGGCAAGCCCATGGTCACCGCAACACCTGATCTTCTTGCCCTAAAGAAATGGCTTTAATCCCGCTGCCATCAAAGGTTACCGTCAGTCATTCTCCAGGCAGGTGAATGGAATTCTTTATTGTGGCTATTTGGTTATATCTTGAATAGCAATAAGGATTATCCTCCAGATTTCTGCATCTCACTTGGAGCCCCTAACATGTGTTTATAATTTTCCTCTCCCTTTCAGGCAATGCCAGCAAATCTCCTGAAGTTCTTAAACTGAACCTGTGAAATTTAATGGCTGGCCAATGTATCTGACAGACTCTTCTAAAATACTGTTTCAAGTGTGCTTCTCATACTGATTTATGACTTTTTTTTCTCCAACAAAGTATACACTGTATTTTATCACCAGTATTTCTCATGCCATTCTTTGTCAGAAAGGAAGGTCAGGCCAGCGATGCTTCTATGAATTTCCAAGGAGGAGCAGTAGGTGGCTGGCTTGGATCTCTTTAGTCTGCCTTCGTTGGTTTGAGCAGGCAAAGGCTGGGTCGGGGCAGGGGCTGCCAGAGGTCCAGGGCTGGCCAGGGGCTGCCCCTCGGCCCCAGGGCTGAAGCCCGGGGCTGGGGGGACAAGGGCATGTTGGGATTGGGGTCCCAGGCAGCGGTGCTGGGAGTGGGTGCTGCCTGACCCTTCTCCCCAACTCCAGCGGGTTTGATGGTGCTGGGCCAATGACACCTTCCAGCGTGGCTTCTCCGCTTTTGGCTGCTGCCCTTTTATGAGCCAGTAGTTTAGAACTTGAAGTAAACAACGATAATTTCCCGATGTGAGGGGAGGACACTGCTTCTCTCCCGGAGCCAAAGGAGTGAAAATTTGTCAGAACATAAAAATACTGTAGGCTTTCCCTACAGGCACACTGCTCCAGCGGTGGATTGGGGCTCACCAGTGGATGGGTACCAGATTTTGGGGAACCTATTGTTCAACCTGGTGCACAGCCAAGGCTGGTGAGGGACGGCACGGGGCACCGGCTCGGCTGCAGGCAGTGCAGGCAGTGGTTTGCAGGCAGCGCTCGGTGGCAGGCAGGACTCTGGGCTTCAGGAGTTTGTAGTTGCAAATGTAGGGTTGTGGTAATGAGGGAATTCAATGAATCCACAGATTTCATATCTCCGCTGACCCTCTGTGGCCCATAAATGGTCTAAATACTGATTCCTCTTGTCTGTGGCCAAGAGGGAACAGTTAGTTCTTGTGTTTTTGAACAAGGCGGCATCGTCTGGCAGCAGATTTGAGGCTTTATGGAGTCATCATCTCTATTTCTCAAAAGCTTTTTTCAAAAATCATTTCTTTCACTGAACCTTTAATTGCTGCCCTCATCCCGTCACAGCCCGTCCCTGCTCCTGTCACATCCCCAGCCGTCACGTCCCTGTTTGAGCATGTTGTGGGGCTGCTCCTCTGCCACAGCACACACGGCGGGTGGTTTAACCTACACAGGCTCTGCTGCCCGGTCTCTGAGCACACGGAGCTGTCTCTCCCCCGCTGAGCAGCCGTGAGCAGGAGGAGGTGGCCATGCCAAGACAAGGAGCTGCTCCGGGACGTTGCACAACCGCGAGGGTTTACAGGAGGGATCCGGCTGCACCACGCTCCAACGTGTGCCAGGAGGAGCCTGGCAGAGAAACTTCTTTTCTTCCCTATTCACATTGTCATCCCACCCCTGTCACCGCCACAGCCAAGTGTTTCCAGCTTCCCCATGAAATGGCACAGTGGGCTCTGCTGCCTTCCCCTCCACCAAGCCACCAGGATGAGCTGCGGTGGCACCGGCACTACCGCTGTCCCTGAGCCTGTCCCATGGGGCAGGGGCCCCTGCAGTGTTGTCCCCATCGGGGCTGTCCCTTCCTGGCTCCCTGCAGCCTCTCCTCCAGCCTGGTGTCCTGTCAAAGGGGGGGCTGCTGCCCCCATCTCCACAGCTGCCCAGCCCCGTGCCCACTGCCCGGTGCCCACAGCCCGGCCCCGCAGCCCTGAACATCCCGAGCTCGGCCTCGGCAGCCGCTGCCCAGGACAGACGGGCTATTTTCCAGCCGAGCAGAAATCCACAGCTTGGCTCTCTGTTTCCTCCCATCTGCCCAAGTTTATTTTCCTTGTTTTCTGTTTATGAGCTGGGCGAGTATTGAATTTCCCAAAGTCATTGCCGTCCCTTGCCACAGGTCTCGCACACAAAGACTCCCTCGGTGCCAGCATCCAAGTTTTGCAATTGGACCGGTTCCCTTTCCCTCCAACCATTGTGGAAACAGCCTTTGTTTTGCTTCTGGATCTTGTTCATCAGGCCCAAATCAAGGGCCACTATCCAAAGCCTGGGTTTTTTGAAATCCGATTTCACTGTTTTAATGAAAACAGCATATTTCAGGGGACAGGGCTGAGGTCCTTGAACAGTAGGATTTTTTTCTGCGGGATTCGTGTATCTCTGCAGAAGCCGCTCTGTCCAGTCTGAACAGCGGGAACTGGTGGGACAGGGCACGAACACTCCGAAGGGACTTGTTAAAAGAGAACGCTGCCTTTCTGGCTCAGAATCTGGCTGCAAACTGGTAGCCTTGGCTGAGCACCCCATGCCCTCGGAGGGGCTGGGAGACCCCCACCACAGGCTGTGGCATCCTGGCTCCTTTAGTGACCCAGAGCTTCTCTGGCCCTGAGGAACGTGACTCTTTCCACAGGAGCCACGCGTGGCCTCGGGTGGGAGATGCCTCTGCACCGTGTCCTGGCAAAGGGCCGCCGTGCTCCTCTGTCCTGTGAAGGCAGCCACACCGACATCAGACTTTCCTGATGAAAACCCCATTTATTCTGGGCTTGTAGGAGAGGAATCCCCTTAACTGCGTGCTCAGGCATGTGCTGCAACTGCCCTTGTGTATGTCAGAGCCAGGGAATGGTTCTGTAATCACCCATTTTTATTTAATTGCAACGCCCCTGTCCCACTAACTGTTCCAGATGCTCTAATGGTTCCTAGCTCTGGGCTCTAAAACATGCTGTTCTTTTCACCCTGGTCCCCGCCCTTCGAGCACAAACAATGGTTTTGCTGGTTTTTGAGCCTTTTGTGTGCCAACGGGATGTGGGGAGAGAATCCCCTCCATGCCAAATTCAGTTGATAATAGAAAACAGGAAAGGCGCTGGATGCCAGCGTCGAAGGAGCTGAGCAGCCCCGCTCTGCTCGCCGCGGCGTGCGGATGTCGCCATCGCCCAGCTGTGGGTGGGATGCAGGGGGGACGAGGGATGAGAGGGGGGGGTAAGTTTCACAGGGTCTTCGGCTCCAGTGAAGTCAAACTTGGTGAGTCCCACAGCCCTGGCTGCGGCAGCAGAGCTGGTGGGTGTTGGCTGCTCCCAGAGAGCTCCAGGGTTGGCGTGGGGTCCAGGGCACCCCGGGGACCACCATGGCATGGGCAGGGCATGCCCAGGCACTGCCTTTGCACATCTGGAGGGGCGCTGGGGGCCGTGAGCATCCTGTGCTCCCACCAAGCCATGAGAATCCCACGTTGTGGTCATGCCACAGCCTGCCCCGGTGAATGCCGCACTTGTGCTGCCGATGGGCATCAAAGGCTGGTCCCCGTGGCACCCTCAGGCTGACCCTCACCAAAACTGGCCTAGGAAGCCCGACTGCTCCATCCTGCCCACTGCATGGCTAATCAGGGCAATAACGGCCCTGGCTGTTCATTGCCTGGCATCATCTTTGCTGTCCCCTGGGGGACCAGTGATCCATGTCCCCGTGATGATGGTGGTGATGAGGAGGAGCAGCCCTGGGAACTGGTGGTATCAGTGCCAGGGGCACACAGGGCCGGTGGCCAGAGGAAGAGGACCCTGGCTCCCAGGCCTGATCGTTGCTATCGTCTCTGCAGGTTCCTACATCTCCTCTTTTATCCCTTCTTTATATATATTTCAGAATGATATAAATTCTCCGCTATGAACCCCGCTGTGTGAGCACAAAGGAGAAGTTGCAGGCGGGCCCAAGAGAAAGGGAGGATAAAAAAAACCACAGGAGAAAATTAATAAAGCATTTGAGAAAGGGAGGGGGCGCCTCGCTGGGAAAGTGTGTAGCACACAGGGCTCCCCAAAGCACATCAAAGCCTGACTCTGAAATTAGCCCAACTGTTGGGAATGTAAAGCAGGGGATTCTCCCACTGGGCTGTGGATTGAGAGTCCCCCCACGGGCTGCGAGGCACTGACATTTGTATTTATCCAGGCTAGAAGCTCCATCATGGAGCTTTTCAAAGGGCACTGCTGGGACCCAGCAGGCCACCTCCCCAGCACGGCAAACACTGCACTTTTAATTACTGCTCCGAGACGGCACATGTGCCCGACCCCCACACTAATTCTTGTTGCAATTACAGCGATCTAATTGAGTTTATTCACTCTCTGCAGCTTTTGTGTCTTTCTTTCTCGCACTCCCTGCCGGTGAGAGCCGGGCCCTCCATTGATCCGGTAGGTAGTAATATGGGCAATGCCGGCAACGCCGCCGCCGGCCTCATTGTGTCCTTTGAGCCACCACCGCTGCTGGGAAATGCCAAATCCCTCCCGAAGCAGAGCCCTGCCCGGCAGCGTGACCCCTCTGCCCGCTCCGCCGCGCTCCCGGCATTTCACCACGTCGGCGTGAGGCGGGCGCTCCACGCTTTGTTTGGAGAAGCAATTTTACATTTTTATAGGAAAATTACTCCCAATTAACAGAGAAAATGATGCCATGGAAGTCGCAGTGAGGCTCTCTGCACGCTGGGATGATGAGATGTCCAATGGGGACTCCAGCCACGTTGGTGCAGCCGTGGAGAAGCCGGAGCCTTTGTCCCTTGGCAATTGGGGTTCCCAAGTCATCTGCGCCCCCCCCAGGTCTCGGCAGTTGCCCCAGGGAGGTCTGAGACCCACCAGGTTCCCAACCACACACTGCACCTGCCTCTGGGGGAGGAAGGGGCTTCAGGAAAGGGGGTTCCTGGGTGGCTGCCACCATACCCTCCTCACCTGCATGTCAGTGCCTGCAGAGCACCGTCCCCACAGCACCCATCCCATGGAGGTCGCGGAAAAGGGCCTCAGCAGAAACCCGGCTATTATTCAGGTGCCCAGAACTCTGTGCCCAGCACATGCAATTACATTTCTAAGTAATTACCTCATTACAGGCCAGTTGCTGTGCCGTGCACCTGTGGCATACTGGGACAAAGAGCTGGCTGTCACCTATGCAGGGGGCTGGGGGCATCAGAGAGTCCCAAGTGTCCTAGTGGGAAGAGCCCTTGGGTGCTGCTCCTCTGGCTTTTGGGTTTTATATTCTGGGAAACAGTGATGTGTGTTGAAAAAGATTCCCCCCCCACCTGCAAGCTACTGTTGGAAGTATTCTAATTTTGACTAGAAATCAAATCAAAACCCACTTAGTTTTTTAGTCTCTTGGGCAGGGGATTTTTCTCTCCTCTTTTTCATCACTGTCACCTCTTCTTTCTGTTTTTCCCTTCGTTCCTTGCTGCCTCCCTGGGTTGGGATTAGGAAGGGGACATGAAGCACAGTCCCAGCCCAGTGCCCCAGCCACAGCCTCTGCTGCCACCGCTCACCCAAGTGGCCTCTTGCTTCTTCAAGCTCATTTGATGGACAAGACAATAATAAAAATAATGCATTTGGTGCTTGAAATTAAAACTTGCTTGTGCAATATTAACTGAAGAAACGCTGGACCTTCTGCAGGGAAATCACCCATGAGGGCCAGTGGGCAGTGGTGCCAGACTGAGCCCCTGTGGGATCTGCCATGCAATGACCCCCCCACCCCTACCACAGGGTGAGCTGGGACCCCCGGGAAGTCCCCCTGTCCCCAGGGCCTCCTGCAGGAGAAGCCCTCCTTGGAGGGCCCTGGTGGGGAACATCTGCCCGTGGCTTCTGTGGATGCTCTCGAAGAGGGAGCTGAGCAGACACATGGTAACTGGCAACCAGCCCAATGAAGGAGGAGGGGGAGGAATTAACTCTCATTTAAGTCCACTTTTGTTGTAAATAAACTATAATCACTTCAAACCTTTTGCTTAATCAGAAAAGGATGTTGAACATTAAGCAAACAGTCGGCAGGCTTGTCTTACTGCTGGATTAGAGATATTAAATGCCAGCGATACTTGCTTTTTTTAATCTGTCCTGCAGCTGCATTATTAAAACAAACACATTTGCAGACCTGCAAAAAACCTAAATGAAAACAAAAGATGAGATTGAAGCTTTCCCAGGGGCAATATCTGAAATCTGGACAATTTTAAAATCTACGTTTAGTCTTCATCTTTTGAACCAAATAATGGAGGGAAATGACACATAATAAAATTAACCACTGGAATTAGCAGCACATTCTCTAACGGAGCCAGGTTAAAATCCAGTAACCTCTCCATACAGAGGCAGCACCTCCAGAGCCTGCGCTCGGCTCCCCGTCAGCACAGTCTGGGGCTCCTTCTGGTTTTCTGCTGGGAAGAGCAACCAGCCTGGGCTCTTATAAGGATGCAACTTTTTGCACCATCTGGTGCAACTTTTTTCTTTAAAGCTCCAACGTCTGGACTCCAGTGAGTGAGCCCAGAGTGAGAATCTTGCAGGAGCTCATGAAACTCTCACCTTTATTTGAAAAAATGCAGCTTCTGTCTTCCTTGGTGGCAGGAAAAAGCTTGAAAGCATGGTGCCTGAAGACCCAGAGTCCAGCTGGAGTTAGAGAGAAGTATGTATTCCTCATTTTCTCAAGTGCTGAGCACTTGTGCTGGCCAGGGAGGGACAGATGGGCCCCGGGAGCTTTGAGAACCCACAGCCTGGTTTGGGAAGAAGTGACTGGTGTCAGCTGGGGTGTGAAACTGGTCCTGCGATGGGTGTCAGGGGGACCCCCAGCTGGAGAGAGCTGGTCCCCAGAGGGAGCAGGATGGGCAGCTGCCAGACTCGGGCCCAGTCCCAGGGGAGGCACCAAGAAGAAGGAGGAGGAGGAGAAGGCATCATCCTGCCAGGGCAGGGAGCAGCAAGCGGCGGGGTCCTGCCCTCAGAGTGGGGTGCCAGCGGGCCCCTCCTTACCCAGCTGGAGTTACGCAGCCTCTGCCACCCTGCACAGAGCTCTGGCATCCTTTTGTTCCTCCCTCCAGCCCCGGGGGACAATAAAACCCGATTTTAAAGGAACCAGAGGAAAATGCCAGCTCCGCGGGGCTGGGACGGCTGGGACGTGCAGCTGTCTCAGGACAGCAGAGTTAAAGTGAGTGTCCGTTGCTGACAGGGATGCCAGCCAGCAATTTATTTTCCACATTAATTTTGATTATGAGTTCTTATATGGTTGCAAAGTCCAATTTTCACAAGGGAAATTTCCCCCCTACACACAGGACAACAAATCAGATTGACCTAAAGTTGTTCTTTCCTAAATTTCTTGTGGAATCTTGGCTGGATACAAGTTGTCTCAAATGCAATTACACTGTCATAAATAATTTTCCACCTCTTTTTTCTGTCTCAACCATCCCGCTCCCCTGTGGTCAGTGGAAATTTCCCCCTTTTATTAGGTTAGACTCATTGGCACTGAGAAAAACCCTGCGCTCATGGCATCATTGTCCGCACTGAGCCAAATCCTCAGAGATCTCCCTCCCACTAACACAAAAGCCGGGGCTTGGGGCTGGATATCGAAGCTGTAGCTGGGTGACAAGCTGCCACCCTTCCTCAAGCCTGAGCTCTCCTTGCCCAGGCTTGGGATTGGGAAACACCCACCCAAGTGTCAGTAACTTTGAGCACACACATAAACCCATGGGAGCTTGGGAGCTGGAGCATCAGCTCTGTGCTGGGGGGAGAAAGTGCGGGTTAGAGCTTCTGCTTCAAGACAAATAAGTGCCAGAAATGCTCTGCTGCAGTTAGACATTAGCGAAGGATTATTATACATGCATTTATCAAGGATTTGGCCAAAATGCACCGTTTTCTACCCGAGCTTTCCTTGTATGTGGCTGCATCCTTCCAGACAAAGGGCTCGGCAATGTGACTAACATCTGCCACATGTGGGCACGTCCTTCTGCTATTTAGTACTCAGCTGTGCTCTTTTTTACTGTGCCTTTCATACGAGCTGCATCCCCAAACCACTTCACAGCACAGACTAATTAAAATCATGGGTATAAAGCCATGCAGGGAGAAAGAGCCCTCTTCGAGCCACGCAGAGAGTGGGGGGGTCACGTTCAGCCTCCAGGCTGCTCTGCAGGGTGAGGGGCAGGTCCCTCCCTGGGCTCAGTCACACCCAGGCCACGTCTGGGCAGATTTCATTAATTCAGCCCCTTCAAGGGCTGGTAAACAATTTTCAAGGGTCATTAGAAGTATTATTGGTCCTAAAAGCCCCGTGTTCCTGGCAGGACCCTGGGGGCCGGCAAGCCAGGGAGTATGGCAGAGCGGGACAGTCGTGGTGGGGATGAGGGGCAGCCACCCCTTGCTTTACCCCTGACAACCTGCCCAGTGCCTCCACGGTTCCCAACATGAGGATCCTGCTGCTGACCCAAGGGGAAGGAGGCAGCATCCCCAAACCAAGCGGGTGCCTGCTGACAGTCTGCGGGACATGAGCAGGGCATCTCAAGCCACAGATCCAATTTTGCAGTGTTACAGTGAAGCCACAAGGGCATATCTTCTGCAGTCAGAAGTTTTTTTCTTGACAGTTGCTTCACGGCCCTCTTGGAGATGAGACCATCTCGGTCTGTCCTTGCCTGGCTCTGGATTCTGTCCCAATGAAGAGTTCTCCCTCTTCCCACTCCCTTGATTGCATGCTTGGAATTAAATATTGGAGACATTCAGGAGAGTGTGAATGAATTTTTTATTTAGAGAATGAAAAAGCGTGGGGGAATACGAATAAGATGATTTGATGAGATTGCACTGTCCAATATTAGTGACTGGTTAGCAGGAAGATATCGGAGCCTGCAGCCACGAGCCATGTGAGAGCACTGCTGAGGCTGCGAGCCACGGTGCTCAGTAAGTGGAAAGTCCAGGTAAAGCCCTTTCCCTGGCTCCACATGTGGTAGTGATTTGGGCAGATCCTCCGTCAGAGCGGCTGACATCATGGCAAGAGGTATTTACAGCCGACAAGGAGAGCTCGGTGCGGACCTTGGCCCCCCTCCTCTTTTTTTTTTTTTTTTTTATTCTGAGCTGTTATTATAAAGTATTATTTATGAAGTGGTGAGAGCATGAGCAGTACAGCCCTGCCAAACTTAAAGCACTTTTCATTTAACAGAATGAAAATTATTTTAACATGAGTATCTGAAGCAAAGATCCACAGATTCTGGACAGCTTTATAGAGGCAGGCTATAAATTCTGAGCTCACAAACGTATTTTCTTCACCAATAGGCTTCTCTTCACCTCTGAAAGTTTATTTTCAATAAACACAAGCTCACTCTCTAGCAGTTTCCAGAGGGGGATGTTAGCAGCTATTACTGTACTTAATCAACGGTGATCCCTGAGCCGTCCCAGCGGGGCACCTCTGCTGGGGCTCAGCATCACTCCTGCTGGTCACATTGGACCTGACCCTGGGCCACCACAGGCAGCAGAGCTCGTTCTGCCAACGTCCTTGAGCTCTCCCTGAGGCTGCAACATGACAAATACCCCTTTGGTTTGTACCCGCTTCACTCCTCAGAGAGGCCAGTCTCCGAGTCCATGGAAGGGGCCAGCCTGGGCTGGAGCAGAGCTCATCCTCGCCCTGAGCTCCAGCAGCACCGGCCAGATCTGCTCAGAGGGAAGGGAGCAGCGGGATCTGGGAGGCAGAGACAAACCAAGGGGTGCAGTGCAAGACCTAGGGACTGTGGATGAAAAGCCACCAGACCCCCCCTGCTCCCCTCCTGCCACCCACCACATCATCAGTGGAAGCCATTGATGGTTTTCAAAGGTGGAATTGGGTGTTTTCTACCCGCAAAAGTGGGTCACAGGCTGGTAGGGCTGTGAGGCCCCATCCCACGCTTGGATATGTGCTGCAGAGAGATGGAGACCCCGTATCTCCAGTGATCTGTGACTCTGACTCTCGGAGGGGTCCTGCGGACACCGGGATGTTTTGCTTTGCTTCCTGGTCTGGGCCAAACGCAGCCCAGCGGGGTATTTGTATTTCTTTCTCACATAGCTCAGAATGCCAGTTGCTGTCATATTATTTTTGTTTGGGATTTCATGTCAGTTCAGTATGCTACTGAAATGTATCCTCCCCACAGACGAAGGCTGTTGGGAAACCACAAGCTTCGTGAAATTCAAAATTGGTAAGCAACAAAATTATGAAACCACAGGAAATGAAACGAGCAATTCCTGCAATTCTTGCTTTTTCCCCTCAACTCCTCCATCGCTCTGAGAAAAATGTGCATTAAATGGGGCGTTAGCAAATGCTTCCTGTCCTCCAGTAAGATTCACGGCTTTCCCAGTGCGGAGTGGGCGCTGAGAAGGATGGAGGGGAAGAGGCGGAGAGGGTAAGGCTGACTCATACCCACGGACACCGCAGCGCTGGGGATGAAAAAAATACATCAGGATCAGTGGAAAGAGGATGACAGGGGACCTCGCCGACGACAATAGGCAGTGACATGTGTGACCCGCCAGCACACAGGGCATACAGCGAGGGCCACCCAGCAGCCGGGAAAGCAGCAGCGTGCTTTTTAGCTCTGCCCTGTCCTTTATGGGTTGACAGTTCATCTTGCTGTTGGCACCCTTGCAGTGGGAGAGCCCTCTCTGCCGCTCCCCCCACCATCCCCATCGCTCACCAGGGCATGGGGCTGCACGGCCAGGGCGGGACGCCTGCCATCGGGCAAGTGACCCAGGGCAGATGGCGGTTGGTCCTGCCCAGCCCCCATGGGGAGAAAGTTTCCGACTTTAAGAACACAGTCGGCTTCGATGTGACCCAGGGCAGGTGCAGTGGAGCTCACAGGACACCTCCTCACGCCGAGCCTCCCCGTCATGTGGAGCCCTGGGGTCCTTCACCCTCTCTCGACTTCTTGTCACAAGTGTAATTACAGATCCGAGCAGCAAAATGGCTGGTGCGGCTCTGACGATGGTTGCGCTTCTTTGCGGCATTTCCCTTTGCATTTTGCTGTTGACATGTTTATGGGGTGATGATGCTGGGGCAACGGCCCCTGTGGGTAAGTGTGAGACATCAGCATTTCCCCTTCTCTCCCCCTCCCCCCCCCCACCCCATTTAAGGAATGCACAAGTTGCACAAATAGCCAGAAGCTGGAAGTTGTGGTACAACTAAATCCAGGACTCCATGATGCTCCGAGGTGGGATTCCACACCGCTTCACAAAAATAGTGACCAAAGCAGCCCCAGCCGCATCCTCCTCATGGCTCAGGTGCAGCTCCAGCCTGGCACTGGGGAGGCAGACCAGGCCCTGGCAAGTGAGCGACTGAGCGGGGAGCTGTTACTTCATCCTGCTCTAGGAAAGGAGAGGGTGATGGTGGGGTCCGTGGGCTGCAAGCACCCACATGTCCTCTCCGGAGGCAGGGACTGGCAGAGGGGCTCAGGGGTTGCTGATGTTCAGTTGTGCCCCTGGGGCTCAGGGGTTGCCGAGGTGACTCCATGGTTTGTCCTTCCAGGGCAGAACTGCTGCCCTTGTTGTCACCAGGGTCAGCCGTGGGGCTGGTGCCAGAGTGGCTGCTTGCCCAGAGGAGGATGAGGAGGGGCTGGGTGGGTTCCTGCTGCAACACATCCCCCTCATCCCCCTTAGCCGGGGGCAGCGGCAGAGCTCAGCCAGTCAAACCACCTCTGTGGGGTGAAACAGGAACTACAGTGAGCCCTGCTCTGCAATCTCCTCCAAATCCTTTACCAAGTGGGCCAGTGAGGGGCAGCCACCTTGAGGAAGGCTGGTTGCCACCCGAGGGGCTGTCACAGCCCACAGAGAGCGCAGTGGCAGCTCCCGAGGGCTCGGTGGCGTGTCAGGGAGAGGGGCTGCCTCCGTGCATGGAGCGCTGCTGGCTGCGGCAGGATGTCCTGGTGCCTTGGAGGAGCTGTGAGTCTCCAGGATTTCCCCAAGAAATGTCAAGGGACAGTGCAGAAAATGATGCTTTTCAATAACAAGGAAATATTCCCTGAATGAAACCAGATCTGTTTATTTTGAGTTCACTGTTGCAAATCATTGCAAAGAGAACCCAGTCCTACAGAATGGATCCAATGTGGATGTGAACCACATGAGGTGCAGGTTTGATCCAGCACAGAAACATTTCGAATTTGCTTTTTTTAATCTAATTTCTTATTGAAACAATGTGGTTTGCATGAAGGTTTTGATGTTTTGTTTTAAAACCACACATCTAATTTTAAATGTTTAAGGCTTATAAATAATACAGTAATTTTGATGCAGCCAAACAAGATCTCATGCGAGAAACAGATAAATCAGTAAATCAGTACCTCATTTACATGTTTAACATGTGCCACATTTCATTCCCTATCCTCCTTGGATGTGACTCAAAGGGACTCTCCAAAGAATTTGCCCCCACATCCCTGCATCATCCCGAGATAGAAACAAATTCCACTTTGGAAAAAAACCAGCTTTTATCACAGATGTCAGCAATTAAATTGTCCATTAAATAAACCATTTGCTCACCTTATTTTCCCCTCTTCTCATTTGCTAAGATGAGAAGTATTTCCCTCCATTGCTGCAGTCCACCAGGAAGACTTCCCAGCGCATCCCAATGTGGCTCCCATGGGATGGGAGCTCTCGTGGGGAACATGGAGCTGCTCGGCGGAGTCATTGCCCCCCTGCAGGACCAGCCCAGGGTGAACCCCCCAGGGTGGTGGGACACCGTCGGGGACACCAAGGGCTGGCCAAGGCCAGGACATGGCCCTGTGCTGCTGTGTCCACAGGCACAAGGAGGACACACCAAGTAAAGGGCACAGCACCAGCCAGAGCCTCAGGGAATTAAAGAACAAGCTAAGATTGCTTTAATTGCAGGGGTTACCCACCAGTACCACAGTTCTCCATGCTTGCACCCACCTCCCCAGCAAGGACACCCCAACCAGCACTGCTACCACAGAACTGCCAGTTTTCACCTGCTTTTGCACCTGCCATCAGCCATCCAGTAATCACTCAGGTATTAACTCATTTCCTCCTCGTTTCCACCTCAGAGAGCTGCTGTCTCCCGCAGAAGGGTTAATCTCAGTCAATTAATGAAGCCACTCCAGCCGTGAAAATGAAACGTGCCCCAATTATTGTCTCTGCTCCTATGGTGTCAGAGTGAAATCTCATTAGCACTTGCGTACAACCGAGAACGCACTAATGGGGGTGTTAGATGTGTTAATGGAAACCATTTTCCTCTATCCTTCGGCAAATCCAGCTGTTTCCACCAAGGAAGCGTGGAATTTGATCTGGAAGAGTCTGCACAGCCAGGCTGTGAGGGCGTGAAGTGTTCAAAAGAACAGAGCACCAAGAAGTGCATTAGTCCTGGGCTCATCCATCCTCCCCAGTGTCTGTCCCTCTCCCGACTGGCACCGTCGCATTTTTGTGAGGTGCAGGGACTGGAATTTCGAGGTGTGTTACGGGCTGACGTGAGCAGACCTGCAGCTCCCAGCCTTGGGAGAGGAGCAGCGCTGGGTCCGACTGAGGGGCTGGGAGAGTCCTGTCCGTGGGAAAAGATCTTATGGTTGCAAATGTCACGTTGTTTTTGGCAATTTCAGTATCTCCCTGCAAAGTGGAGGAGAAGAATGTGAAAAGCAAAACTGGAGCATCTTTACATCCCGCTGAATAATGACTGTCCTGTTTTCTTGACATTTTTATATAAAAATAATACTGCTCTGAGAGCTGGACTCCAAGCGATGCCAGCTCTCCCGGTGGTGCTATCCCCTGCTCCCCGTTCGCACACTATGGAAAGCAGAGCTTTTCCATCAAATGGAAATTCCAGGCTCTAGGACAGACTGTGACAGCTTCAGCTGCGGCTCCGGTGGCTGCACAGAGTGGGAACCTGAGTAGGAGAGGAGACTCAGCACACCCCAGGCAGCCGGGGAAAGAAATCCTATGGCAGGGAGAGAAAAACTGCACAGGGACGAGTGATATGAAGAACAAATAAATCTCTTTATCTTCTTATGGCAGCTCAAAAATCTCTCATGTCAGATAAATGAGAGTGCCGGGGGCAGGCACACTGTGAGGCAGGAAAGAAAAGGGGGAGATAATTTCCAAGGTCCGTAAGAGATGGCTGGATGTTCAGCTACATGCCTGAATTTCAAGAAATGAAGTCACAGACAGTTGTGGGTTGTTTCAAGCTCAAATCATGCCTTTCCTTGTGCCTGCTCCCCTTGTGGGCACCCTGATAATTCAGGTCCCCTCAGGCCCACACTGACGACAGAGCTGTCCCTCCCTCAGCTGTGCCACACACCCCCTGGGACAACGGCAGCTCCAGAGGAGGTGGCCAGGGGATCCTGGGCTGCCCGTCCACAGACAGGGCCAGCAGCAGAGCCTCCTCCTGCAGCCCATGCTCCTGGGCAAGCCTCCCCCAGCCCTGTTTGAAATGTTAAAATCATTCTTGATCTGGCCCCGATACGGGTCTGTATGAGAAATAAATGAAAAAGAAGAGAATAAAAAACTATCATTTGACTTTTATTAAAGTTTCAGGAGGGATACAGGCTAATAACTTTCTTTTTTTTATTAATAAAAGTGCCATTAAATTTTGCATACCCCCATTCCTTTCCGCTTTTCACTGTGAGGTGCCTGGCAGTGGATGGGCAGAGGAGCCGGGTGTTTTGGTACAGGGTGGCCCGTATCCACCAAGGGCTACTGGCCCATCGGCATGGCATGGGGAGCGCCCGCAGAGCAGGGAATGACAGCAGCACGATGCCCCTTGGCACCGATTTCACAGGGATGCTGTAGCCCTAACCAAAAAGATACTGCTTGTTTAGTTTGGCAGGGAAACCCACTTTTCTTTCACTGTGTTTATTGACATATGAATCAGAGCTGGCACCGAGAGCGGGGACTCAACAGTTGTGTGCAAGCAAGAGAGCGTGTGTCAGGCAGCGCAGTGAAAGCTGCAGTAATGAGACTATTAATCATGTCACTCCCAGGCAGGGAAACCCCGCGGTCCCCGGTGCGTGGGACACTCACTCACTCTCTGCTCGGCGAGAGGGAGCCCCGTCACGTGGCGCCTGCGCTGCCTGCTCTTGCTTGTGCTGCCTGACCTGCTTGTGCTGCAAGGACAGCAGTCATTTCAAGATGCATAGATGTGAGTTTTTCCCCACCCCACCCCCACTGCCCGCCACAGCCATGGGGGTCCCACTGGAGACCCCAGCCCGGTGGCCAGAGCTACCCCATACCCATGGGTGACCGGCTGTGGGACTTAGTGTGTGTGGGGATCCTCCTGCACCCTCCTGACCTCCCCTAAGTGACGGACTGAGGTTACCCCTGACCCCTCAGGGGAGACAACGGAGCGAAGACCTCACCCTATGAAGCCCCAATGGATGGAGTCTGCACCCACACTGCCTTAGGGAGGGGTGGCTGCCAGCTCAGCTCAGCTCCCTGGGACAGCACTGGCATGTCCTAACACTGGGCTGCAGCCAAAGAGCAGTATCTTTCCTTTCCCTGAGCACTGTCAGCATCACAAACTGCCAGACAGAACCAGCACTGGCAAGAGCCTGGTTTGGTTTGGTTTTCTCCAGCAGCTGGTTTCAGAGGAAGCTGCAAAATGGAGCATTTGTTAGGGGTGAGGGAGATGGAGTGAGGCCAGTGGCTGGGCTGGGGCACAAGGGGCTGGGGTGCAGCTGGGCACCAGCAGAGCCCATGGTACCCTGGCAGCCCATGGCTCAGGACAGCCCATGGCACCACGGGAGCACACGCTGCCATAGAGGGGGTGGATGGATGGGGTCCCTCCCGCTGGTGGCAGCACCCAGCGGGAGATCCTGGTGCTCCTCCTGCCCCTCGGCCCCAGCCCCATCTGACAGTGCAGGGCAACTCTCCCATACCCAGCCTGCTCCATCTGTAACCCCCGTGCCCCAGCGCTGCCTGCATCGGTGACCCCTCTCTGTCACCACAAGGTCCCCCCACATGCATGCCCCTGCTCTGCCTTCCCAGAACCGGCAGGGCAGCAAGTTAAAAAAAAACCCAGCAATTTTTGTTCAGGATTAATACACATTTTTAGTCGTTATTTTTCATAACTTGAGAGGATTTGTTTCGTTTGATCCTGGGATATAAAATCTTCCCCTTCGGGGAAATTCCCACTGAAAGCACTAACCTAAATAAGAGGTTTGCTTGTAAAATTTCAGAAGAAGAATTCTTTTAAAAATGATGGCATTTCAGGGGGAGTTTGCAGCAAGAATTTTACTTTGAGCGCAACACTCAACTTGACCTTCACTATGGAGCTGTCCCTGCTGCCTCATTAAACAGATAAAATAAATAATAATAAGAAGCAGATTTGCTTCGTGTCGCTGTGGAATTGGTGGGCCAAGTCCAGTTTGACTTGTTAAGCCCTGCCTCAACCTCTACACTAATAGTTCAAGCGGGATAACCAGCGGTAGCCATGCTGTGTGGTGGACACGATGCCTCTGGCACATCCTTCTCCCCCGACATCCTCCCAGGGGGAGCGGGAACCCTCCGCTCCCTGGGCATCTGGGGCCACCAGGGCTCGATGGCGGTGGTGCCCGAGGTGGTAGGTGGTATTTCGTTCCATCTCTACATGCTGGTCTGTGAGCAGCTGAACCAGGCACCATGTTGTGTTTACCATGTGCCAAGCAACAAGGTTAACCCTTTCCTCGCTGCTGTGGCTGTTCCAGCACCGGCACCAGCATGGCCTGGTGTCAGTGAGCTACGGGAGGAGGTTGGCAAAATCAGGAAAGCACTGGATTCTGAGTCCTTGCGCTGTGTCACCCCATCTGTGGCAGCATGTACTCCATTTGTGGAAGTGGAGCCCCATCACGGCTGGTGGCAATTCTGCCGGGGGAGGTGGGAGATGAGGTGGAATCTCTCTCTGCTGAACTGGGATGGCAGGAGGGGAGGGCTGTGCCGAGCGTGGGGCTCACAGCCATGGCCGGCAACCAGCCCAATGCCTCACGCAACCCCGGCTCACCCAGCATGTGGCCCATCGGGGGGCACGTGTCCCCCCTGTGACACTGGGGGGACTTGCATCCCGGCAAGGGGGGACACGAACCAAGGTGGGGGGTTCTGGGGGAGAGGGGGAATGGCCTGAGGTCAGGAACTGGGGTTCTGTGGCAAAGGGTGGGCAGGAGCAGGTTTGTTGAGCTTGGGGGTGTGAGGACCAAGGGAGATGAAAATACACAAAAGGTTATTGCAAAGAGCCTGGAACCAGCCCGTCCTGTGGGTGCTCAGGGACGGGTCAGGCTGTGACAGGGGGACATTGCACACAAACCTCTNTGACTTGTTAAGCCCTGCCTCAACCTCTACACTAATAGTTCAAGCGGGATAACCAGCGGTAGCCATGCTGTGTGGTGGACACGATGCCTCTGGCACATCCTTCTCCCCCGACATTCCCCCAGGGGATGCGGGAACCCCCCGGTCCCTGGGCATCTGGGGTCACCAGGGCTCGATGGCGGTGGTGCCCGAGGTGGTAGGTGGTATTTCGTTCCATCTCTACATGCTGGTCTGTGAGCAGCTGAACCAGGCACCATGTTGTGTTTACCATGTGCCAAGCAACAAGGTTAACCCTTTCCTCGCTGCTGTGGCTGTTCCAGCACCGGCACCAGCATGGCCTGGTGTCAGTGAGCTACGGGAGGAGGTTGGCAAAATCAGGAAAGCACGGGATTCTGAGTCCTTGTGCTGTGTCACCCCATCTGTGGCAGCATGTACTCCATTTGTGGAAGTGGAGCCCCGTCACGGCTGGTGGCAATTCCGCCGGGGGAGGTGGCGGATGAGGTGGGATCTCTCTCTGCTGAACTGGGATGGCAGGAGGGGAGGGCTGTGCCGAGCGTGGGGCTCACAGCCATGGCCGGCAACCAGCCCAATGCCTCACGCAACCCCGGCTCACCCAGCATGTGGCCCATCGGGGGGCACGTGTCCCCCCCGTGACACTGGGGGGGCTTGCATCCCGGCAAGGGGGGACACGAACCCAGGTGGGGGGGTCTGGGGGGGGGGGGGGACGGCCTGGCGGCCG
>VXBJ01002863.1:43598-117459 GCA_013400055.1 Nycticryphes semicollaris | reverse complement strand
TGCACACAAACCTCTTTCACCGACCCTGTGCCCTGTGAGGAATCCCTCTGATGGGGCAGACGAGATGGGGGCTCGGTGGGGTGTGAGTGAGGGTCTGCAGCCCTCTTCCCCAGCCCAGTCCTGCTCTTCTGCACCCAGGAACCAGTTCCAGAGAAACCAGCACCACTGCTGGTCTTCTAGATACTCTGATTAGAACAACGGGTCTGATTAATGCAAACCAGATAAGGAACTCAGAAAGAGGAGTGGGGAGGGGGGAGGATTAACTACGGGCACCCCCCCCCCCTGCCTGCAGCCACATCCTGCCCCCGCTGAGGGGTCCTGCCCTGAGTCCTGGGTGAGGGCAACGCAGACCCTGCACCCAGGGCCTAGGCTGGACATCCCCACGTGCTTGGTTTTACTCCAGTGGGTGTTTCCACTGGTCCTTGCATGGGGGGAGCACGGAGAACGGCCCAGACATGGCCAAAAGCACAAAGTAAAGACGATGGGTGACACAGAGAGAAACACCCGCTCCCGATCTCATCCGTTTGGAGCCAGTGCAAGATCTCTCCAATCTTAGCATGCAAATTAAGCTCATAAATTAAACATGAAATTTAAGTTGATGACATCCCTTTAAATAAACAACAACATCGGTATCTCGCTAGCAATCAGCTCCTGATCAATTATCTGTGTTTGCACAAATGTGCTGTTATTGTATAGTGTCTGCAGTGCCTTCATATATTGCGGCATCCTGAATCAAAGAGATCTTTCACACGAACATCACGGTCTGAAAACAATAGAACTGAACACCACTTCTTCAACTTAAATTGCTAACAGACCACAAAATTAAATAGATTTTTTCCATCTGAGAACTCTCCGCGGCAGAGTCGGTCATGAAGGACCCAGTAACATCTGAATGATTGTGCAGGAAGAGGATCTGACTGATCGCTGCAGCTTTTGCTCAGACACGGGGAGCTGCGGTGAATAGACCCCCCCTGCCCCGGCCGGAGCTGTGGTGTCCAAAGCGCTGCCGTCTGCGTGTCACACGTGTCACTCTGTCCCCTTCTGTTGGGATATCGCGCTTGGAACCACTCCTGGGTGTGGGCTGGGAGGGCTCCATCCTGCCCAGGGGCTGGAGGCGTTGAGGCTGTTGCCTTGGGTTGCAGTTGAACTGCACTGAGACACCGCTCCAGTGTGGCTAGTTATTCTCCAGCTGCTGGTCCCGTGGGTGCAGGACAGACAGACAGATGGATGCTTCGGGAAGGTGCCTGGGCTGCAGCTGAGCGGGCTGGAGGGCAAAATGTCCTGCCCATCCCCACAAGCCCCTAGGGAGGGCTGGTGGCAGCAGTGGCACCTCCTGCCTGCTCGGCACCCATGCCCAGCGAGTTCCCAAGGACACGGGAGCCTTTTGGTCACGTTTTTGTCCTAAATCTCAAAATCCGAAAATTTAGCTTTCCTCTCTGAGTTACTTTCCTGGCAAAAATACAAGCTGTGTGACAGCTGCTACTCCAGACACTAAAAACGTTCATTCATCATAGAAAATAAAAATCCTTGTTGCTTTTCAGCTGAGAACCCGTGTAATCACCATGTAACTAAATTAGAAATGGGTGACTTTGCTTAGTTTCAGTTTCACTTGATCCAAACGAGACCTGTTTGGTTGACTCATCTGGGAACTGTGCGTTATTACATCTTCGAAAGTTCAATACTGTTCAGTAAAAAGATACCTTTTATGATCTCTCGCTGGTGCCTGCCATGCCTCAAACTGTGATTTCACCACCATAACTGAATTTCTGACATCAAAACGAAGCTCTCTGAACTCAAGGCTTGGCTATTTTTCTCACTGCTGGGGTTATTTTTCTGCTGGTTAATGAGAGGTGCAATCCCGGGGGTGTGGGGGTGCGAGCCTGAGGATGCCGGGGCGCAGTGCCAGGGATGGGAGTGCAATCCCAAGGACGTGGGGGTGCAATCCCGAGGATGGGGGTGCGATGCCGGGGCCCCGCCGCCGCCGGGCTGAGCCGATTGACACCAGCTGCGGAGGCTCCATCTCCTCGTGTCCGTGGTGGCTCCGCGCCCCGCGGGGAGCTTTGCGCAAGGCGATCTGCTGTGAGGATTTGCACATAAGTCACAGGGTTTAACCGAAATCCAATTTGCCGGAGAGGAGTGTTGGTTTAGATTATGGAAGAACAATTCAGTTGTGGGTGTGCTGGGNGGCCGTTGCCTGCCCACCGCCAGGTTCGGCGCAGAGTTCACTGAGCCTGAATGAAAACAAATGTAAAACTGATAGGTACATTTGTAACCCATTACCGGGCCGGCTTTATGAAACCCTAAACTTGCTGGCGAGGGGAGGGAGGTGGCGGCTTCCAAAATATTTTTTCTTAAATGAGAAAGTTGCTTCAGATCACGCCAGTTCTCATGAGGGCACTTGGACGAGGCCAAGCCCCTGCGCCTGAACCNTGTGGGAGGGTGGGTGCTGGGTGCGGGGTAGGAGGTGTGGGGAGACGGGTGGTGGGTGCGGGCTCAGTGCCCACCCTCTGCTGCTGGAGCAGCTGGGACTGTGCAGATGCTGGTGGTGCTGGGGCTGCCCCCCCTTGCCAGGAGGAGCTGCCAGAGGCTGTCGGAACCCCATGCAGCTCGGAGAGGTTTGGAGCGTGCAGATCACGGCTCTGAGACAAGCGTGTGAGCAGATATTTTCAGCATATTTGAGCAGCTTGGCCAAATATGGATGTTGGTGGTTTATTTTTTCTTTCCAAAGGGCAGCAAAAACTGCGTCCCTCACATGGAGCCCAGCCTCTACCAAACTACAGTCCCCTGGGTCAGGGCATGAAGGTATGAGAGATTCTCAAAGGAAGGCTTTGACGCAACATTTTTTCAGGCATTGTAAAAAATTTTCCCTTGGTCTCATTCTCAGACGCAACTGAACCATTTCAGGTGAAACTTTCCAGAAAACAAACCAAAATGCAATGAAATAAAAGGCATCCTGAGGCAGTCACGCAGCTGAGAAAACGTCTACCCAGTTGACTTTGCAGATTTAATAGCGACTGCGTGTAGGTGCTCACAGCAAGAGGCACCCAGCAGCCTTAGCAATGGCTGTCTCGGCAGGGCCAGGGAGGGATTTTGAATCTTCTAGTTGTAGAAATAGAAGAAAAAAAAAGAAGGATGCAGAGCAGAAGAAAAATTAAAAAGAAATAAATCTCATTTTCAGTCAGCACCTGACTCTGTATTGTCACTGCCCTGTCCCCAACGCGGAACTCTTGGCATGGGAAAAGGTGCCCGTTTGTGCCAGCGGGACCGGGGGGACGGGCAGCTTGTGGTGAAAACTCCCAAACATGTCAGCTGGGCAGGTGGCAGGTCAGTGGTGACACCGGTCTTTGGTCACACAGTGGAGGTTTGTGCTCCAGGAAGTGTCACTGGGTACAAAAGGGATGGAGAGCCCGGCCAGGGGTGTGAGAACAAGTCGACACCTGCCTCACAGCAGCCCATCTTGGGGGGCTTAGGGGACTCAGGGTGTTCAGAGGGCCTGGAGGGCTTAAGGGATGCAGGGACAGCCAGGGGCTGGGACTGTGCACCCCTGAGCTGGGGCTGACACCGCTCCATTAACGCAGGTGAGGATCAGCCAACGGACCCCGGGGAAGGTTCAGCCAGGCAAGCCAGAGGAAATGAGCCCCCGCACGCTCTTCCTTTTGAGAAGGGGCACCACAGCTTTATGGCGTGGAAGCGATGTGCGAGCATAAGTATCCCATTACAGCCATCTGTGCGATAGCCCGGGCGCTCCCCAGCCCTCGCCACACCGGCCGCTCGCTGCGTGTTTGAAAATGGAGACATCAAAGGTGTCTGCTTTATTTATGAGTCATGTTCTAGTGACTCATTCTGGTCAAAGCATGTGTTGGGGGATGTTTTAGCCATTCTGATAATGTATTTGTATAAAACCAGCACCCAGCTGTTAAATAACACAGCGTGTTCCTCGGTTCATCTCCACATCCCACTTCGTCTCCAGGGCAGGAGGGTCCCTGGCGAGGTGTCGCCAGGGGGTTGGCGTCTGGCTGTCACTTGGGTGTGCCCGCGCCAGTGTGTGTCCCCAGCGAGTCCCGTGGGACCATTGCCACCTCTTCCTGGCAGGGCGGGGGCATGGGGGTGGCCGCCAGGGCTGCAGGGCTTGGGGGCACTGGCAGCTCCCTCCAGACGAGGGGTCACTGTGGGTCCTCGTGCCCAGCCAGAGCCAAACCCACCCAATGGTGGAGCCAGTCTCTGTCCTGTTTTCATCTGTTCTCATTATTTTACAGCCCTCATCAGTGCAGAACCTGAAGTCCCCCACGCCTTTCCAGTGGTGACACATGTCCCTCGGTGAGGACACCGGCGGGGAGCCCTGAGCTGCTGCAGAATGGAAACAGGAGTGAATTTCCAGAACTTGCTGAGCACCAGCACGTGTTCTAGTATCAGGTTCCCAAGTGTAAATGACGCTCCCTGCCAGGGCAGGAGCTTTTTATGGATGTACTCACGCTTGAAAATTTGACCCTCAAATCCCGTACAATGCACATGAATTTTGAAGGAAGAAATATTGGGTTTTACTTCTTAAAGGAAAATAAATGTGATTTCAGAATAAATCAATAGAACATGACTTTGCTCAGTGGAATAAGCCAAGTGGAGACATGGAAAAATAAACTCTTTCTGACAACTCCTGCTGAAAGATCCTCATCTATCCAGGTCATGGGATCAACAGCGAGAATGGCAGCCACTTGAACCCTGGCAGAGAGCCCTCCCTGGCTCTGACAGATGTTCCTGGCACCAGAGCATGAGGATGTTTTGCTGGTTGCTTCTGGTCTGGAGGAGGCTGGCTCCTGGGCAGCCGCAGAGCCTCCCTGTGCCATGCTGGGAGCACTCCTGAACTTGGCAGACAACGGCTTTCTGGAGAGCCCAGTGCTAGGCATCTCCTAGGGGGATGCCCAAGCCTCCCCAGCCCCCACCTCCATCCCGCCCTGCCATGGGGGGGGCAGGCGGTGACTAAGGGTTTGAGGCTGGTGTTAGGGCCAGCAGAAGAAGAGCTGAGGTTCCACCAGCAGCCTCTGCAGGGGTTGAAGCATCACGAAGGGCTCTGGAGGAACCAGGGTTTTGAGTATGTGCTTCCCTCCATCTTGTCCATGGATATGGGTCCTGATGTGCCAGGGGATGAGGCCCCGCTCCACATCCTCCCTTTGCATGAGGGCGATGATAGTATTAAAACCAAGGACAAGTGATTTGGGAAGGCCAGCAAGACAAAGTCCTCCTGCGAGCTCGAAAGGTGGCACCTGGAGTCCCAGCAAAGTCACTAAAATGGGGAGAAATTCTCATTTAATTTGGTTCATTTGTTATAATGATTCTTCACCGTGGGCCATATTAAACACTTCAGTGGTTTTTTGCCTCTAAAACCCTCTTGCAGGGATCGTGATGAAAGGTATATTTATTGTACTTCAGCTTGGAAAGTTGTTTCAGATGTTTCCAATTCATCAACCAGTTCAGACATCTGTTCCTGGTTGGGGCAGAAAAGCTTAACTTGCACACACACACAAAAAGCTCTCATTTTGGAGATTTTTATGATGAGCTTTCTAATCCTAACAAGTTGTCAAATAGCGCTAATAGCCAGGTCACCCGTGGCCCCTGTCACCCCCCGCCTTCCCTCCGGTCACCAGGTAGGACCCACGGTGGCTGCTTGGCTGCAGGGTTTCAGTGACATCCACCACAGGGGCTGCATGTCACGGGGGGACAAAGAGACCTCTTGGTGCCACCCCACCAGAGGCTGGTCCAGGCAGGATGTGTCCGGTGCTGTATGGCTGGGTCAATGGGCTCATCTTGGCATTGCAAAATCCAGCTTTAAGTCAGAACAAAACTATAATATTTAGAAATGCTCTGCTACTGAAAATGAAGCCTCAAAGCAAATTTTGAGGGAGGGGGACTGAAACGTTTAACTGAGGCAGAAATCAATGGCTTTGGGTTGATTACAAGTTTTCAATAAATATAAATGGTTTCACTCTCCCAAAAAAGGCAGTGAGGTCATTCCAAATAAAAAATCAAAATGATTCATTCAGAAAATGTCAAAACAGGATGTTTTGATAGTGTCAGCAGTCTATTTCCAGATTTCTTTCGAAAGATATTTTGGTTAAACTGAGCAGGTTTCAGGAGGTGCTGTGATTTCAGAAGAAGAACCACATGCTCTGACAGGACATGGGCAGACTCATCTTCCTCCCCTCTGCTGGTCCAAAGATCTCCTCCAGCACTCATTAATACTGGCCCCTGCGAGGACTGGGATTGTAACTAATCCCAGCAGCTCGCGTCCCGAAGGCTGAGTCACGAGGCCAAGCTGAAGGCAGACACTGAGCTTTGGAAAAATAAACCCCCAAACCCAAGCAAGACACACACTCACCTCCCAAACCCCAGTGTCCATCAGAAGCTGAGGGGGGATCCCATCGATGCTGATCAACATCCGAAGGGTGGAGGGCAAGAGAATGGGGCCAGGCTCTTGTCAGTGGTGACAGGACAAGGAGCAATGGGCACAAGCTGGAACACGGG
Source organism: Nycticryphes semicollaris (assembly GCA_013400055.1). Classification (NCBI taxonomy): domain Eukaryota; kingdom Metazoa; phylum Chordata; class Aves; order Charadriiformes; family Rostratulidae; genus Nycticryphes; species Nycticryphes semicollaris. The sequence goes on along the minus strand of VXBJ01002863.1, from coordinate 110,943 downwards.
AAATTCTATCTCAGCATGAGGAAAAATGTCTTTCCTGTGATGGTGGAAGAGCCTTGGAACAGGCTGCACAGAGAAGTTGTGGGATCTCCTGCTCTGGAGAGATTTAAGCCCACCTGGATGCGAATCTGTGACCTGCTCTGGGTGACCCTGCTCTGGCAGGGGGTTGGACTGGATGATCTCCAGAAGTCCCTGCTAGCCCCTGCCAGTCTGGAATTTCTGTGGGGTGACTTTCTAGTACAGCCACAGAGAGCGAGGTGCCTCCTGCCACCCACCCCCAGAGCGGGCAGGGGGCTGGGGACCCCCTGGGCATTGCTGGCAGCTCTGGGAATGACTGGCTCCAGCGCCAGGCTGCTTTCCTGGGAACAGGGCTCCGGGAATGTCAACTCCTTAATTAATCCTGAGCCCTGTCACCTGCCTGGGGTGTGAACCCCTGGACACGCTCTGTGTCTGGCCCAAAGGGAGAGCAAGAAAAGTTAATTGAACTCCGTTCTTCAAAGTCACACAGAAGCTCTCCTGTTTCTCTGTGCCAAGCAGTCGGAGTTTCCCGGAGCCTAATCCCTGGCGAGAGACAGACTGTCTAGCGACTCAGTGAATGCAGCAAATCCCGGCTGGGTGAATCTGCCCTCTGGTGCCATGTGGAGATTCTTTAATTAAAGCAAATGTTGCCATGGTGGGGCATAGAAAGCTCTTGACAGATGCAAGCTGGGGAACAACAGACAAGGCACAATCTCATTAGCACCTGCAGCTCCATCTGGTTATTGGATTGGGATGCTTTGAATTTTTATTGTATGGTCTCCGTAGGTTCCCACCCCTCTCGCGGCGCGAGGCTCAGGTTTGTGGCAGGTCACAGCCATCCCTGCTCTCACCAGCACGGCTCCTGGCAGCATGGGGACCCTTGCTGCGGGTATCAGGGGAGCAACAGCTCCTGCTCTGATCTTTGAAAATGAGGCAGGTTCTAGTGAGCTCGTGCCTGGCACGGATGACGTCTGTTAACACAGCACCCACCCCTCTGCAGATGGCAAGGGGTGTGGATCCTGCCTCCAGACTAGGACAGAGAGCTGAGCGTGTCACCTCACCACTGGAAGTGATGGGAGAGGCCGGGACGTCTGACGGCTCCCAGCGCTGCTGCCCGTGCTCCCAGTGGAAGGCAGAGTGGCTGCTCTGCTGGATGGATATTGCCAGACAGGACTGGGCACATCCCAAGGAGCTGGTGAAATGGCACGGGATGGCACACTGGGGCTGCAGACCAGGCAGCAGCCTGCTGCAGGGAGGGTCACGGGACAGAGAGATGTTGCCCTTGCTGGGGATGACGGCTTTGCAGGAGTGAGGGAAAAGAGGGTTTGTGCCTATTCCTGATTCCAGCTCTTAAAGCCTTTTGTGGCCTCTGTTTTAGAAGCAATGAGTCACACAGGAGGCAGGCTCCCAGCTGGGCATGCCTGCTGTCCCACCCCACCCCATCCCACCCCACCCCATACCATACCATACCATACCATACCATACCATACCATACCATACCATACCATACCATACCATACCATACCTTCCCATCCCATCCCATCCCATCCCATCCCATCCCATTCTGCAACAGCCACTCTGGGGCTGTCCCCATCCAGGAGCACACGATCCATCCTCTGAGTCACTGGTGACAAAGACTCTGGGTCCATTTCTTATCCCCATCCCAGGCAACCCTGCAATCAAAACAGCCAGCTTTTTGCAGCAATTATCATCTTTGCCTGTTAACTGAATGGGAATCAGAATGACCCAACTTAAAAGCTGAGCTGAGACACTGGGACTGGGCAACACCTTGGGCTCTTACCCAGCACGAGCCGTGCTTCAGCGTTCACCGGGGAGTGGAGCTATTCAGCACCCTCCATCCCACCCTGGCACATCCTCCCGTTCCCGGTCTCTGCCTACGGCCAGGGCAAGTCACAAACAGGGTGTGACGAAGCCTTTGTGGTGGCTCTCGGCCCCCGAAGAGCCGAGCAGCACTTGCTGTTGCTGCTGCTGTGCTTCCAATTAGCTCACATCTGTTCCAGCTATCCTTCCCTCCAGCCCCCACCTCGAGCGCCTGCAAGTGATTTTATGCAGTAATAACAGAAATCACGAAACCTGAAATGAATCTAAACAAAAGGAATCATTCAAATTACCCTTAACCCTCTGAAGACCAGGCCCTGCCCGTAACAGAGGGGCTCAGGTTCGATGTACTCCATGACACAGATCCAGCATCCTGGCCAGATGAGCCGTGACCTGCAGGAGAACCCGGCTGCTGGCCTGACTCAGGCTCCCGAGCACAATGGATTATTTATGCTGGGAGTATCTGACCCAGATGTGTGGTGCAGCACCCCGTGGTTCCAATGGCATCCAACTTCTCCACTCGGCAGGCACCAAACCCCATCTCTGCTTGGCTGTGCAAGATGGGGGTCCCACAGGGACACCTGACTTTGGTCTCTAGAGTTTTCCTGCTGGAGGGGACAGATCCGATTGTGCCAGGAAACCTGCTGGCATGTTCTGCTTTCTCCGTCCATCATCCGGTGCAGTGTTACATGACATAAGGTTTAATTTCTCCTGGCTTGACCCAGCTGCTCCTGCCCCAGAGCACCTCGGGGGAACGCTCCCCTGCGCATTTCTCATAGCACGACTCCCACAGGGACCAACGCAGGGGGACCGTTGCTGGCAGACTCAGGAACAGCAACCAAACCCACCCCAAAGGACATGGTGAGCCACCAGCAGAGTTCTCAGGGAGCTGGCAGTGCCTGGAGAGCTGGTGAGAATCACTGCCCCGAGCCTGTTGTTCCCACGGGGCTGCTGGCCATGCTGCTGCCCCAAAGAGTGGCTGCAGGCTTGGCAGGGAAACGAGCACGTCCTCCCCCAAGCTCTGCACTGTGGTTTCCCACGGAACCAGCACCGTCCAAGGAGTAGTTGTCTGCTTCTGGAGTTCTGCTTTAGCAGTCTGAAGCTCTGCAGACCCACCAAGCGCTGTCACCTGGCTCCCTGGTGTCCCTGCTGTGCAGCTGAGGTCTCCCGCTGTGCCCCCCTTCCCACTGTGGGTGTCAGCACACATTACTGCCCTGCACCGCTTGGGATAACAACCAACGTGCTTCACACGCTCTGCAGTGGCTGGGTTCACCATGGTTTGTGGCCAGGCTCATCCCAGGATGGCTTTGACACCAGATGGCTCAGTCATCAGAAGGTCAGCAAGGACCCACATATGCCTGTGACAAGGCAGGCAGAGCCCAGTGGCCACTGTCTCACCGTGGTCTCAGCCCATGAATGGAGCTCTCCTACACCGTGGCCACCCTGGGATTCCTGGCCTGGAAGGCACCAGATGTCCATAGCATTTTTATTACTGTACTCCAGAATTCTCAAAGGCCCANTTTTTTTTTTTTTTTTCAGGAACCCACCAGCTTCTTTCAACATGGCCCAATTCTGAGGCATTTCTGCGGGTTGTTGCAAATGACCCCCAAGCAGGAGGTTAATGCTGGTGGTTGTGGTTAGCAGTCACCCACAAGCTGGAGGCTTCTGACACTGCTAATAAGGCACATGTGTGTGAATGGAGAATACAGCATGTGGCAGCACCAGGATTTCCTGCGTTCGGGGCTGTCTGAAGCTCCCTGGCAGGACGAGCACCAGGGTTCAGGTTTCCCTGACCCTCTGGGGCAGACACATGGCTCGTCCAGTGGCAGGACGGCACTGCCACCCTGGCCAAGCACCGTGCTTCTCCTCAGCCTGCGAGGAGCTGGGCAATGGACACCAGCTCTGGTGTGGAGAAGGCTAGTGCAGCCACAAGCAATCCAAAAGGGAATCAGGTGGGTGGGCGGCGCTTTCCCTCCTCTGCCACACCAGCAGCCAGACACATGTCCTCCCCGTTCCTGCTGACCTCCAAAAACCGAGGTCAGAGAGCTCAGATTTTGATTAGAGATCTATCTCCATCTAAGACTGGTCATGATTTAATACTAGTTATTCACAGCCCAGAGTCCTGTGTCCAGGAACCTGTCTTCCGCAGCAATGAGCATCTCTGGAGCCTGCCCCCACAGCCAACATCTCCATAGATCTTATGCTCCAGCACACAGCAACCCACCCTCTCCTGTTCTCCCTGCTCTCCTCACTTCCAGGCTCCAAAATTCCCTGATAAGCTTAACCCTAACTTGAGCAGCTGACTGGGGACACAATGGCAGAGCAGAGAAATACCAATTCATCAGTGTTGGTGTGACCACAACCAACTTTGCCTTCTGTATGCCCTGTTCAAACATGGATCCCATGTGAACTCCTGGCTAATTTAGGGGGGGGAAAAGGGGAAATGGAGCATTAAAGATGGTATATTCAATAAATTAAACTCCACCTCTCCAGAGAGGTGTCAGAAGAAGAAAAAGAGGGGAAGGCTCCCGAGCAGGATGAAGATGGCAAGTTTCCCTTGGCACACAGGAAGGGGCTTTCTTCATGGGTCTAACGCACTGACTCAGGTATTTGCAAAGCCCATTCTCACCTCTGTCAATCAGATAAATGACTCCAAATCCAGAATTCTTAAGGAATTTGTCTCACAAGCAGTGCAGTACTTTGACAAGTTGCACTGCTAAAGAAATGCTGTTTTTACAGCAGCAGTATCACATTTTGCTCTCACACCGCAGCAGTTACTTTTGCAGGATCTACACTCCTCTTACTCTGCAGTCACAGTAAATGTGTTTTTCACTTTCTTACCATGCTTAAAAATAGCATTAAGTTTTTGCTGATCACATGATTAAAAAAAAAAAATGAAAAGCTAATTGAATGATGCAGGGAGTAAAAACATGTGGCACAGTAAAAACAAATTAGGTTCACATATGTTTTGTGTAACCCTCAAGACTTGTCTGTATTAGATATCAGTAATGAAAAGAATATTAAACTCTAACAGCACAAAATACCATATGCTTAGGAATTCAAAGAGGAACAATGTATCTGCGCTGGATGCTCCTGCATGGAAAATGCCCACAAATGATCATTTTTTTCCTTTGCCGTGGAAAAAAAAATATCTTTTACTTTTCAGTAACTTTTTAGTGAGTTTTTAGGTGCTGCTGCCGAGTCCCTGGAAACCATCTGTACCTTCACCCCGGCGACAGCTGATGGTGTGGGAGTGCAGGAGCAGGGACACACATTAGGAACAGCCAAGCGTCCCAGGGTGGGGGCAACAGGCACAAGGGGCTGGTGGCCTCGTGCACGTGGTTCCTGCTAGGGAGGCACAAGCAGGGGCCAGGGCCAGCAAGGGGTTCAGTGATGGCCACAAGGATGCTGGCTTGCTTTGGTTTTACCCTGTGTACTGGGGAGAGGCACGGGCAGCCAGGGGGAGACATNATCCCTATCCCTGTCCCTGTCCCCTTCCCATCCCGTGTCGAGGCCCCCGGGGGGCAGCCCTGGCCCGGGGGTGGGAGCGTGTGTTTCTCCCTCCTGTTTACGAGCTGCGAGTGGGGATCCTCGGTGTGACTCACCGCCTGCAGCCACCAGTCAACCACAACTGTAACTTTCCAGTTTGCCTCGGAAAAAGGGGGGAGGGCAGCGTGAAGAGGGAGGAAGAGCTGGAAAACGTTAGGGAAAGGCAGCAAAGGCTCTAAAGAGACCAGAGGCAGCTGAGAAAAACAACAAACAGTCTTAGAAGGATATTAACATTTTAACGAGAATTCCTTTAATTTAATCACAATAAGATTCACCAAGAGGAGGAAGAAACGGAAAGCTTCATCTGAGCCCTTAACGAAAAAATCTTCATGTTATGGGCCAGTGCTCCTGCAATTAATTCCCCTTGGTGGAGTGTTTCCATGTGCACCTCCGGAGTCAGAGCTTTCACGCCTTGGCGCTCACAGAGCAACCGAAGGGATGGCAGAGATTTATCCGCTTTAATCTTCTGCATCTTCTTCTGATGTCTGTGGCATTGCAGACATTGACACGGCCACTTGCTGGGACATCCCAAGTGGAAACATGTGAGGTGGTGGGAGGCTCTGCCCCATGGCCTTTTGCAAAAACACCCTGTGAGTCACTGGGCACGGGGCTGTGAGCGGAGGGGACACCTTGGGTGGCTGGTGCCCCTAGAAATGGGGTGGTGACAAGATACCAGCCAGAGATGTCCGGAAAATCCTGCTGTGGGCAGCAGCGAGCGGGAGGCAGCGGGGTCAGCCCCACGGTGCCCATCCTGGGGGAAGCAGCATCTGCAGAGGCTCTGTAGGGGCCCTGTGCCATGGGACCCACCGGGCACTTGCAGGGGACTTGAGGTGAGACATCCCCAGCAGGCAGAGTGACCCTGCCCAGGGCAGCAGGGTGTCATGGCTGAGCCAAGGAAGCTGCTTGGTAAGTGCTTCCCTCGCCCTGCCCCGGCAAATAAAATAAACTCATTTGGGTTTTACGTGGAAGCTGCGTTTTACTGCCTCTGAGATCAGCCGTGGTGCAAGGCAGCCGAAGTCAGACAATACAAATGACACGTCCTAAACGGCATTTTTAAAAGCTCAAGGCAAGCTTGTAAAGATTTTATTTGTATACGAGGCTGTAATGAATAAAGGAATTGGCATTGCCGCCTCCGCCACCCTCCAAGAGCCCTGTCTGCTTTCCCGAAGTAACCGCACCAGGGAGCAGGGCTGTGACGCCTGGCCCTCGGCGCCCAGCAGCCGCCACCTGGGACTCGGTGCACGGCCATGGGCAGAGGGGGCTCTGAGAGGGTCGCACCCCCCCCGTGCATGGGGCTGGGGACACCTCTGCCCATTGCCTGGCACAGCCCAGCTCCACTCGGGAAAGCTGCTGCCGGCTCTGCTTGTGACAAGATGCCCTGTTTTCAGTCTTACTGCTTTGGAAAGTGTTTTAATAAAAACATATTTTGAATTTAATAATTTTTCTTGGGGAAAAAATAAGCAGGGTGTGGAGACGCTGAGTGCCCAAGGAGGGCTGTCCTGGATTGCTTGGCCGGGACCCTTCCAGCCGGGGTGGCCGCACGGTGCCCTGCTCCCAGCCAGCTGCCACTGCCGTGTCCCTGCCCCAGATCCCCCTGGGGTCCTGCCCCCCCTGGCCCCTCCAGCACAAAATCCACCGCTGCCCTTTCCCAGACGCCCTTCCCAGGCTGCGCGGGGTGATTTCACTACGCTAATCCCGGGCAACTGCTGAACCATTGTCTGCCCAGCGCTGAGCTAGGATATTATGGCTGGGAAAGCTTCCTTCCGAACTGCAAGCTGTGTGAACAGAACTTGTTTAAAATAGCTGCTTTAACAAACAAACAGGGCCAGCTCCATTTCCATCAGCATCTCCCCTCCTCAAACATCAACATTTATGTTTCGGTAACAGGAGACCGCCTTCAGAGCAGCCCCGGCCCCGGCTGCACTGATCCTCAGGGCTCTTGCCTGCATTCCTGGCAAAGGGCAGGAGAGAAGAACCCACTGAACAGCCAAAATGCACAGGACAGAAACCTGGGTGTCCCAGCCACCAGCCCCACGGCACCCATTGCCTGGACCTCAGCCCCGCAGAGTGCCCGAGCAGCAAGGGGCACCCCAGGTGCCTGGGGAAGGGGCTGGTCTTTCTGGGTGCATTCCTCAGAGGGGAAAGGAGCATTGCTGTCAGAGAGCCCATGAACCACAGAGCATCCCGAGGACCGACTTTGAAGCCCACATTGTTTTCATTTGGATGTTGTTATTAAAAAAGTCACTTGCATGTTTTCTGGTAAAACAGTTTGCTGAAATGTTTCCTCTTCTCGTCCAGCCCAGACCAGAAAGTGACGGGAGCACACACGGGGTCTGACCTTGTGGCACCTGGGCAAGGGGCAAGAGGGGATGGAAGCACAGTTGGCTCAGCAATGGGACAGAGATGGGTGAGGGCTGGCAGCCCCCTGAGTGTCCTGGACACCAAGGCGCTGTTGGGCCTGGCTGACCCTGTGGTGCCCGATCTTCCTACTCCTGCAGCCAGGGCTGGAGCTCATGCTGTATCCAGAGGTATCTGGTGAAGAGAAACAGTTGGGCTTGGGCAAAAAAGACACATGGTGGTGTCATGGCTAGGAACCCAGGGGTGCTGCCTCTGCCCCTCTGAGCCAGTTCTTGAGAAGAAAGGGTGGCCTGTGCTTTGGAAACCACTTTCACCGACTGGTAAACCCAGAGGATCCCTGCTTCTCAGATGGAAACTACCCCTCCAACAGAGCAAATTAATTATGTCCCCAAGACAGCGTGAGTAACAGTGAGGAGGCCAGCTGGAAGCAGCGCTGAGTCCTCTCGCACCAAGGGCCAAGTTCCACTTCACATGACAACAGTGGGTGCTTTGACGGCGATGCCAATGCACTCAGGGTCTGTCCTGGGTGCAGACAGACAGCCGCCTTCACAGAGAGGAGAAAACCCAGGCCCCCAGATGGTGCTCCCAGCTCATACAGTCCCCTCCCTGCCCTGCCTTTGCGAGGGGATTTGGAGTGCATCACCCAGCTCGGACAGGCTCTGCCCTTGGCACTCACAGAGTGTCCCCGAGTCACTTGCGGTGATGAGCCTCATCACCGGGACAGCCCTGGCCAGGAGGAGCAGCCTTGGGAGAGGGTGTTCTCCAACCTCTCCTGCCTGCTGGTTGGGGGTGGCAGCCCTGGGGGACTGGGCAAGCTGGCGGGGGTGTCATGGTTTCAGCCTTCAAACCGGGACTAGGGGGCTACCCAGGGCAGGCAGTGGGCAACCACGTGTGTAGAGTCCCTTTGCCCTTGGGACAGGGATAAGCGTGGATAAGCTTTCAGCCCTGCAATGTGGGGATGGGAACTGGCAGAGAGCTGTCCCCGGGGCCTCTCCTCCACCCAGACTCAGAAGAGGGCAAAGCCATCACTGATGGAGGCCAATTCATGGCAGTGAACAGCAATCTGCAGGCAGCTCCTTGACAGTTCTTTGCTGGGTGATGCTCTGTGCCTGCAGCCCAGTGTGACACCCAGCAGCCTGGGACGAACATGAGCAGCGTGGGAAGAAGAGCAGGAGCAGAGGCAGGAGAGCCCTGGTGCCAGCCCCAAGGGACACCATAGTCCTCCTCAGCCATGGTTATGTGTTAGGGACAGTCCCTGCTCAGCCTCGGCAATTCCGCACCGGTCCATCAAGCCTTGGGTGATGGAAAGGATCAGGACATCTCTCCTAGGATTGAGCAGGGGACAGTGTGTGACAGGCACAGGTCCGACACAGCTTGTCCAAGCCTGTCCCTGAGCGGCAGCAGAGCCCGGTGGCCATGCCACGAGCCAGGGGAGACCTCGCGCCGTGCACTGCCTCCCCCCCGAGCAGCACTCAGGTTACACTTGACATAGTGAAGTGGCAGCAAAATGGATTTAATTTATTTACTTTTTAAATGTAATGATGGAAAACAAAACATGTTGCAAAAGTTGTTTGTTTCGTACCAGCTCTGCACAGACCCACTGAGGAAGGAGTGGCTCCTGGCAGCTCCTGCTCTTCGGAGACCGGCGATTACTGAGCCGACACGCTGTGCCAGGGACCAGACGGCTGCTGGAGACACCCTCCCTCCCCAGGGGCTGTGCTGGGCACAGCCAAGCCTCAGAGTGGGACACGTCCCTGGCAAGGGCACCCGTGGGGGCTCTGGGGGCTGGCTGGGCTGGAGACCCACTGCCATGCAGAAGTGTGGGTGCTGCAGAGAGCACCCAGGCTTCAGGGTCCCTGAGGGAGCGAAGGAGGCAGAGGGAGCTGTAAGCAATGAGCGTGTTCCCGCACACCCTCCAGCAACACCACGATCCCTTTTGCGGGGCTGGGGCTGGGTCATGCAGGAGGGACAGTGACTGATGTGTCCTGAAAGTCAGGGCCCAAGATGCGCCCTGAAGCACCAGGGCCCTCGGTCCAAACCTTCCCGTGGTACCATCAGCCCTCAAAATTTACGACGGACCACCGAGCCTGGGCATTGTCAAGAGCCTAATTGAAAACACTGTGAAGGCAACACGGCAACATGGCCTGGGAGCCCGATGCTGATGGCCACCCGGGTGCCCCATGGCACAGCAACCCCAGCACGGCGCAGCCGGTGTGAGGTGGCGGCATGGGGATGGGGTCCCCTTCACGGGCACTGCCCAGCCCCAGGTCCATCCCAGCAGGCGCTTGTGGGCAGGGGAGAGGCCCCAGGGAAACCTCCCGCAGATGTGCTGCCTCCCGCGCGGGAGGGTGCTCTTTCCCAGAACTTGGTTAGGAGATACTCATGAGTTAATTAATCCTTGAGTTTTTAAGCAGAGACATATTTATGAGCCTTGTAAGAGGCTGGGGCCCGGAGAGACATTTCTTTATTCTTCCTCCAGCTCAGCTGAAGGAAACCATAAGGGGAAAGAGCGACTGAGCCACGAAAGCATGGAAGATGGATTTCGGGCTGGTGATGGGGAAACAAAACCCAACTTGCCTGGGTGGGAGTGGTGGCCAAGTGACAGCTCCCTTCCCTCTCCTTTGTCTTCTTGTCCTTTGTCTACAGCGTGCTCGCTAGAGCCCGGGTGATGGATCCCAGGGTATCTCCAGCATTTGAAGCACATATGTGAAGTGCACATGTGGTGTGAGCACCCACCACAAGTCTCCCCATCTCCTTCGGGCTGGAGGAGGTAGCCATCATGGTCCTATTGCCCCTGGCTGGCAGCACTCCACACGGGCAGTGCCAGGCAGTGCTCTGGTCCATGAGCTCCAGCAACTGGAGCCACCCAAAGAACTGCCAGCGAGGACACAGGCAGGGACTGCGCTGCCCACACCTCTCAGCACAGCCCTTGTCCTGCAGCCAGCGCTCTCCTCTCCGCCACACTCGCCCTCAGAGGGACAGGATCACCTCTAGTTCCTTTCCCCCCACTCTGCCGCAGGGCATCCCCTGAACCCCCATCTCAAACACACCTGTAGGCACTTTGCAGCTCTCCAAACCGCACATACGTGGAGTTGGGGATGACAAAGGTGTTAAACCAGCTTCTCGTTCCCTGCCATTCTCACGTGCAGTCCCCCAGTAAGTGGGCGCCAGCCCCAGGAGCACGCCTTACCAGCCCAAGTGAGATCTCTCGGGAGATTTGGGACACTGCTGCGAGTGGGTGGAAATTGCCACTGGTTGCCTGCAGCCCAGGGAGCAGAGGAGAGCAGCGATGCCGATTATATCAGCCAAGACACTGATGGAAAACCAAGAAACTTCCACTGTGCTTTTGTGAGGCTTCTCTGCTGCACCACCAGCAGCTGAGAAAGTACGTGATGGGGACAACCAGATGCCTTCTTGGGCAGGAGACATTTTTCCAGGCTAAGAGCTTGGAACTGAGGCTATTTTGCTTTATGCCTTTCCTCAGAGTGAGCTGCTTAGGACATTCCCTGTCTCTCTGCAATCACCGGTTTATCTACCCACCTCAAATGATGCTTCCTCAGCTTTACTGCGCATCTTGGCCAATAGCAGCAGAGAAATGTGGCCACCACATGTTGGCAGCAATTGAATCCTGGGCACATTTTTTCTCTGCACAGCCTTTAAGCTGTGGGAACCATTTCAAAGGAAACCATTCCCCCTATAACATGCTTGTGATCTGAAGATGTCTATTTAGATGGCAGCCCGGCATTAATTTAGCAATTCACTACAGAGTTTGGCGTGATGTTTAAAGCACTAAAATAAATTGTGGTGAAGTCGTTTCCCTCAAACCAGATTGTGTGGTTTACATTATTTGTCAACCTTAAGTACAACTGGCATGTTTGTATCACTCATGCAAAGCCCCATTGTGCCTCTCTAGAAGGGGGAAGAATCCGCACAGAAACGCATCCAAGTTCCTGCCCCGGCAGTCTCATGTCCCTGGGAGATCTGCCCCGGAGGCACGCAGCCCAACTGGCTGGAAGAGAGCCTGGGCTTTCCTCAGGATGATGGGTGTTAAGTGCAGGCTCATATAGGTTATATTACAAAGGGCCATTTTAATCAGACACAGATTTGTACTCTCTGCCTGCAGTGCCTAAAATCCACGGAGCCACAATGACTTAGACACGCACATCGGAGCGCGCACACGTGCACACCCCGATGTGAGCGGGGCTGCAGGACGGGCCTGCTGGCTGTTTGCCCACCCAGGATGGTGCCCACCACCCGCACTGGGTGAAAGCCTGACCCCTGCTCTGTGCTCAGTGTCCTCTTGCCCTGCCCGGCGTGCCCGGAGGCTGGTCATGCCCAGGAGCTGCCGGGAGGGAAGGGGCAGGGGAGGTGAGGCTGCCTCAAGTCCCGTAGGAGCCTGCCATGTGCTTTGGGACCGCCTTCTGGCACCTCTCTCTCCAGAGAAGCTGTCTGAGGTCCCAGCCACACTGGCATCCAAAGGGAGCTGGGGCAGTCCCACACAGGGGACACCTGGGGATCCATTAGCCTCTGGCCAGGCTGAGATGACTCTGCCCCAGCCAGGTTGGAGCACCAGGCTCTGCTGCAGGGTCCCTCCGCCTCGACAGCCATGCCCAGGCCATGGCAGTGCCACCAGATATGGCTGCTCCTGCTCTCAGTGTGCTGTGGGGACGTGTGCGGGGTCAGGCCGGGACAGCATGTCGGCACTTTCACCCGCGCCGGCGGGAGCAGGTTGGAGGGGCGTGCTGTGGTGCTGCGCCTGCCTCCGGGCGAGCAGGCGGGATCCCGCTTGTGATCTCAGTGCTTTATCCCTTCCTTCCCTCAGTCCCTGCAGCCAGAGAAATCCCCGGATGGCTGTCACGGCTCTCCGCACACCAGCCGGGTTGGCAGCGCCAAGGGTGTTTCATTCCTCCACCTCCCAGCCGCTCGCTGATGCCAGAAGAGCTGTCCTGCGGGACGCGGCCAAGGCTTTGCACTGACACAATTGCACTCGCACGTCCCCTCCCACCCCCGGCAGCTCTTGCAGGCTCTCACGGAGGGTGCTCCCCACCCCAGTGAGCCACCCCCGGGGTGCCGGGACCACAGGGCACATCTGCTCTGCAGTACACGGGCAACCTCCCCTCCCTCCTCTCGGATGGTCTCACTGTGTGCCCTGCGGATCACCATCCAGTGACCGGGGGTCCTCTGTTCTCCCCTGGCACAGCCCCCCCCCCAGTCACACAGCCCTTCCTCTGCAGGTCTCTGGACCCGGTTGGCAGCACGTTTGCCGCCGAGCTCCCCACAGGAGATCAGCAGGCGTGTGCCCTCCATGCTCTCCAGCTCACCACAGCGAGCACTCAGGGAGCAGGAGCTCGTCAGCTGCATTTCTTCTGCAGCGCCTCTGAATTGTAAGAGACACCCAATTTTCTGGAAATTGAATTCAGAGACTCAGAAACTCTGCTGCGCACACCCGTGTGTGCTCTCTGCTCGTCTGTGCTTTCATTGGATGGTGGCAGAAGCTCCCTTGCTCGTATGAAAATTCCAAGGGATGGAGCAGAAGCAGGGCCAGGCTGCACAGACATCTGGCAGCTCCAGACGCAGCCGCCCGTCCCCTCTCGTCCCCGCAGCCACCAAGCCAGCACCCAGGTAGCCTGTGCAGTGTTTGTCCTCGGCAGTACGTTAGATGAGACATTGCCCAGTGCAAACACATGGTACTAAGGGCAGCACAAAAGCTCCCAGCCACGCTGTTAAATAATTGTCACATTTTTCTTCTGTAAGGATTAACGTTCCTGCTAACCTTGCAAACCTGCATTGAACTACTGTCACCCCCCCGAAACGCAGCACAATCGCCAAGGGATTAGGGTGTCTGTGGAGCAGCCTGTCCTCGCTATTGTGTGTTCCCGGCGGGGTGAGGAAATCCTGCGACATCAGCCGATAAGTCCCTGCGGCGGGGACGCCGAACGCACTGTAGGGCCAGGCACAAGCAGCCCTGCGGGAGCTGGGGACCAAAGGCCTGCGGTGGCACCTGGGAACTGTCCCAGCAGTTGGGGGTGGGGGGGGGAATTGGCTGGCAGTATGGCCAGGCAGGTGGCACTTGTACTTGGGTTACCTTCCTGGCATGGGAAGCCACTGGCATGGGCACCAGGGAGCCAGGATGGTCCCCAGCCTCGTCCCCTCCTGGCAGCGGGTTTCCCCAGCCAGCTCTGCCAGCATCCGGTTGCTGCCCGCACTGGGCTCCTGCGCGCCCTCAGCCAGGCGAGCACGTTCATAAATCTGAATGCTGAGGAAATCCCATAAAACTTTAACAGGAAATACAGAGCTGTAAAGGGAAGCCCTTGGCATCTCTCGACGGCTGTCGGCAGTGCCCGCTGCGTGTGCAGCGCTCCAGCACCTGGCAGCCACAGCGGGACCTTGGCTGGGACAGCCTGGCTGGTTCCCACGGCCCTCCCTTCGGAGCAGGAGAGAGGAGTATGGCAGCAGCACAGGCGGATGCTCTTGGGAGCAGGACTTCGGCTTCCGCAGGGCTCAGTCTCACAGACATACAGCGCAGGCAGAAGCTGTGTTGCAAGGATGCAAGAGAGAACAAGAATGCTAAAGCAAACACAAGATTTATGCACGTAGGTCCCAGGAGGGTCTTACAGTGCTTATAAATGACAATACATATTGTCGTCCCAACCCCCGTGTTCAGTAGCAAAGGAAAAGGAGTGGGAAGTGTCTCCAGCTCTGGAGCCATTGCACAATAGCAGAGAATGGAAAACAACCTCATCTGCTCATCCCCAACATCTGAGCCCTGCACCAGCAGCCCATGGCACTTTCCCAGGAGAAAGAGCCATCCCCTCCAGAGAGAAACAGGGCGAGTGGAGAGAAAGGAGAGTCCAGAGAAGGTGTGGGGCACAGGAAACAGAGCCCAGCATCTGCCTGATGTGCCCAGTCTGGGCTTTGCAGCCAGTGAACACCAACACGCCCGCTCCAGTCAGCTCAGCACAGAGAAGGACTCTCTGAGTGGTGTCTCCATCATGGATGGGTGTTAGTCTTGAGGCATTTGTTTCATTTCCAGCAAAGGGCTCGAGCAGGCTCCTGGAGAGGTGGCTGGGTCGGGGCTTCTCTCTTGCAGACCTGCACGAAGAGGATCTGCGATGGCAGAAGCAACATCTGGAGACCCCCACAGCCCAGCAGGGTCTGTACTTGCCTGCTCGTTGGCAGGGCACGCAGTGTTTGGAAGCCAGCACTTGCTCATTGTTGCTGCTGTGCAGTGGGATTTCATGGTAGTTTTTCATCAGCTTTGCACGTGTTTGATCGTATGAATAGGGACTGAACCTCCCCACAAGTGACAGCAGCCTGGCTGCCCAGGGTCCGCTGAGGTTTTGGAGGAGAGATGTCCATTTTCATCCAGAAACTCACTGTATTCTCTGTGCATGTGGGAAGAATTTGGCTTCTCTGTTCTGGCATCATGGCATCACTTCTCCCTCTGCCTTGGGGACTTGCAGGTGGCCACGCGTGGGAAAAGAGCACTCCTAAAAGGTGCCTTCTGCAAGGAAATTCAGAACAAGTATGGTGCCAGCATGAACATAAGGAGAAGGAGCAGGTCACCCAAAGCCCAAGTGAATTTCCTTTTCATTGGGCTTTGCTGGCAGGTGGAAACGAGTGTCCTGGAAAAGGGTATGGGCGGCCATGGGGTGCCTCAGGGCTGCAGCGGTGACACTGTCCTCGGCACCATCTCCCAGGGGATGCACCTCGGGGCACACGTTGAGGGTTTGGCTGGCACTTCTCCATACAGCAACTGGGACCTCCCCTGCTAAATCCTGTAGCAGCAGCTTTCCCTGGATGCCTCGCTGCAGATGTTATGTGAGCTTTGCATTTAATTCCATTTTGCTTCGTCTGGAGAAGCTCTGAGAAGCGAGTCCTGCAGTCAAACTGACTCTTCTCCGACTGTTCTCCTGATGCTGAACTGAGTCCTCGTGGGCAGAGAAGGGCTGGCCGGGGGCACTCAGACCCTCAGCCTGGGCCACTGTGGGACTGCCTTCTCAGGCCATTCCTCATTTGCTATCAGGGCATGCGTTTTCAGAAGCAGGTGGTGATTCTGGTTACCAGGACCCATCCTGGGACATCTGGAGGAAGGCTGATTTGCTGCTCTGGCTCTGGTGTGGGGCTTGGCCACGCACACGCAAGCGCTGCAGTGAAACCGGGAAAGTTTCACTGGGTTCATTTTTCACCGGATTCATTTTTCACCAGAGAAGGTCACGGGGGCTGGGCCGGGTGTCCCATGCTGGGAGGAGAAGTCGGCTCATGCCAGCGCAGCCACCAGCGCCGCAGTCCGAGCCACCGCTGGGCCAGGCCGGGTGGGAGTCCCCGTTTCGCCCAGCACAGTGTAACCCATGGCTATTGGCGATTCCGGAGCTGGCTTCCATGAGGATCCTTTTTTTTTCTTTTTTTTTTTGGTTTTGGTAAAAACGTTGAACAATTCTGGATTCATCCCCATGTGGAGCGGGAAAAATTTTGAAATCTTGAGCATTTTTGAGGGCTCAAAAACAATTTCCCACCCAGTTATAGCCACCAGTCTCATCAGGATGTGTTTGAAACCACTCCAGCAGGAGCTGAGCAGAGCTGGTCTCAGCTGGATACCGCTCTCGACGAGAAATGCCGTGGTCAGGGGTCATGTTTCTTCAGAAAAGAAGTATCTTCAATAGCTCAGGAAGTTATTAGTGTCTGCTAACAATAAGAGCTTTGGATTGATTCAAGAGATGCTCATTTTAATTGTAAAATGCCAGTAATGAGAAATGTGCCATCCAATGACTCATTTTTCCCTTGTAAAAATTATTGGACATTTTTATTAGTTTTACAAATGACAGGACCTCGTATTTCTGAGAACACTTTATACAAGCCTTGCACAAGCCCACTCTCATAAAAGCGTGTCTGTGGTGACATCCAGAGCCACAAGAAGGGGAGCGGTAGAAAGGCCCAAAGTGGTGAGGACAGCCCACAAGTGGAACTGGCAGGACCGAACCCCAAGAGGGTGGGAAGGGGTGGATACAGCGCCGGAGACATGAGCCTCGGCGCTCCTTCCCAGCAGTGCCTTTCTGGAGAGGCACGGGGCAGACAGGGGGATGGGTGCCAGCCGGCACCCGGAGGTCCACCCGGCGCAGAGCCCCGGCGTGGGGCAGCCGTGCCGGCACTGAGCGGCCGCCCGGGTGGGCGATGCGCTGGGCACAGGGAGGGCAGGAGCCAGCCCCGGCCGGGCAGAGCTGAGCCAAGGTAAGCGCCGTCCCCAGACGCGGCCCCTCCGCGACCGGGCAGAGCCGGACCACGCCACCTCCTCCTCTGCTCCCCACGGAGGCTCCGTTAACCTCAGCGCCTGGCTTTATCCATCTTGGTGTTATCTCTGCTGGCGGACAGCGGGGGCCCGAGCTGACGGCAGAGCGTGCCTGACCTTGGCTTGCCAGAAACAAGATAAGGGGTCGAGCGCGGGCAGGGAGCAGGGGGCAGGAGGGCAGGAGGGCAGGGGGCCGGCAGGCGAGGGGACAGCCTGGACCCAGCTGTGGCGGCATCGCTGCTGGTCTGTGTGGCTGGATGGGGCTGGCGAGGAGTGTCGGCAGCGTGTTCCTTCTTCTCCGGAGAACAGAAGGGCTGCTTTGGCCAGACCGTGCTCTTTTGTAATATCCAAGCAATTTCCCATGGAGAATTAATTTGCAACAAGGGGGGAAAAAAATCGTAGTAGAGAATTTCTCATTTCAGCATTTCATTTTTCCTCTCTTGTTGGCGTTATTTGTATTTTTGTTTACATCTCCTCATGACATGTCATTTGTAATTCCGCGCAGTGTACCATGAGCTGGCATGATATGACATAACGCAAGAGCCGAGATAGTCTACTACTTCTATTTTGGTTTGGGGGATATTTTAAACTTTATGTTATCCAGGAAATTTCTGAAATATTTGTCTTCATTCCAAGCCAGAATGAAAACAATTTTTGAAATGTCGGAAGTTCCCGTGAAACAAGTAGTGAGAGTTTCTAACTCCGCCACCGCGTGTGACAGGGCGGCCGGTGGGGAGGCCCCGGCCCCGCGCAGGAGGGCGGCAGCGGGAACAGGCAGCAGGGAACGGGCAGCGGGGAACAGGCAGCAGGCAATGGGCAGCAGGCAGTGGGCAGCCTGGGCAGCAGGCAGTGGGCAGCCTGCCTCTCCTCATGCCTGCCACAGCCAGCACTATTTGCTTTCCAGCAGCACAACTGCTACCCTGCACCTAGTGTGGGGGTTTAACGGGAGGGTTGGCTGAAGGAGGGCACAGGGAGAGCACCTGGCACATCCCTGTGCCCACAGGCAGCAGCAGGCGCAGGGACCGCGTCAGCTCAGACCCAGCACATGCCACAGCCTCTCAGCATCATCCAGGCAAGGAGCTGGGACTGGGAGCAGGATGTGCCACAGTGTCAGCCAAGGGCAATGGGGACAGGCGGCCCTGGCACAAGCCTGAGCAGCAGGCACAGCCCTGCATCTCCCTCCCTGTGCAGGGCAGCGCATGATGCTGGGCTGGGAGGGCTGCAGAAGTTGGGTTGTGGCAGCTTCCCCTGGGGCCATTCTTTGCTGCAGTTCTGGGCCTGTCTGTGGACCCAAGCCCCCAGGGCTGATGCCTTGCAGAGGTTGAGTTTGTGAGGGGCAGAGAAGCGACTCCAGCAGCCTGCATGTGCTCCAGGGCAGATGGCTTCCTTGCACCAGCATGTGCCAGGAGCGACCCATGGTCACTTTGCAAAGCCTCTCTAGTTTGTGGGGCACCAGCACGGGGAGGGAGAGGTTTGGCCGGCAGCCGCAGGGCTGCAGGCAGGAGGGATCTGCTCTGAGCCACTGGCCCCAACGCTGTGTTTGCTGAGACTGAAGTTCCATGGGGCAGGCAGGGATCTGTGGGCACCACAGGATGCCAGGGTCCCCTTATCTGTGTGGCCAGGTGGAAGGCACTGTCAGGTTTCCAAAGTATTTGCCTTTGCCTCTGTGCCGAGACGCTCAGTCCTCAGAGCTTTGTTTTGTGTACTCTGGGAACCGACAATTTGTAAAGACATGCTGCTGGGCTAATCCTCCATCAGCTCCCGGAGCAGAGACCAGCTGGGATCTGGCAGCTCTCTCCCTTCTCCCACTTCAGCTGCTGAAATAGTGAGTGTCTCTGTAACCAGTAGCTTACAGGTTTTGACTTATATGCAAAACAGAGCAGCAGCTTTCTGCAGTCGGCAGCCGGGACTGCACAGGCACGTCGTCCTCCCGCGCCAGCACCGCGACCTGCCGGGCGGGCATGCCAGCTGTGCCAGCGAGGTGCTGCACTGCGCTGAGTCCTGGGGGTGTTGCCAGGCCTGGTGGTGAAATCATCTTGGCTCTCCCTTGGCTGCAGAGCTGTTGTTATGCCCTGGAGACGCTCCTAGGGAAGGGAGCTCTTTCCGTGGCAGAGTTTGCTGTGGCTCCGGTCCACAAGTTAATGCATTGGGGAAGTCATAAAATTAGACTCTTAAAAAAGGTACCTTCCTCTTTGTGCACAGGAAACCTTGTGCTCTGCACAGAGCTTTTAACAGAGAGCACAGTAGCAGTGAGATTCTTGAAGTGAGTGAAGGATCACTTGTGCCATCTCCTTGCTCTGTGAACGGCAGGCTCCATGGCCATGCTCCACAAGAACCAGGGAGACCGTTGGGAACAGGGAGACACACGTGCTGCCTCACTCCTCAGAGGAGGTTTGGGAGAACAGGGAGGACCTGTATCTCCAAGGTGCTGAGATTTCTCTGGGGCCAGGATTCAGTGCATAGATAGGTGCTGGCTGGAATGAAACCCCAGAACTTTCCCATGAGGTAGCAGGTAGTAGACGATGGAGCTTGAACCAGTGTGCTCTAACCCTGGGTTTAGCCAGGGAGAAAGGCTGGTGCAGTGACATCCTCTGTGAGGCAGCTGTCCATGGAGAATACATACAGCCCCAAAAGCTGTGCTGCACCCCAGGCCGCTTCATGTCGTTTGGAGGAGGCAAACCAGCAGGATGCTGTTGTTAAGCACTGGCTTCCCAGACCGATACCGGTGTCCCCACAGACTGGCTGGCTCCCTCCAGCCTGACCCCAGCTTGCCTGCACCCACTTGCTCCTGGTCGCAGCCAGCATTGCTGTAGTTGGGTTTGGGGACAACCACGACTGGTGTCATGGGATAGCAACACAAGTAATGCCATTGGAGAGACTCTGGGGCATCCTGAAACCTTCAGAGCCAAAGTCCTACTCTAGCAGGACAGCCTGGGCTGCCTTGCCTATGTTGGGCTGTCCCCGCTGTCATGCCATGTAGAAGTTGGCAGCAGAAACCTGCTGGCAGAGCCCTGTGTGCTGTGCCCCATTACTGGAGTGTCCTGGCTCTGGGTTTGGGCTTGCGGTCCTCATGCTATGCCTATGACCCCAAGGTGTGGCTGGCACAAGAACTGCCCCCTCCATTGACTCTTGGGCTGCATCTGGGAAAGGCAGAGGTCTGAGGAACCATCTCTGTGGCACAAGGGGACTTGCCCCAGGTCATCCCAGATGCCAATGGCCACGCAGGGACCTGGCATACCGCATTTGTCCCCCCTACTCCCTGTTGTGTGCCTTAGGGGCGCAGTCAGGTCTGGGGCTGGGTTCAACCTTCCCAAAGTCAGGCAGTGTCTGCCTGTGATGGGAGGGTGAGGCAGGGACAAAAGGACAAGGGTCCCTCACCCACCACCCCCATGGCACCGTGCGGCTCCTGCAGCAGAGCGGGGTCCCCACAGCCAGAGGGTGCTCCGGGGCACAGCAGGATTTGGGCATCCTCCAGGATCATCCCTGGAACACAGGATCATCCTGCAGCCCCCGTGGGAAGGTACCAGTGCCATAGCACTCGCATGTAAAGGGCCTGTGAGTTTTAAGAAAACTCATTTTGAAGCTGACTGGAGTCTGTCAGAGCATATTAGTTGCAGTTTCAGCTAGCCACTTGTTTCTGGTTTAGCCCTGGGAAAGCAACTGGGCTACAAATGTTTACCTTATGAGGTAAACCATCAATATCCTTGAAACTTTGATTAAAAAAAATACTGGACTAGAGCATCTTGTGGTTTTTTTTTTCTTTTTTTTTTTTTCCTGATTCGTTTCACAATATGCCAGAAGCATGGCTTGAGTTAGGGCTTTGGCAGGGGCTTTTATCATGATGGATATAGTGGAGGATAGAAAATAAATTTGGTTATCAGAGGGTGCCAGAACTCAACTTCCTAGCACATACATTTAATAATGCAAAAGTTCTCCTTTAAAGGTCTCCTTAGAACAAATCCTAGTCATCACAAAGTTCATGGAGATAAATTAAATTACATTTTAATAGTGGAGAACTCATTCCTGGGCTGGGCACAACAGTGAAAGTAGGCTCTTCTCCCATCAAAATTCTGAATGTTACCATATGAAAAACTTAATTGGAAATGAAATGCTGGAGCTTCCAGGGCAGAGGCACTATGAGAGGCTGTTATGGCTGTAGTAGCTCTCTTGCCGACATTGCAGTCATTGTAGCATTATTATTCTCCTCCCCCTAGTAAATAAGAAGGTATCTCCAAGAAATAACATCTCCTGTATTTGCTGGAACTGCTTCTGGAAGCGGCTGGCCACGGGAGGTTTTGTCCAACATAACCTTAGCTCTGCCTCAGGGACAGAGGTGGGCAGCCAGGAGTGTCCCACGCCATGATCCCCACAGCCCCACACGACTTTGGCTCCGCCATCACAGCCTGCCTCAGCCTGCGCCTCACGTCGTTGCTTTCTGCTCTGCCATCTTTGTACAGCAGGCTTGATCTCTTCTCTTCTACCTGCTGTCATCTCGTAACAATTTAAAACACGTACAGGTACTTCCCATGCAGACACAGATATTTAACATGGGGGTGGTGGGTGCAACAAGTGCCACAGTACAGGGTGGTGTGGGGCGAAGCGGGCAGGGCCAGCAGCCTGGGCCAGCCTCACCTTGAGGTCCTGCATGATAAACAGTTGCAAAAACTGAGAAAAATGTTGGGGAAAGACAGAACGAGAAAGCGGGAAGAGTTACTGCAGCTCTTCCGCTCATCCCTCCTGTTGAGCCATGGGACCGGCAGCTGGGGCTGGGCCTGACCCAGCATGGCAGCTGTCCTGCCCTTCAGTTCTTCATCTTCTCCTCATCTTCCCCATCTCAGGCTCATCTTTCTGCTTGCCCCAGCCCCAGGAACCTAAATCCCCACTCTCTGCCCTGAATCCCTGCTCTGCCCTGCCTCCTCCATCTGCAAGAGCAGGGCTGGCCCCCAGCACCGCCCAGCCTCCTCCCTGCAGCTCCCCGCTGTGCAGGGCCAGGCCTCTCTCCTCTCAATGTCTGCACAATTACCAAAATCCCTCGGCAGAATTAGCTCCTCGCAGAGCACTGCATTCAATTAATTATATGGTTTAAAACACAATACGTAGACATATCCCATCCACACCAGCACGGCTTTTAGTCTCCACTGGAAATCTCTGGAGAGCCACGGTGCGGCAGAAGACAGGCCGTGCACACAGCTCTGACCAGGCTCCTTCAGCACAGTTGCAGGACATAGTCTTTAATTGTAATTAGAATCATTATAGGTGTATTGCAAATGTCTCAGAGCACGCAGTGGACCAAGCACATTTCTACAGCCTTCGCTGCACATATGTGTTCAGTGGGTTTATTTAGGCTGGTTTCAGTGCAGTGATGTTCCTGCATGGGCTTGTGTGCCATTCTTGGGGACATGGGGACAGGCACTATTCACTCCTCGGTGCCACTTTGGTATGACCTGGAGCACCAGTAAGAGTGCTGTGACCCTTTGTGGGTCAGCAGGGTTCCCAAATCACCCCATGATCTCAAAACTGTCCAAGAGACCCAAACCCCACCAGCCAGCTGCGAGGGCACTGCTGGGGCAGCGAGGAGCCATACCAGGGGGGTCACCCTGGCTCCGACTGCTCCTGGCCCCCATGTCGGGCCCAGGGCCAGCCCAGCCGGCTGTGGCTCTCTGCTCTCGCTGCTGCAGGTCACTGACAGGGGGACTCGGGACTCCCGAGGTCACCAGCCTGCATCTCCATGCAGTGGTGGGAGCCCACAACAATTACAAGTTTCCTGCATGTCCTTCCTCTGGGGTTTTGTCACACATGATGTCTCACATCTGGGATTCAACCATTGGTGGGGATGGTAGTGCTATTTCCATGCCAAGCTGTAGCTTTTTTACCCCCAGCCGTTTCAGGGCTTACAGCTATTGTGTGTTTTTTTAAATGTTGCAAGAATTTATATTGGGAAAAAAAAGTGCCTTTTTTTTTTTTCTTTTCTCAATGCCCTGGGAAATGTCATCTAGCAGGAATGTTCCCAAGATTTGCTCATGGCTGAGAGGAGGATGGGCTCAAGTAGGCGCCCCCATTCCCAGCTCCCATCCCTGTGCCCAGACACCAGGGACTGGCTCTTTGGTCTGTGGCTCCCCTGGGCACCCCATCCCAGCTCCCCAAACTCTGCCCCATGCTCCTGGGGAAGTAGGGCCAGCCCAGCCCCATGGCAGCACCCACTCCTGCCCTGTGGCTGCTGGGTGCAATGGCAGTGGAGACAGAAGGGAGGAGGCAGATGTCTGGAGAGGGACAAGCTGTTCACGGAGCCACTCCTGCTGCAAAGGCTCTCAGTTTCGTGTCCTCTTGGCTGTGCCAGTGGCCCCTTCCACTTCCAGCTCTGGACGGAGTTACAAGAAATGCTGGAAGTCCCAGCCCTGTGGTGTGTCATCATTTAAACTTGTCTTTAATAGCGTCCCAAAGCAATTTACTTTTCCCGAACATCAAAGCCCCCAGAGCGATACTAGGAGAGACAGGGCTTCCCCCAGCAATCCTGGCGGCTCCTGTGCCCTGCTGCTCTTCCCAGCTCATGGGGGCTGGACACCCTCCTTGGCTGTGGCCAGCAGCCTGGGCTGGTTGTCCTCTCACATGTTGGCCCCTGGAGCAGACCCTGCTTCAGCCCGAGTGAGAAGTGTGATGTGCTTTGGAAAGGGATTAGCACTGTGAGATGGATCAGGGTTCCAGGGCTGGAGCCCCTCTGCTGTGAGGACAGGCTGAGAGAGGTTGGAGCTGCCATCCCCACAATGACAGCAATTCTGGGGAAGAGCCCCAACACATGGGGGGAACGGCTCCATCTTGGAGATGTGGAGTAAGGGGACCTGCCCAGAGACTGCCACAGGGACTGTGCAGGTTCTGGCTTGGCTGTGGTTGTCATATATGGCCTGACAACAACACATCGCAAAAATCCAGCTCCAAGAGCAGATACTAAGGACCAAATTAATGAGGAGAAAGAAATCGAGATCTGGAGTGGCCCTGCACTCTCCTGCATGCCAGGGGATGCAGGGAGATGCAGGTGGAGCAGCTCCTCAGTGTCACCCCCACGCCCAGGGTGTCTCCACTGTCCTCCTACCAAGGCTCACAAGTTTTGTAGAGGAAATTTTACAGAAAAAAAAAATATGTAGCAGCTCCTGCCTCTACAAACACAGTGAGCTTCTGTCTCTGCCAGAGCTCGGTGCTGGTTTGCCTCAAGGAATCTGTGAGATCCGTCCTGCTGTGATCTGTAACAATATTGGGATTAAATTAGCTTCCCTGAGCTGCAGAGGGGTCAGTGTGTGAGGCCCCCCGGTTAATCCAGCAGGCCAAAGAGAACAGAAGCCTCCCTGCATTGGGAAAGGAAAACAACAGGGTCTGTTTGCAATCCGTGGAGCTAATTCAAACAGCATTCCTTAAACAACAGGGGAAAAGGGCCTTCGAAGCAAATGAGAAAGGAGCATTTCCCAACATGCACATAATGTCGCTCCTTGGAAAGAGGTGGAATGTCCAGCCTGCATGGGGCACAGTGTCAGAAAGCCCGGCAGGCATGAAAGAGAGATCCTGGAAAGCAGGGCAGCTCACTGGGCTGTAGGTGTTCACCACTTGAACTCTGCCTTCTGCCCCAGTCTTGGTGAGCAGGAGGCCAGGGGCCTTCAGACCCCTCCTCATCTGCCCGTGGCAGTGCAGGGGCTGCTGGTAGGCACCTGGCAGGTGCCTGCACCTCATCTGGGGTGGGATGGGGCATGTGGGTCTTGCTCTTCATCACACACAAAGAGTTTTATGCAGAAGTCATTTCCACAACTCTGCAGCTCATGGCTGCTCAGCAGCAAACCAGGGTGGCCTCCCTGGGGACACCCCTGGATGGAGACACATTTCCCGGCATGGGCCACTGCCGGCGCCATCCCCTCCCAGCAAGGCCAGCAGCCCAGGACTGGTGGCTCTGCCTGGGAAGCCAAGGAAACCCTGGGTGATCCCACCAGAGAGTCAGGTTCCCTGCCTCTTGCTGCCCGGTCTCCCCGTGGATGGCATGATCCTGTGTGCCACTGTGCCTGATCCCTTGGTGCATCCCGGTGCAGCCCATGTCAAGAACTGGATAGTTGTCTTTGCAACCAGAGCAGTTGTTTATGAAATAAATTGGGCACTTGGGATAACTGTGTGACCGGGGACTGAGGACTGCAGGTGTTCAGATATTATTAAAAACAGTTGCCTGGGCTATCAGTCATTCCGCAGGAGATAAGCCTTCTGAGAAGCAGAGCCCCGTGTCTGAGCAGGGTGCAAAGAAGCAGCACACAGCAGGTCGAGGGCAGGAGCGTCAGAGACAACTTCAGGCCATTCTTGCTTTCCTTCTGCTTTCTCGACAAGCATCTTTTTTGCTTTTTGCTTATGCTGAGATATTATCAAAGGGCTGATGAGGCACCAGGGATGAGTAATGCACCCTCTGTGCCAGCTGAGAACTTGTAGGCACTGGTACCTGCACACAGGGTTAATGTGGAGGGCGCAGAGCCCTGGGTCTGACAGAAGCTGTGGTGCTCGGTGCCGGAGCTGCCACCTGTGCTCCAGAGACCCCCTGCCCTCAGCTGGTCCCAGGGTCTGAGGGATGCAGCTCCTGGCAGGAGGCAGCTTGGCCCCATCCTGGAAGTCCCTGTGGTCCCCTGGCAGGGAGGGCTTGCCATGGAGGAGAGACCTTTCCCTGGCCAAGAGAGGCAGAGAGGGATGCAGGGCAGGAACCGGAGAGGGATGAACTCAGACCAAAAAATGGCAGATTTTTAATGGGGGGAGGAAGCCCAGGCTTGAATCATGGGCTAGGGGATGTGGGGAAGCCAGCAGATGAGGGTCTTTCTGCAGTTTTATGTGGAGAAGGATATGGAGCCCGGCCGGGAAAGGCTGAAGCTGAACAGGCAGCATCACTGAGGCCGGGTGATACCTGTGGTGTAGGATGAGACCTGTCGCTTGCTTTTCTACCTAACACAACTGAAACCGGTGAATTCAGGTTGACTTTGTCTGCTCTAGGAACAGCCCGATGCCCCCTTCCTGCACAGCACATTCCCGAGGGTGAGGCACAGGTGGTGGGTGATGCTGCCCTGGCCCCAGGAGCTGGGGCTGCTGCCACTGCCTGCCTGACCCAGCCTGAGGAGCCCAGGCTGCTGGGCACCTGCTTGGCAAGGAATTCTGTGGGTGGCAGGGAAAATCCCCCAAGTCAGCAGCTCTGCTTTCAATCTGGAGCTGCTTGGCGTTTTAACCCCTCTAAAATGTGGAATTTCACATCCTTTGTACAAGAGAGAAACAGCCTGCTTAGGATTAATTTAGGATCAGCCTCAACAGCCATTAGCTAAAGGAAAACAAAACAGTAAATTAGCTGCCTGTCAGAAGGGAAAGAAATGTGGGATGATGCTGGATTTATTGTGGAGGGTGTTAAGGCAGGATTTAGTGTGATTTACTGTCCTCTGCAATGATACCTTCTAACACCAGGGAGCTGGCAAGCGCATCTACTTTGCCTTCCTTCAGATACACTGCTCTCTTTGCTAATTATTGACGTGTCCGGTAGCCCTGCTCTTGCAGCTGGGTTTGTCAGCATTTCCATGATAGAGCTCTGTCTTTGGGGTTTATTGCTTGGTTATAAACATTTGCTCCAGAGTGAAACTTGATCTACAGCTATCAACTGGAGCTGCAGCGCTCAGAAAGATTAGGAAGGAAAAGGTTTAGGCTTTTTGATGCAAGCATAAAATACAAGTTCTTCAGTTTATGAGATTTTTCACTCTTACAGTCATCCAAGTGATACTGGCCTAGAGCAACATTCGATGGTATTTCAGAATTTCCTAGAATAGAAAGTGAAAAACCTCCAAATATAAATAGAAAACGTCTTTAATATGGGGACTGGCAACAGCGCCCACTCTGCATCTGCCCAATATTCAAAACATATTCACTAATGCTCCTGTGAGATCACGGTGATCTCAGAAGATACCGTTTACAAGTAGGAAACTAGGGACATTTAACGAGGTGTCAAAGAAAATTCAGGATGAATAAAACTTCTATATACACATGCATTAACAAAAACACAATGCAAAAGAAAAGCTGAATTTTCCTCCTTGCCTGTTTTGGGTTATTTTGCATCTTTGTGTTCATACCTGCCCCCGCGCAAGTGCTGTGCAAAGCAGAGATGATTGCAAATGTGTGAAAAACACACAGATCCTTGGGACTCTTCAAGCCCCAGTGCCTTTGGGGGCTCTTCCGTGCCCCATCCCATACCCTGGCCCTCCTCTTCCTCGAGGCTGCCGTACAAAGAGCTCCAGGGCTCGTGCCAGTGACTGCTGGGGATGATGAGACCCATCTTCAGTGGTGGCTTGTGGGCAGTGGGGTATCGAAGTGAGGGACCCAGGTGGGGATTCATGAGCGACCATCACAACCTTTGGAAGAGCCTGTGCCCTCCAGCTTCCAACTGTGAGCCCTGCAAGCTTGGGGAGGATCAAGTGAAGCTAATGCTGCTCCTTGTTGCTTCAAGACTTTTGCTAAGCATGGCAGGGTGAGTCATGCTGCCTGGCACAGGCCTCTCACCCATCAGCACGTTTCTGTGATGTCCCCAGAAACACCTGGGAGCCAAGACAGAATTTTGCTCATTACAGAAGCATTATGGCATCTGCTCAAGTGGATCTTACACCTACAATAAATACTGCAAGGTGTTCGGATGGTTGGAGAATTGATGCACAAAAGGGGAAGGCAAAGATGGATCATCCAATGCATCTACCTCTGCAGGTCCCTGACTCCGGCCCATTGCAGGCCACTGGTTTGGGCTTCAAGGAGACTGCCTTGTGTTATGGCCAAATAACCTTCATGTGGAGAGTTTGGAAAATATTGCCATTGATTTTTGCAGCACTCCTCAAAAAGCACAGCCTGCAAATTACCTTCAGCCAGAGAAAGCCAGGGGCAACTGGGACAAAGAAAAGCCTGGAGAGGGGCAAGTCCGAAATTCCCAAGAAAGGAAAGGTGAATGTGATGAAGCAGCAGCCTCCTGCCCAGCTGCAGAGGCCGAGAGCAAGAGTGGCTCAGCAAAGCAGGGAGAAGTCATACTGCATCCTGGTGTACTAAGGATGATGGTCTTAAACAGTAAGGCAGGGAGGACGGATAGACGCTGCTGTCCCTCCCACCACACCTNGTGGCTCAGCAAAGCAGGGAGAAGACACACTGCATAAACGGTAAGGCAGGGAGGATGGATAGATGCTGCTGTCCCTCCCACCACACCCTCATGTCCTGCTGAGCCCACCTGTGGGTGGGAGTGAGCCCTGACCGTGTGAAGCTGGAATATGGGACCTCCTCACACTTCCCTGGGCTCTCCAAAGCACCAAAGGGAAGCAGGAGACAAAGGGAACCCTCCCCAGGAGACTGCTGGGGTCTGCGGGGCACGGTGCACCAAGGGGCTGGCCAGCGGCTTGTGACACAGCCATGCCCCTGGGACCACCCACCAGGGCACCAGGGCTCTCAGCAGAGCCCCATGGCCACAGACTCTCCATCAGCCCCACCAGAGCTGGGAACAAGGGTCGGCCACATGTGGGGACCTGCTGCTGCTGGTGGCTACATGGTGCTGACTGGAAGCAGGCAGACCCTGGCTGCTGTTTATAGCTTGCACAGAGATACTGGCACGGGGTCCAAGTCTGGCTCCACGGCTGTGTGCCCCAGAATCACCAGCTCCCTACTCCAGCCCCCAGCGCAGGGGGCACATGAGGGGCTGGAGCCCCTTGTACCACTCTCGGGCTCCTTCTGCCTCTTCCACAGGGGCAAGAAGGATGGGGATGACCGCTGCCAAGTATGGCCAGGTAGGAACAGCATGGTGTGCCAGAGGGTGCTGCCCAGGCCAGACTGTGCTCAGCTCACCAGGCACGGTGGGTCCCAGGGAAGGTGCTTGAGCCTCAACGTTCCTCCCTGTGCTCAGGTGAAGCGGGGGTCCATCCCATGCCCCTCCTGGCTGCCCTGGTTAAAGCAGAGGAGGGAAGGGAGGCTGATGGCAGCACGGGGAGGAGAAGTCTTGGGCTGTGCAGGTGAGATGCAGGGCAGACTCCCTGCAGCCACGTTGCCTTCCTGAGCATCAGCGTTTCCTCCTGCTGTACAGCCAGAGATTGAAAAATATCCAGGCTTTCCAGCTTTTTGCCTTAGTGCCTTCCCCCCTCCAGAGGATAATAAGCTGCTTTTAATATTTGACATGTTTATTAACAGATGCAGTTGTGACAGCTGATGACTTCATATGCCAGTTACCGCTGAAATGTTAGTAATAACTCGGAATTAACTGTCATAAATAAAAAAGACTACAAAGACAACTGGATGGTGTGTCACTCTGCAGTAATTTACTGAGACCCCGTTGGCTCTGGATGCAACGCTGGAAGGTCCTTTGTGGAGCTCCAGTCCGGGTTTTGCAACAGTCACAATATTTTGGCTGGATATTGTCTTAGGAGGTGGAACTAGTGGGGTGGAATTCCCTCATGCAGGAGTTTGCACTAGATGCCTTTACAAAGCTGGATACTCTGGTAATAATAATAATAAAAAACCCCTACCCGGTGGATGGGGATGGAGTCTACGGCACTGAGACCAGGATTTATTAATGTGCAAATTGCTCTGATATGATCACATACTTTCTGCTTTGCATACGCAGGGAGCAGCGTGGGCTGATGGAGTATGAACTAGCCTGGGCGATCTTTACGAGCTGAAATCCTGCACATCACAGAAGGGTTTGTTTCTCTGCGCAAAACCTGGGAAGCTGTTAGAAACCTGCTTTATAAAAACAAGTGAACAAAACCCCCAGACCCAAACGCACCAGACTGCTCCATGAATTCGCCATGAATATATTTTTCATTTTTTTTGACAGAAGCGTGCATGTAACTTTCTCTGGAGGAACCGAGGATTTTTCTAGTTGGTCTTGTAGTCTTTTAAAACTGAGAAACCAGTAGAGTCTTTTCAGCAGTGATGAGGGAGTGACAAGTCAGAGGTAAGGGTTTCAGAATGCATGTTTGTTTAGATGAAGCTTTTGCAATGCGGGCTGCTAATGAGGAACGCAAGCCTTGTCAGCATCCGACTTGCGGGTTTGCCTTGTGCAACGTGGATAATGAGTTCAGACAATGAAAGCTGTGAGAAGTCACAGCACGATCTGTTGGGATCCCCGTCTCCCCCACCCCCAAGGTGCGTGGGGCTTTGCAGGGAAGCTGGGCTGCTGCGTGCTGTCCCCTGCCACTCTTTTACCTTGCCAGACCCCGGATGGGGATACAGAGAGATAGTTGCAATATTCATCTGTTCGCTGGAGCTTGTTGCGGATACTGGACCAGCCCCAGGGTCCCGTCGGCCCCGGCACAGACGCGGCGTGCGGCACAGCGGGCTGCGGTGCCCTGCCTGCTTCCCCACTGACTTCCAGAGCTGGGAGCGTGCCCGAGCTGAGCCATGAGGGGACGAGGTAGTTAAGCGGTTGCTGTCTCAATATTGTCCTGGCTGCACTTAACTCAGCCTCGCACAGAGGACGGCACCCATGGGGGCATGGCAGGCACCTGGAGAGCGTGGGGTAAGTACGTACTCCCTGAGCTTTCAGATGGGGCAGCAGTGGGGAAACGGTTAACAGCGATCATGGCAATAATTAGATGTCCGTGTTAACACCCCATGCTGATGTGCAGGGGAAGTGCTGCTGGATGTCTGCTGGGCTGCCGAGCCTGTGGGGCAGCGAGGGCTTGGGGCTCACGGGAGCGTGTTCCTGCAGCCAGGCAGGGACACGGCGAGTGCTGGGGTCGAGGTGATATTTCAGCCTCCGTCCTCCTGGTCCTCTGCGCCGACTGAGCCAGGGTGTCACAGCACACAGGTGCAGGCAACTGGGGAATGGTCACCCCGGGACTGCTGGGGTTTCTTGTAGGCTCAGTTGCGTGGCGTGCCATCCCTTGAACAGCCCTGAAGACGGATGAGAAGGTGTTCAGGTGATGTGGCTTGGGTTTGAAGGGGTGTCTTACAGTAAAAGGCATTAACGTTAGCGTAATGCTGGCAGAAGCAAAGGTTGCAGAGCATGGCAGGCACGGAGCCTGCACACGGGTCGGCAGGTACCAGTGCAAAAAATCCTGTTACCTGAAGGTCTGTGAACTTGGGCCAGGGCATACAGTGCTGTTTGTGGTGACCAGGTTTATGCTGGGATCCTGCGGGGACCTGGCACTTGCAGTGAAACATCTGCCCAAAGTGTTCTCCAGTCTGAATGATTTTGGCCAAAGCCCATCCATGACCCTGGAGCAGGTGAGCTCCCGACTGCCTGATCCCTACATCCCTGCTACGGGGCCGGGGCTGCGGAGGCTGGGTGGGAGGATGGTGGCAGCACCATGGGCCTGGGAACGCCAGCACCGCAACATGCCTGGAAACCACCCTGGAAAAGAGACTCATTTCAGCTGGATCAGCTCCCCAGCCCTGGCTCAGCTGCTGTGAGAGCAGCAGCACCACCCTGAGGGACGTGACGGGGAGCGAACTGGGGTGTCGGGGCACCCGCTCTGGGGCCATGGGGGCACAGATGTGACCCCTTGAGCACAGCCAAAATAAGCTGGCCATGCTGCCCCATGCAGGCAGTGGCAGAACAGAGCATAAACCCCAGTTTCCTTTGCCCAATCTAGACTTGAGCTGGCAGAGCAGCTTTCTGCCCATGCATGGGACTGCAGTCAAAGCCAGAGCTGAGGCCCAGGTCAGCTTCTCCCAGACTGGAGGGGTGGCACTGGGGTGGGAAAATGGGGACCACGGAGCAGAGAGAGGTGGGGACTGGCTGACAGAGACAATTTCTGGGGGCTGCAGGAGGGGGATCTGTCATCTGCTTTGAGGACAGAAGTGCCCGCCTTTGCCTGTGACCTTGGCAAACACAGAGACAGCTTTCCAGCCCTACCCACCAACAACCTGCCTCCAAGGATGATCCTCTGGGATTGCAGCTTCCACACAGACTGGTGTGCAGCCGGGTGGTGTGGGCCAGCTGCAGGATGTCCTCCATCACAAACCACCACCCTGAGAAATACCAGGCTCTTGCAGAGGTTTCCCGGTCCCAGCAGTGCCAGTTCCTGTCACCCCTCAGAGAGGCAGAGCTCACACGTGCTTTGTGCCAGGTCTGGGAGAGCTCAGGCCGCTCTGCCCTCTCCCTCCCACCATCCTGCCCTGTGCCCACAGCCGAGGCTGCTGCTTATTGTTCCCAGTTGTGTTTTCTGCTAAATCAGTGCTGCCCCTGGCTCTGCAGGGCTCAGGCTTCCCAGGCAGTGACATTTCGGCGGCAGAGCCAGTGCACCGGGAATCCCTGCAGGACGCTCACACTTGGCAGGTGCTTCCTTTGCACATGGCCAAGCAGAAAGCCCCAGGTGCTGTTTAGGGTCTTTGCCCTGGGCTCTGTCTCTGCTTTTGCTTGGAGAAGCTGATTAACCCAGCAGCTCCTGTAAGCCCTGGAAACTTGCTTTTAAGAAGCGTGCATTTAGGGTCAGCTGTGGAAGGTTGCTTTTTGGACACATTTACACCAAAATAAGAGGGGAACTGGGTATTGCCCCGAAGGGGTGCCAAGTGGTGCAGGACAAGAGCCTCAGCAGCATGTCCTGGCTGGGCTTCCAACACCCTTTTGCATTAGACCCCCCCTGCTCCCGACATGCTCAGGGTCTCTGGGGGCTCTGTGCTACAGTGGTATGTGTCTGCTCTGCACCTCCTGGGAACCTGCTGAGCACGTTGCTGCGTGGCAATAGGGCCCTTAGGGTTGTTGAGGAGCCCTTTTGATGGAAAAGCGAGGTTTTCAGTGCTCTGGTCTGTGTTGCTCTGAAATGGACTGTTTTGCAACTCCTGGTCTGAAATTTGCTTCGGTCGCTGCTGTTGTAGCGCATTTTGTCCCTGTCTGGCATTCAGTGGGTGAGATATTAAACGGTAGGAAAGCTTAAACCTGCAGAAAGTTGTACTGAATAGAAATAGGTTTGATTTTCAGTGTCTGCAGCTAAATCCCTGGGCAGCTTCTCGGTCTGCAACACCGGAGCTGTGCCTGCTGGGACGACTCCGGTGGACCTTCGGATGCTGCTCTGCTTTTGTGGAGAAGCAGCACGCAGGGAGCCTGCAGCCGGCTGCTTCTCCGCTTCTTCCTCCTCCAGACCAACGTGCCGCCTCTCTGCGCCAGTGAGAGGGTAATGGAAATCCCCCAGTAAAAAATTTCCTGATGT
Organism: Nycticryphes semicollaris; assembly: GCA_013400055.1. Lineage (NCBI taxonomy): Eukaryota > Metazoa > Chordata > Aves > Charadriiformes > Rostratulidae > Nycticryphes > Nycticryphes semicollaris. The sequence goes on along the minus strand of VXBJ01002863.1, from coordinate 77,736 downwards.
TTTACAGTGCTGAAGCACAAGCGCTCCTGGGGAGAGGCCTGTGGCACTATTAATCGCAGCATTACTTGGAGCAGCTACTGTGCTGGGCACGGCAGAAGGCGGGTGAGGAGCTGTGGCTGAGCAGAGCGGGGGGCTGGAGCCAGCAGGGGGGCCGAGGGGCTGCTGTGGCAGAGCCCGGAGCGACTCCCCGCCGCCAGGCTGGGGCAGAGGGGCGGCCACAGGCAGGAGCCTCTCCTCGGCATATTCCCCATTAGTGGGTCACAGCACGGCTCCGCAGATCCGGGGAATGCAGTGCAGAAGCTGGTGGAAGGAGTCAGACCTCAACAATGCTGTGGAGAACTCCACTGCCAGATTGGTTTTTATTATTTTATTTTTTCAGTGAAGTTTATGGGTTAGGGATTTTGCAGAACTTGGCACTTGTGTGTAATATCAAATGAGGACCTTCTGGTTCGGAAATTTGACTTAATGCAGCCTTCTTTTATTGCCTCGGGGATTAAGCAGAACAAAGTGGCTCTGCATGTGCATGTGCGGGGATGTTCACTGGCTGGAGGCACGTGAGACACCCTGTGGCAGTGGCGATGACCGAGCCCTCCCGTGCATGGGACCTTCTGCCATGGAGGGTTTCAAACACTGCTCGCCCAGCGTTAGCTCTGTCACTGCCTTCCGACAGGAAAACACCTCTCAGAAAGATAAGAGAGACGTTCCCAAAGAGCTGCCCGCCGAGGTCAGCTCTGGTGAGTCTGTGCCCGTGCTGGGATGAGGCTCCCTTTCCTCACTCACCTCCCCTGGGCTGGTTCCTGACACCCGCGTCTCCTGGCAGGCGTCGGGGGAGCGAGGGAAGGTGTGTGCGTCGGAGCTCGCTGGCTCTGCTCCCTCGCCGGGCTGGGGAGCCACACCTGGGGCTGCCAGCGTCAGATGTCTTGGGGAAGCTTTGCTTGCCAGAGACTTTTGCCAAGGGAGGGCAAGGCATGCAGCAAGATAAACGCGTGTGTGGGCTTCTGCTTGTTTGAGGGATGCCTCCTCTCCTGCTGGCTATGTCCTATCGGCTGAGGTTCAGCCGCGCTGGAGGAGCAGCTCGCTGCTCTCAGGGCATGGCTAGGCTGGGGAGGATGCGGGGGCTCATGGTGGCAGCAGTGCCTGCTGATGTGGGGCGCAGGGTGCTGTGACAGCGTCGCCCCATCCTACTGCTACGTAGCATCCTACTGACACTGCCCTGCGGGCTTTGGTGGGACAGAAGGGCTGATCCCGGTGCTGGTCTGCAGGACCATGTCTCCTCCTGCCCCTGCGCAGTCTCCTTTATCTCCCCTCCAGTACTTGCTGGGATTCATCCCCTTGTGGCCCAGCTCAAACACTGTGCAGCAGCTCATTGTGCCAGGAGTGACAACCACCACATGCCCCATGGACCCCATCCTCACACATGACCCTGCTTTTCTTAGCAGCCTTTCCTCCTCCTCCTCTTCCTCCTCCTGCTCTCCTCCCGGTGCCTCTGATATCCTGCCACTGCTATTGTTATTTGATGGGCTCGTTGAAAGTTCACAGGAAGGCTGTTTGGGGACTCTGCTGGCAGCATGGAGCTGGCTCCCAAGCCTCCCAGCATGGAGCTGGCTCCTTGAAGCCTCCCCACGGCCAGACTCTGCCTGCCCTGGGCCGGGGAGCGCTCAGGGCAATGTGTCCTGGGTGCTGTCCCCTGTCCCCAACCCTGCTGGACACAGGGCTGGGAGTCTGCTGAGAACAAACAAAACCAGGTGAACCCCTGCAAAACCATGATTCTTCCAGAGTGTGGAACCAGATGGTGACTCAAAGGCATTTCTGAAACCTGTTCTCCTTGTGGATTTGCACCCCCTGAACAGGCTGCCAAGGAGAAACTCAAATTATCCAGCTCCAGTACCTGGAAACCCGAATTCCCCTGCGCTCACAGCTGATGTCCAGCCGGTGGTTGGCAGCCGAGTGGGCAGTCTCTGGGGGTTCATTACTACTGCTGCTGTAATTAGACTTTGTCCTGCCTCCAGCCCTTGCACAAGCATCTGGTCCTTCTCTCCCAGACTCAGTAAACCTTTGGAGAGCCCGTTTACATTAGGGATAGCCTGATACATTCAGCGAGAGGCAATATATCAGCAATTTAGTTATTGTGGATTAGGTCTCGAATATCCCAGGGATATAATGTTGGTCTTTCTCACCTTGTGTGTAGGAGGACTAATGGTAAATTATCTGGATGGTTTACATTTTCTGGTTTGTATTGGAGCTCCCAAGGACCAATTTATCCTGATTGAATTGCAAACAAGGCTTACTGTCATCTCAGATGCAGGGGCCAGGTCTCTCCATAAATGAATTCAGAGCAATTCAGGTTACCCCAAATTCTTGCTGTCGATGGGATAATGGCATAAATCCTGCTAATGTTTAGACTGGAAATTGTTTGCAGCAACCTGAGCTTGACTGATGGTGGCAATAGCAGAAAGAATCATAATTTGTGTCCGGAGGTGAAGGTGGGAAGAGCTGGAAGCCTGGCCCTTGTGCTGCAGCTGCTGGCAGTGGGCACACCGCAGACACTGTGCTTGTGGGGAGGTTCTCAGACACGGGGATTGTGCCAGTGACCCGCCTTGGCGCTGCCTTTCCAGCACCCGCAATGCCAGTAGCTTTTCTGTGCCGAGTGAGCAGCTGAGGCCAAGAACCAGGCTCTCTTTGGGCTAGAAAGCAAGGAAATGAGGAGGAAAAAGTGTGTGCTCATCTGGTTTGTGCTCGTGGCCTCAAGGTTTCCTGTGGCGCTTCCCTGCTCTCGCGCCTGAGAGACGGGGTATGTGGCGGTGGCACAGGCTTCACGCTGGCTCTTGGCAGGCTGGGGCTGGATTTGCTCCCTAGGAATATCCCTGCTGCTGTCCCCGCTTCCAGGGGACTGTGCCTAAACTGCGAGCGCTGTTGTGTAAACACGGCAGGACGCGGGTTCAGCGTGTACTTCCTGCGAACGCGCTTCACCTGCAAACGCGCCGTAATTAAACACAGGGGGCAGCCAGAGCCGGGTGGTGGCACCGCGCTCCCTCCCTCCTGCTCAGCGCTAATTTGGGGAGAGTTTGGACCGTGCTGTGCTGATGCTGCCCCGCTCACACCAGCCATTGTCCCCAGGCTCCTCTGGCTGTGCCATTACCATGCCATAACGTCTGTCCCTCCTTGTCCCCGCGCTGTGCCCGTGTCCCCATAAGTGAGTGCAGTGGGGGGGCTGTTGGAGGGCCAGGGTGGGATCCCCACTCCACACATCTCTCCACTCTGCTAAACACTCCAACAGCCCAGCTTAAGCACTTGACAGTGTTTATAAAGCTGCTTGCAGCAAACAGACTTGGAAGTGCAGAACAAGTCGGTGTTTACACAAGCGACTAATTATTTATTTGAAAATCCTGTGGATGAGCTGTGGGCTGTAACGACAAGCACATGGGGAGCGCTCTGCTCCTGCCCCGGCAGAGTCGCAGCAGGGACACGGTGAAAAGTTCAAAGCCATCAGGGCAGGAGGATGATGGCAGCACCTGATGGTGTCCGGGCCTCGCTGGCACGTGTAGGCCAAAGCTGCCATGAGGTGCCCGCTCTGGGACACACCTCAGCGTTTGGGCACGTGCTGCCACAAGGCCCGGTGGTACTCAGGGGACGTTGCCATCCCGCTGCCGCTGCTGGGGGCAGCCCTCAGCCTGCAGGAGCTGTAACCACCCTAAACCTGGGCTGGGACAGGGGACCCCCCCAGCAGGTCCCCTACCCCACAGTGGGCACGGGAGGGGGCTGACAGCCTGGGGCCTGTGTCCATCCCGCAGGCAGCACATGGGCTGCGGCCAGGCTTCATTCCAGCTCCATTGCTGCGGCCATTTGGGCCATCAGTGATTGTGCAGTTATTATAAAGGGATTAAAACCATTTTCTGTTTCATTTGACCGCACAGAGTGAATGTTGTCGCCTTTATTCCCGCACAATGGCAGCCATTGCCTGGGTTTGGCTCTGCCAGCTGCAGAGAGAAGAGCATGGCCCTGCCAGGCAGTGCCAGAGTTCTGGGTGCTGCTGTCTCCTCCCGGCATGGCTGTCTCGTGGCCCTGTCCTGCCATGCCCCTTGGGCACTCACCACCACTGCCTGGCACGGGCAGTGTGGCTTTTGGAGCCAACTTGCTGCCCAAATCCAGGCTTCCTCCACTGGCAGGGCCACGACAGAACTGGTGAGCCCTGGGCAGCGCAACTCCCGCGCTCAGCCCCACTCGGCGCTGCCTCTGCCCACGCTGGCAGCGCTGACCCTTCCCTGCCGCTCCGGGGCAATGGGAGCTGGGAGGTTTGGAAATTCTCTCTGAGCAGAAACGCGGCATTTTGGGCAGCTCCTGGGACAATCCCGCCCCGTCCCCAGACAGCCCTGTCTCCGGCTTGGGGCTGCAGGCTCGCTTTCGGCTCGGCTCCACTACCAGCCCCAGAGGTGCCCACTTGATGGGAAACATCTTGTGTACTTGGCAGCCCACAGAGGCCATCTGCTGCTCGTGGAGGGGCGGCCGAGGGGGACTGGCACTATTTTAAACACGTTACAGCTATAACCGTACACAGCATCAGCAGATGGCACAGCTGTGTTAGGCGTTTCGATGTGTGCTAACTGTTCCTAAGCCTCAGAGTGCCTGGTGGATGGGGCTGGAGGGCAATTTGCTGTCTGCCTGCACCTCCTGCGTGCCGCTCCCCGAGTTCGCCCCATGGCTTCTGTGCTTGGCCACCGCCGCGCTGAGCCCAGCCGTTACAGCAGCAATGTCGACTGGCGACTTAATCTGTTCTCCTCTTCCTTTGCAGTTCCTGCAAGCACACTTGGAAACTCACAGCAGCTAACGCTCGCTGCCAGAGCCCCCAGATGGGACTAGAGCCAAGCTCCTGCGCTCCTTACGGGGATGAAGGCAGAGCCATGTTACCTGCTACCTAAGCTGGCTGTTGCTGATGTAGTTTGTGGATATGGTCCCGTACCAGGCTTCGTGCACAGACTCTCAGCTCTGATCCCGCCTGAGACGTTTTAGCAGCAGCAAAGAAATCCCCAGCTGTGGAGCAGGCTCCTCCGACCACCCTGCGACGGAGGGGCTGCAGCGCTGGAGAGTTACTATGCAGCTTGGACTGTTTGTGGTGGTGTTTTTTCTAAGCTCGATGGATCTAACAGGCAGCAGCAAAGTGGTGAAGGGCAAGAGGCAAAGACGAAGTATGTATGAAACGCTTTTCTTCTCTACTTCTCATGATGCTGTACGGTTTGTGCAGATGGTGAATGTGTTTACTGACACAGAGAGCTGAGCAGAGTCCTGAGGTGCCCCGCAAGCCCTCAGAGCTCCCCAGGTCCCACTCCTCTGCAGAGATGTGCCCTTCCCTGTCCTGCTGGAGCTGCTGCAGCCCAGAGCCACAGGCAATTGCCCCAGCGCCCGCAGGCAGAGCTGGGCAGGGACAGGGAGGAGCAGCCCCACAGGCTGGGACTCAGGGCAGGGACACGCCAGTGCTGCTCCTGGGGATGTGGCACTGGGGTGAGCTGGTGCCCATGGTAGCGCTTGTGACCAGAGGAGTTCTCTCTGCAGAGCAGGATGGGGTTGGCCTCCCTCCTTCCCGCAGCACCACGGCTGCCCCTGCCCCTGATGGCCTTCAGCTCCACAGGCACTGAGCAGGCAGCTGTGTGTCACACCGGGGCTGGCAGCTTCCGTGTCCCCCACCATCATCACGCACCCTTCCCGGGAGGAGTGAGCAGTAGAGGGAAGGGAGTGTGTGAGCAGGAGCCATGCATTGCTCGCCACCCGCCTCCCCAGTGCTGCTCTGCTGGCAGGATCCATCCTGCACCATCCTCTCCCCTGCAGCCACCCCTGGGACCCCCCGCTGCAGGGGTGTCTGGACAAAGGGTGACTTGGCTGTGGTGGGACCCCAGGTGCACAGGGAAAGTGGGTTTTAATTACCCCTCCAGCCCAGACAGCCTTTGGCCGGTCCCAGCCCAGAGCTCCCGTGGGGCATCCAGCCTGAATCGGCACAAGAGCAGCCACATGGGTCTGCCCTCATTTATGTAAGCTGGTTTTAGAACTGTTTTACATTAAAACTGTTTAAAAGTAAATTGTATAAAAAATGATTTTATATTAAAACTGGAGCTGCTGAGCCCTGTGAGAACAAGGGAAACCTGATGTCATGGCTAATGCTATAAAGTGCAGTTTCCAGCGAGAGCCCAGTCCATACCTTTGCCATAGGGACAGAGCTTGGCACCATGGCCCAGCGCTGCAGGAGGAATGGGGCCAGATCCCCTGGGGTCCCTCCACATGGGGAGCCAGGGCCCAAAATGCCAGGGGGAGGTCCCAGTCCAGACCCAACAAACCCTCTGGCAGCTGGGCAGCGGGGGTCAGTGGGGCTGGGGACCCCCCTCTGCTCTCTGTTTCATTTCCCCAGGCTGCAGCAGCCCCTGTGCCCGCAGACCCCACCATGGGGCTGGGACAAGCAGCAGCGGAGCCACCGGGTCTCGGGTCACTGTAGGGGGAGAGGAAAGTTTTCTTACCTCTTGGTCTGGCATGTGAGCACTGTGGGGCTCCACACTTCCTTTTGAAGTGTGGTAAACACAGTATTTAAAAGAATACATTTTTTAAATACACAGCTTTTCTATAAACAAGGACACTGCTTGCATAATAAACTAATAAAAATAACCTGCATTCTAGCCTGCAAAGAATGCTATTGGTTTCAAAACAAGCAGCATTTTATATGATAATTAAAAGCAGAAAACTCTCAAGACATGGGATTGAGTATTTTTCTTGGACTGAGCTTGGGAGCCGAGAACACATCTCTATTTTGGGGGCAGTGAAATCTCCTGTGCTGCCAGATAAAGTTAACATGAGCAGGGTCAGAGCAAGACAGAGCCTGGGATGCAGCCTGGCCTGAAGCGCGGCGCAGGATTAGTCAGATAGTTTTGCTCTGGTCCCCACTCATCCTGCAGTGTCCTCACGGCTCGGCAGGGTGGCACCTCCAAAGAGGGGATGTGGCAGGGATTCACTGGCCCACCCAGGCTCATGTCCCCTGTGGGTGTCAGCCCTACACAGGCAGCAGGACTGATGGTCAGGGCTGGGAGGCAGGGGGCTGGTGTGGAGATGACACTGGGACTCTGTAGAGTTGATGGCTGCTTCTACATCCTGCTCTGCGCTGCTGCCCCCGTTCATGACCCATGTGGCCGTGCTCAGTGCGGTGCTGGCACCTGTGGGCATCAGGCATGGGGCCATGACACCCAGCTGGAGCCACAGTGAGTGCATCGGTGCAGTAGGACCACAGCCCTCGGGCTGCCCTGGTCCCTCTCCAGCAATGGAAGGGGGGGCACTAACCTCTGCCTCTCTCCTGCTCTTCCAGTTAGCACCGAGCTGAGTCAGGGCTGTGCCAGGGGCTGCGACCTGTGCTCTGAGTTCAACGGGTGCCTGAGATGTTCCCCCAAGCTCTTTATCCTTTTGGAGAGGAATGATATCCGGCAAATTGGGATTTGCCTGCCATCTTGTCCACTGGGATACTTTGGCCTTCGCAATACAGACATGAACAAGTGCATCAGTGAGTATGGGGGTGGGAGGGAACTTCCCTGTGAGGGTGGTGAGACCCTGGCCCAGGTTGCCCAGAGAAGCTGTGGCTGCCCCATCTCTGGAAGGGTTCAAGGCCAGGTTGGAGGGGGCTTGGAGCAACCTGGGCTGGTGGGAGGTGTCCCTGCCCAGGGCAGGGGGTGGGACTGGGTGGGCTTTGAGGTCCCTTCCAACCCAAACCATTCTGTGTTCTCTAAGTCTTTTGTTCACATTTGGCTACATGACGACTTTGTGGTTTTTTTCCCCAGAATGCAAAATTGAGAACTGTGAGTCCTGTTTCAGTCGAAACTTTTGCACAAAATGTAAGGAAGGTTTGTATTTGCACAAAGGGAGATGTTACGTCACATGCCCTGAAGGCTACTCTGCTGCCAACGGCACCATGGAGTGCAGCAGTCCTGGTAAGCCACACTCAGGTACCTACTTGGCCTTTTGTGCATCTTTTGGGCCCAGTCGTGTGTATTGTGACAGTTTGGTTTGGATGAGAAAACCAGCCCCTCAGAGATGGTGGCTCGTTTTCACCCGTGTTGAGTGGGTGATGGTATGGGCCAGACCCAGCCCTTCAGAGGGCAGAGTCCTCTAGACACCAGCCGAGACAGGGAGCAGCTCCCCAGTGCTGGGTGACTCAGAGGGTGTGCGGTTTGGTGAGGAAGGGGGTGCCTGGAAAACTTAGGAAGCTGCTGGGGAAACACGCATACCCTTCAACCTAACGTGGGGGAGATGGATGATGGTGTGCAAGGGCTCCAGGAAGTCCTGAGGCAGCAACAGAGAAACAAGAGTTACCGCTGGCGCCTCTTGTTATCTGGCAGCACAATGTGAAATGAGTGAGTGGGGGCCCTGGGGGCCCTGCTCCAAGAAGAGGAAGCTCTGTGGCTTCAAGAAGGGCAACGAAGACCGAACGCGGCGGATCCTGCAGGCTCCCTCCGGAGACGTGTCCCTGTGTCCTCCCACCACAGAAGTACGGCGATGCACTGTGCAGAAGAGCCAGTGTCCCGAAGGTGAGCAGACTTGGGATATCTGCCCATCCCTCCCCAGCACCCTTTATTTGCCAGCCACCAGTATTCAGCCAGTTTTCCAGTATCACAAACGTACTGTGCATCTCAGGACCCCCTGTGGTAAAGGGAGCGCAACACGATGGCAGCTGGAAAGACCCCTGGGTGGCACCAGCACAGACCCGGGTGGGTGATGCTCAGCATGGCTTGTCCCAGGGGCTTTCACATACTTTAGCTTCTTCCCTGGCCGGAGAGCAATGGGACAGCTGAGTAACTGAAGGGGCCCACTGTGCCATGCCACGATGGAAGTTGTTGGCTCCTCCACCAGAATGCTTAGGTCTGTGTTTTCCCCAGGAATTAGAGTGTCTCCAGGATGAATGGTGGTTTGGTCATCCTCTTATGGGATGGACGAGATTGCAGCTGGGTTGAGCGTTTGAGGGAAACCGGTTCTGAGCAGTGAGTAACAGCACAAGGATTAAAGAACCAGGCAGGGGGAGGCCATGGCCGGTGTGTTCCTCAGCGTCAGGGAAGGGCTTGGTGTGCAGCCACTGAGAAACGCGTTAACACTCCTACTGGAGACCGACACTTGCAGAGCTAAATCCAGATCTGATCGTTCTTCCCTGTTTATGTTTAGGCAACACAAAGCCCAGCCTGCCAGGTGGGGTGGCTCTTGGGCACCTCTGCGTGGGGAGGGTGTGGGCCCGAACCCCCGGCAGCCAACGGGCACAGGCCAGCTCACTGTGCTGGAGAACCTCATGGTGCCCCTTTGCTTTTCTGCAGGGAAAAGGAAGAAAAAGGAAGAGCAAGGAAAGCAAGATAATGCGAATGGGAACAGAAATCGGAAAGACACCAAAGACGCTAAGTCTGGCACCAAGAAGAGGAAGAGCAAACAGCGGGGGGCTGCTGTCCCCGCCACGTCTGCCAGCCCTGCCCAGTAGCTGCCCCCTTCCGTCACCTGATGGCAAGACTTCATTGCTGCTATGTATATGAAAGCTTTATTGAACCAGAGCACTGCTACACAACACGTACACACGTCCAGAAATCAGACATATACTCCCAGACTGACCCACAGGCCCGACAAACCACATACGCAATACTTAAGGAGGCTGCACACCCCCCGCCGCCCCGGAGCGCAGGAGGAGAGGAGCGGGAGTGCACACAGAGGGGACCCCACCTCCCCTGGGCTCCGTGGGGGACGCTGTGGGGAGGAGAGGTGGAGTAAGAGTTGGCCAAGGACCCAGACACGAGACTTCATGACCAGAGGCCTCAGCCTTGAGACCCGGCTGCAGCCCCGGACCCGCACGGCCGCTCTCCCCACCTGGGACCTGGACTCACGCAAAGACAGTGGCCTCTTTCTCTCCCCCCCTACCCCCACCCCCTTTATTCTGTGTTTTAAGCTGTATGACTTTATCATTGCGAATACTTGTTAAACGTTTGTGGTAAGAGGTCAGTGGTATCTGCCCTGATTCTGCTTCAAAGAGTTATTTCAAATTAAAAAAAAAAAAAAAAAAAAAAACAAACAAAAAACAAAATGACAACCAGCTTCCTGAGTGTGTGGTTCATGCCTTGGCCCCTATGGAGGCTGGTGTCCCACAGGACAGAGACTCACTTGTGGAAGGGAAACTCACCAAACCTTTAAGAAAATCCCAGAAAACATTGCCAGCTGCACTGCAGCCACAAATCCGCCGTCCTGCGCTTGCAGGACCCCAGCTGTGCTCCGCGGAGCCCCCGAGGAATTTCCCACTGAAGCATCCAGTTAACATGCAGCAGATTGAGAAAATGAGAGGTTACAACAAACCGCAGGTTGACGGAACATTGTGACTCCGTTTGCACAGTCACAGCTGCGGGACTCCATCCCAGGCTGGGGACACGCTGGCCCGGCCACCCCTTGGCGTGTGGCAGGAGGGAAAGCAGGCGGGAGGGGGAAGGCACAGCTCGGGCTCTGCAGAAGAGACACAAACCATTGTGTTCAGTGGAAACTACTGGTCTACATGCCACCGCCTGGAATTCCCTGGATTCAGCACAAGTGCTCCTGCTCCGTGAGAGCCAACGCCTGGGCAGAGGAAGGGGGACGAGGAGCCTGAGGGACAGAGACCCGGAGAGACCCGCAAGGGCGCAGGAGACGCTGCCTCCTCTGCAGGGAGAGCTTCACCCTTGTCAGTGTGGCAAGGTGTCACAGCCCTCAGTTCCCTTCTGCTCTAACACATGCTTCCTCCATATCAATATGTGCAGACATTTGATTCCTCTAGAGTTCTGCAAAAGCCCTCTGGTGCTGATGGGGCCAGGGGAGGTGCCGTGGCTCCCAGATCTGTGCCCAGGTGACATGCCACTGAGGCTCCCCAGGTAAGGTGATGGACAGGGAAAGCCCACCCCAAAGCTAAACCTGGCAAATACACTCTCTGCTGCGCTTGCTTTGATACCACCTGCAGTTTTGGGGGGCAGAGCGAGTCAGTGAGTGTGCGGGGACGCCTGCGGGAGAGCCTCTGCTCACCTCAGGGGCCTCCTGCCCATGCCCCACTGTCCTGGGCCCCTCCTGGGAAGAGAGCTCATGGTGCCCGGCGAGGACTCGGCCCTGGCAGAAGACACCTGAACCCTCCTTTGCCCCGGCTGGTTTGGCTCAGCACGGGACGTGGGAGCTGCACAGTTGTTTCGGCTCCAGGGCTGTACCAAGCTCTCCGTGACTGCCCCGCTGGCAGCAAAACCTTTCAGCCCATCATCCACTTTGTGTTTAAGTAAACAAGAAGCCGTTATATCTTTTAAAGGGGATTCCATTTCAGCACAATGATAAACGACCAGCATACCAAGCAGAGAGAGAAAGAGGTTCTTAAAAGTCATCCTTCGAGTTGTTTACGGATCGTGTTCAGACGATTCCTGAAAGCCTCCCAACTGAAAGACCAGATCTCACTTTATTTTCTAGCCTGTGAGATAAGTATTTTGTTTGTGCCCCGGCGTTGCATGTAAGCAGAACCGTTTTTTTCCCTTCCGCTTTTTAGCAGCAATAATCAGTAACCCTTTCACCAACCTCAGCCTGTGAATTCCTACCCGATCCCCCCTCTGCCTCCCACCCCAACTCCCTCCGGCTGCGGTATCTCCATCCCCTTCTCAACAAGGATTAGAGAGAGGTGAGTGCGTGAGCGAGGTTTCGCACGTGGAGGCTCCGGCGACTGGGCAGTATGGGAGATTTTAAAATGAAATTGTTTTAGAAAGATTAGGAGGAAAATATAAAAACCAAATCAAATTTCTTATTTTAATTAGTTGGAGAATCATGCTTATTCCCACTCCTACAGAGCTGGGTCATTTAGGATTTTAGAAACATTTTGCCTTTGCCCAAGGTGATTTGCACACTCAGCTCCATGCCCAAGCCGGAGACTTCCTCAGGCAGGGAGATGTCACCCCAACTCACACGCATGTGAACGCTCTCTTTCCGCCCACGAAACAAAACCTGTTGTGGTGTTCTCTCCATGGCATCACTGTAAAATATGCTTCTTTAAACAAATCAATAAATAAATGGGTTTGCTGAACAAGCTTTGTTTGCTTTATTCACCAAAACTGGACTCAAACCCCAACTGACTGGAAATGTCAAAAAGCGGGAGCCTCTCTCCCCCACGAAGCTTCAGCCCCTTCCAGGAGTCAGGGGCAACCCAGAGGTGACAGGGGACTGTCCCACATGTGGTCTTGGGCCATGCTGGGGCCTCAACCAGGCACTGAGGGAGAAGCAGGGGCCTGGATGGACAGACTGAGGGACAGACTCTTTGGCAGAAGCTCCTCTGCACAGAGAAGGTTGTGGTTGTCACCGTGGAACAAACGGGACTTTGACCCAACACCTGCAGTTTGAGGGCAGTTTACTTGGCTTTGGGGCAGTTCATCCAAGTCACAGGGGACAGAGGGCAAGGAGGAACATAGTCCTGCCTTGGGAACTATTAATTCCTATCTCATTTGCTGAGATTTAGGAAGTAAAGCAGGCAAATTTCACCAGGCACAGGTTGGTTGTATTCTATTCTTATCCTCTCCGCGTAATATAAATGTGTTATTTCTCGTCAGCTACGCTGAAGTGAAATGTGTGCACGCACCCTCCTCGGACAATAACTCACTGCCTTCCTCCCCCCAGGGACGTGGAGGCCCTGGATATACTTTTTAGTTCATGTTTACGTTAAAAGGATTTCTCGCTCAGAAGAAATCTTAGCTTTGATTTAAGGAAATAGCGTGGGATTGTGTAAGGGGTTAGCCCTGACACTCGTACTCGGATGACACTGCCTGAGGAGTATCCTGTAGATATTCACAGACTTCACTAAGTCCTTAGTCTTCACAGAGAAAGATGTTAGGCATAAAGAAAAAAAAAAAAAAGCTTTATTAAAATTACAATCAGCATAAATAAATCACGTCGATGGCATTTATATCCATGAGAATATTTTATATCCAACTGCATGGCAAAGCACAGCTTAGATGGCCAGGGTCTCCATGGTTTTTGAAGAGCAGCAGGATCTTAGCAGAACAACAACAGAGGCAACCGGGCAGGAAACACGCTGTTATTTACAGCACAAGCTGAACCGACTGGTTAGAGCCTCCAGCCTCCCGCTCTGGTAAGTGATAGCCCCGGCCTGAGCTGGGAAAACAGCTGTGAACATAAACCATCCATGGGGGCTTCTGGCCACGCTGGGGACGATGTGAAGATCGGACACGAAACTCACCTCTGCGCGTGTGCTCTGAGCGAGAGGGCTCAGGCTGCCTTTATCCTGTTAAATAAAGCAAAGGAGCTCGATACCACACTGCAAACGCGCCCCAAGTACAAGTCCAGTCTTGTTCTGAAGTCTTGGAAATCTATTTTTCCTTCATTTAATTGACTAAATCTGTAGATTGTACAAGGAAGCCAGCCCCTGCCAAAAATCAACCATCGCTAGTTTTTAATAATACAATGGGAATAACCCCTCAGAACATATGTAATTATGGGAATGAGTCATCCCGATGGCATCGCACCACCACATTCACTGGGATTTTGACAAGGAAGAGGCCACATAAAACGGACAGTGATTTCACTTCATCAGCAGCCAGGCCGGTCCCATCAATGCAGCCGGGGCCGTCTGGGGGCTCCCGAAGCCCCTGCCTCTCTCACAGCCCCCTCTCCTGTCGGTGCATGGGCGGAAAATATCCCACTGCAGGCAACTGAGGAAGAAAAATTAAAAAAAAAAAAGAAGAAAAATTGAAAGAGGAGGGTGCATCACCGACAAATGAGAAGCTTGTGAGTCACGAGCAACATCAAATTAGTTTAGTGGAGTAAAATACGCAACCTGTGCATTACCAGACACACGAGAAGACACCCCCAGTGACAGAGACACTGTACACTCTGCCGCCAGCCCCAGCGGTGTCCCTGGGGTCAGAAAGGAAAGACTCGATGGGGAGGAGGGCGCAGCTGGAAGGAAGAGTTTATTCCCGTTTGGCTGCAATTCCCATGTTTTCAGTGTAACCTCTTCTTCTGACAGATTGTGGCTCACTCTGCTTTGGACGAGGGGGTTCCTCGGGAGCAAGGCCGGGAGAGTGGTGGCGAGGCCTCCCCGGGGAAAGGGCTCGCCGTGGGGACCCAGCGTTCGCTCAGACACGGTACCAACACGGCCCTCCACGACACGACCTCATGGCTACAGCCAGTTCTGTTCTTTCACAGAAAGAGGCAGTAATTTTCTGGATGCCCTCCAAGGTATCTTGCTAACAATAAAAAGAGTGTTTTCTTAAGGAAAAGGAAGAAAGAGTGGGGGAGAACAGAGCGAGGATTACTCAACTATTTAGTCTAAAAATGTGAAAATCAAAAGGATCTTCTGACAGATTGATATCAACTCTAATAGAAAACACACTTGTCCTGGGAAAACTCTTCTACATGAGCCTCAAGTCTGATAGCTTAAACAATTATCTACAATTTGGAATTAATTTTTCATGCCCACATCAATGTGTATTTTTTAAATGCCCAAGGCACAGATAATTCTATTAAGAGGAAAAATGGAACTCGTAGGCTTAACCAAAACAGACTGAAAACTGGAGACCGCCATCTTACAAAACATCTCACAGTCTCGACTCATCAGAGCTTTGTCGTACAGCCCACACTACCTAAAAGCAAAATGTTGAAAATCATTAAAAGAACAGAATCTCAGAAGCTCTGTTATTGTTCGGGATTTAGAAGAGCAGGAGGAGCACCAGAAGGAGATGGAACTCGCTGTGAATGCTCTGCTGCTAATGAGCGCTCGGAAGTGATGGGCCAGGCCGTGGTTTGGGGAGTGATTGCCCAGGTGCTGAGCAGTTTGGCCCCAGCCCAATCTCTGCTATAAATTAACACCATCTCAGTGGAGGTTTGTTCTTTTCCCCAAGGTGAGGATCTTTCCAATATCTAGTAAAATCTGGCAGTAGCATAATTTCAGCTTCGTCTTAACACATATAATTTGCCTAAATTGGATTGGGTTTCTCTGCTGTCCGTGCAATTCTTTACAGGCAGACAAAAAGGCCAGTGTTATTATTTGTAATTTTAAAAAGTCATTGCCAGTACCCCAGCCTGCTCTGGGTGCCCCTCACCCCTGCCCCCCCCGCTGCTGCCCTGCTGCCTGGCATCACCCCACCATCCCAGTGCCCCACCAGCATCCCTGCTCCAGCAAACCAGTTTGCTGACCGCATGCATTCATCTGCGAATGGAAACAGGCGCAGCCGCCAAGCTCCCAAATGATTCTGATTATGTTTCTGTGAACAAACAACATTTCACAAACAATGAGGGCTCCTGTGCCAGCACCCTCCTTATTGCAGCCCTCTCCCCCTCTGAAGTGGCCTGCGCTCCCCACGATGCCGGGGCCGGAGGGGGCTCTCCGGCCGCCGCCCCTCGCCCGCCCCGCGGCCCGTGCTCGGGCCGGGAGCCCCGGGAAGGGCGGCGGGGCCGGGAGCGCCCTGCGGCACATTCCACCCCACTGGGCCCCGCGGCGGGTCATGGCGGGCGGGCGGCACTCGCGGCGCGGCCCCGAGCTGGGGAGGCGTTGGGGAATCCCGCGGGAACGGCGGGACGGGGCGGCCAAACGGGGGTAGTCGGGGGATAACGAGGGGAACCGGTGGGACCGGGACCGGGCCAGCCCCACGCATTGCCATGGCGACCAGGGGCGGACGGGGTTGTCAGGGCAACCCGACGCGCCTGCGCAGCCGGAGGAGCTACTCACCGGAAGTGCGTCATGCCGTTCACCCTGGAGCCGGAAGCGCTTGTGCCGCCGCTTCCTGCCCGGTGTGGCGTGCGTGTTGGAGCGGTTACTGGGCTCTTCCCGGTTCGGTCGTGATCGCTGCCTCGCCCCGCGCAGGGGGCTCCGTTTGGCATCATGGTGAAGCCACGCTACAAGGGCCGCAGCACCATCAACCCCTCCCGCGCCAGCACCAACCCCGGTGTGTGTGGGGACCGCGGGCCGGGCCGGGCCGGGCCGTACCGGGCCTGGCCTGACGCTGTCTTGTCTCCGCAGATCGCGTGGGGGGCGCGGGAGGAACCAACATGCGGGACCGAGCCACCATCCGTCGCCTCAATATGTACCGGCAGAAGGAGCGGAGGTGAGCGCCGGGGCCGTTACCGGTGCGGCGGGGCTCAGGCCGTTATCGGTGCGGCCGGGGGAGCTGCCTCGGGCCAGGACGGAGGCCGGGACTGGGCTTCCTGGGGCGCGGCGGTGAGCGGGGGCCGGTGCCTGCGGGGTCTGTCATGGTGTCGGGCCGTGTCCCTGCGGCTCCGGGAGCGGCTCTGCCGGTGGGGAGCAGCAGCGTTCAGCCCGTGAGGGTAGGTGGGACCGCGCTGCGGGAGCTGGCCTTGCTCTGCTGGCAGAATGCCCGTTACGGGTGTGGAGCTGACACTGGGCACGGGGAGCAGTGACATGTGTCGTGGAATGCAGCTGGAAAACATGCAACACGGAATGACTGATGTGGTCCCACTGATATGTCATGAACCCTAAGGTGCACAGAATTCCCTCGTTCCCTGCAAGAGAGTTGCTCAAAACTGGCCTCAAGATTCCTAAAGAACTTGACAGTCATGCGACCCCTGCAGTGAGAGACCCCTCCACCCCCCTGTGACCATTGTCAGCTTCGGGGCAGCTCTCACCTTGCAAACATGTGTTGCTGACATGTTGTAGATGCTGCTGGAGTTTCTGAGAGTCCTGGTGCAGATTAGCACTTTTGTTTTGCCAGAATTCACTTTGTTTTGAGAGCATGCTGGGGAAAACGTATTTTAAAAAAAATTACTGAATTTAAACCAGGTCTGAACTTGAAAATTCTTTTACCCTGGGTGTCCTCCACCAGCTGATGGGGAGAGCTGATTAAAAATTTCCATGTGAGCCCATGAGAGAAGGCAGTGGGGTTTACTGGGGCCGTGCTGCTCTGTGCAGCCCAGGGAGCCACCTTCTTCAAGAGTCTGCTCAAGCTGGAGTGAGAGTGAGGGGGATGCACGGCTGAGGCCTCTTCTTCTTGAAGGTGCTTGAGTTAACCAGATTAATAACGGGCTTCCTGGGTTTTGTGGATGTAATTCTGGTCTAGTGAACAGAGGTGCTAGCAGGGGGTGCTCGTGTATTTACCTGTGTTCTCATTTTTAGAAACAAATATGGCAAAGTGATTAAGCCTCTGCAGTATCAGTCAACGGTGGCACCGGGCACAGTTGCAAGAGTGGAACCAAATATTAAATGGTTTGGTGAGTTGTGTGGGTTTTTTTTTCAACTCTCAGACTCAGCAAGCTTAAAAACTATTGGGCTTTGTGTGTTTGGAGGGTATTTCTTTCAGAATTGTGGTCCCGGTGCTGTGTGGGGCAGACACTGAAAATGCAGCATATCTGGGGTCTGTGAAGAAATTTGGATGAGGATTGGTCAGGTGCAATATTTATTTTTACATGCAGGAAATACTCGTGTGATCAAGCAATCTTCCCTACAGAAATTTCAAGAAGAGATGGAAACTGTCATGAAAGATCCTTACAGAGTGGTCATGAAGCAGAGAAAGTTGCCCATGTCCCTTTTCTACGATCGGATTAAACCTCATGTGAGTTTGGGGGGGGGCTGGGTGATGCACACAGAGGTGCCACGGGTGTTATTTATCTATGGGTGATGGTGCTGCCTCTCTTCAGCCTGGGGAGATGTTGAGTTCTAGAAGTGCTGAGAGGGGCTCTTGGAGCAGGTGACCTGGGGAAGGATGCTTTTGAGGGGCTACCGCTGTGGGCATTGAGCACGAAGGCAAGGAAAAGAGTGTATTACTTCCCTGTATGTTGTGAGAAGATCTGTTATTTATTAGAAATTCTCCTTTTCTGATAGGAAACTTACCCCAAAACACCCTAGGTTAGAGTGTGAGCGTCGGGTGACTGCAGCAGTTTGCCACCTTTTCTTCTCATGCTTCTAATGGCTCCTGTGGCACAGACGCCTTTTTTTGAGGATGCTTCTCTCTGCAGACATTCTTCATGTGATGAATTTGAACTCGGATATCTTGTGCCTGCAGCCTTAATTTCTAATACATTGAGTTTCAGTTATTATCAGGTGTCTTTTGTGACAACAGAACTATCATTTCAGACTCTAGTTCTTTCGTATGGAAACTTTCCAGGTTTATGTCATAGAATTGTTACCTAAATTAGGGCAGAAGTCCCAAGAAACTAAAACATGCATTGTAAAAACAAATTACTTCTTTCAGCAATGAACTGAATGCTGTTCCAAGAAAAGTTGGCATTCATTACGGGCATTAAAATCTACAATTTTGATTGTAATTGTCCTTGACAAAACTCTGTGAATTTGGCGAGATTTGAACACTTGTTAGAAAAATGAGAAACGATCAAAGATAGCAGCTGAATTTTCATCATTGTAGCTTTAATTACATTTGACATAATTTCTAGTGAAAGAACTAAAGCAGAGTTCTTTGGCAAGTGCAATGTGCTTTGTTACTTATTAACTACCCACCCTTAGGTTTCTCAAAGATTAAGCTGGAAAACTCAAACACGATTAGAAAAGTGCCCGTAACTCCTGCCACAGGTTGCAGAGTTATGTTGAACTGAGGTCTCACGCACTGTGTGTGTCACGAGAGATGGAAAAACCAGTGTTTGTGAGGTTTTTACCGGCCTGTTTTTCCTTAGACCTCCAGAGTTCACATTCTTGACACAGAAACGTTTGAAACGACGTTTGGCCCCAAAGCACAGAGGAAAAGACCGAATCTTTCAGCGAGTGACATGCAGTCTCTGGTGGAGAACGCTGAAGCCTCCTCGGGATCTTATGATCAGGGCAAAGACCGAGACCTGGTGACAGAAGACACTGGTGTAAGGTAAACAGAGAGGAGAAACCACTTGCTGTTCTCATTTCTGAAAGGCCAGCTTTATTATTAAAGAAGTATCCAGTACCTCCATCAATGCTGCTGCTGTATGAGGAGTAAGAAAAGTTAAATTAGCTGAATTTGGATTTTTATTTTTTTTTAATCCTATGTATTTAATCCTATGTATTTAAACTGTTGCTTCCATGGGACCCTTCTGACTCTATTCATAATTCATTTTCTGATGCATGTCAGAATATCGCCAAACTCATGTTTTGGGTTAGTGGGGAACTGGCCAACAGGAGTCTTTGGAGGAGTGTGTGTTTGTAGGGTCTCTCTGCAAATAGGTGGATTGAAGGCGAGAACGGGGCAGGGGGCTAAATCACAGCTGTCTGGTGCTTGGGCCTCATCTGCCCTTTTGTCTGTAAATGGCTTTAGAGAAGACCATGCTATTACTGTGGTTGCTGATTTCTCTGGTAATCTCCTTCCAGGGATGAAGCACAAGAGGAAATATACAGGAAAGGCCAGTCCAAAAGAATCTGGGGGGAACTCTATAAGGTAAGCAGCATTTATAATTTGCAGCAGTCTCATGTCTGCCTTTACAAAAATGCTTCAGCGCAGCACTGGAAATCCTATACAGCAGTAATCAGGAAAGCTCTGAAAAGCATTTATTGCTGTGCTAGGGAAGCTTTGATGCAATTGAATTTGCTGTGAAGTTTCTTAGAAGCATTCAGTCATGACTTGCTTCATGCAGAAGAAACTCAGTGACTGGTAAGTGTGAAATTGCCTGACTTTTTGCTCTGATTTTCTGAATGTAGCTTAAAACCTTTTCATTTAGATCTAAAAGCGCTGGGAATGATACAGCAAAACAGATTTCTGTAAGACACTGCCAAAAATGCAGGAAATAGCTGTGAAACAAATTCACTTGGCTTGAAGCGAGTCATAAAACGACAGCTCCCTGCTGTAGATGCTTAGTGGACTAACAGCAGGTTCCTGCTTGGTTGTGTGTTTCATACTGGTCCAGGAAACATACTTTATATCCCCTTCCTTTATGAAGTGGCAGAATTGAATTGCTGCAGAGTGGATGGTGGACAGTGGTTTTTGTCTACTGAAGCAATTAATTTTCCCCTTTGGGTGCAGGCTTTTTCCCAAGCGCTGCAGCATCTTCCTGGTGCTTGCCAACGGGTAGAAGCTGTTGGGGTGTCCAGCCAGAATGGAAGGGGAGTGAGGATCACTGGATGTCAGTCTGAGCTTCACTAGGCTGTGGGGAAGCAACAGTTGTTCGTGAACATACGAGCTTTTCAAATTAATGGTGTAGTTTAGAAAATTCCTGGCTTTCATTCTGGAGCTATAGATGTTTTGCTTTCTGTAAAATCCTTCTCTGTGATGGGTTTGGTGTTTTTTTTTTCAGGTGATAGACTCATCAGATGTTGTTGTTCAAGTTCTTGATGCCAGGGATCCCATGGGCACTCGCTCCCCTCATGTGGAGTCTTACCTTAAAAAGGAGAAACATTGGAAACATCTCATTTTTGTCCTGAACAAATGTGATCTTGTTCCTACCTGGGCTACCGTAAGCACAGTCCTGCTTGTTACTCCGTGGAGCTGCTTTGTTCCTCTTGTAGCCTCTGCCTTCATCCTGTTGCCAGTCTTCCTGCTGGTCTCAAAGGGCACAATGGGGCTGGGGTGGTGGGAGCTCTCTGCTTGCCTGCTTATAAAAGTAACAATTACCATGTAAATCTGTCCAAGTTGGGCTGAGTTGAGCAACACTTACCAGCCACAAATTCTCTACTTCCTCTGTCTGGATTTAACAGTTCAGCTGATGTCTCCAGAGGATGCTAAATGTTAGGCCGCTTAAGATCCATATCCACTGCAGCTGGTTTGCTTTATATTGTTAAACTAATTAGTTTTAGCTAGCAGTGAAGGCGTTTTTGGGAAATTGTTTGTCTTTTATAAAAACAATACTGGGTCCTTTTAGCTGTTGGGTTGGTGAAATGCTTCAAAGGTTCCTACGTAGCCGTTTTCATGGAGGGTTGGGTTTTGTGACCCAAGTGAAGCTGCCGTCTGCTTCTGCTCACAACCAGACGGTTTCACCACCTCTGTGGCACCCGGCCCTTCACCCCCTCCTGGTTTTCTCTTCAGAAGCGCTGGGTTGCTGTCCTTTCCCAGGAGTATCCAACACTTGCTTTTCACGCCAGCCTCACAAACCCGTTTGGCAAAGGGGCTTTCATACAGCTCTTGCGGCAGTTTGGAAAGGTACAGAGCAACTGGGGGATCGCTACTGGTGTTTATGGGGGGGTCTGGGTTTTAGTGGGGAGGTTGTTTTGGTTGTGGTTTGGGTTTGGTACATTTCCCTCTGGACTTTCTGTCAGCAAATGACTCCATCAATAAAGCTCCCTTCTCTGAAGAGAAAATGGAAAATATTCTTTCAAATACATTCAAAGTGTTTGTCAAACTGAGGAGCTCCAGAAAGAGCTGGTTTGAGTCAGTCTCTGGCCTTGGTTTCTCATAGACAGAGTATCCTGTTGACACTCCCAGGTCTCACTTAAATGTGTAGAAGAGGAACATATTTCACACCTGTTTTTGTCCTGGGTACGTGCATATTCTATTAAAGTATTGTGCTTTTAAGTGTCTTCATTTTTCCAAGAAAGACACTTTCTCTTGCCTGTAGATTAATTACTGTCTCAAGGCATATTTATATTCTGTCCCCCGCTACTGTTTGTGTTTGCTTGGTTTCTCCACCTAAACATTTTCTAAATCAGGTGTTCACAAGTAATTTTAGAGCAACCAGGAGTGCAAGGGGTTCACATCTTCCTTTTGAAGTAGCAAGTACTTTCTTGAGTCCATGGGGTTCTTGTGAGTTGGTTCTGCCCTGGTAGGTCTCCCCTGACTGAAAATTGGACCTGGTTCTTTGGAGTCCCCTTTGCTTCCCAGCAGAGTGAGAGCAGTAGCTGCAGAGATGTTCAGAACTGTAGCAGTAATTTCTCTACGAGGTGCTATAACGTTGTGTTATTTCTTATCAGTTACACTCTGACAAGAAGCAGATCAGTGTGGGTTTCATCGGTTATCCCAACGTTGGCAAGAGCTCGGTCATCAACACACTGCGGTCGAAGAAGGTCTGCAACGTGGCCCCTATTGCAGGTGAAACAAAGGTAGGAGGAGATCCCTGCGTTAAAGACAACAAAAAGTGATGTAAGTGCATCAGAATTAACGTAAAAGTAGCTCAATGAGGTTTTTCAAGTCTAGCACTTTGAGTTGCACAGGGCTGTGTGACCCCCCAGCCTGAGGAGTGGGTGATGGACAGGGCTACTGGGTGCGTTCCCGAGTGCCCGCTGTGGCTGTAGGGCTGTCACCTGTGCTCAGCTGCCCTGAGGCGGTGTCTCTTCGCTGCTCCCCGAATCCCTGTTGGGAGTGTGTGTGTGTGTTGTCAGGCCCCTTTGGTGCTGGGGCTTTAATTCTGTTCTTCAGGAATGCGGCAGTAAACAAGAAGAGAAAGTTCCAGGTTCTGTTTTGTCCCTGTGGGTTCGAACCAAGTTCGCGAGATGACTCCTGTGTGTTGGAACTGGGCATCTGAAAAGCAGAAGAGAGGAAGGAGGTAACCTGGGAACTGCTGGTCTCTTTCAGGTCTGGCAATACATTACCCTGATGCGACGGATTTTTCTCATTGACTGCCCGGGGGTCGTTTATCCCTCTGGAGACTCAGAAACAGACATTGTGCTCAAGGGGGTGGTACGTATCTGCACTGAGGGCCTGAAAACCTTTGCTGTTGCCCACACAACGGGTTCAAAGGGAATGAATGCGCACTTTCCAATGGGTTGATAACTCTAGCATTCTTTTTCAGGTTCAAGTTGAGAAGTTAAAGAGCCCTGAAGATCATATTAGTGCTGTGCTGGAAAGAGCCAAACCAGAGTACATCAGAAAGACGTACAAAATTGATTCCTGGAAGGACACAGTGGAGTTCCTTGAGAAACTTGCTGCTAGGACTGGAAAACTGCTAAAGGTGTGACAACTTTCTGCCTTTGCAGGCTGGAAGAGTATGTGGTCTGTTACTGAACCTTGGAAATAGGGATGTTTCTGTTGCTTGCAGGTAACAGAAAGGTGATTTGAGCTGCAAATGTGGCCATAAATAGTTTCTGGGTTCTTTCAGGGTGGTGAGCCCGACTTGCAAACTGTGAGCAAGATGGTTCTCAATGACTGGCAGAGGGGCAGGATTCCCTTCTTTGTGAAGCCACCGAATGCAGAAACGGGTCCCCAGGTGAGAATGTGGTGCTTGTGCCTCCTCTCAAGTATTGTGCAGTTTTCTTAATGGTGTTTTTCCCAGGGTGCCAGGTAACTTGGGCAGTGCGTGTCCTTGGGCTCTGCCCAAGTCTGGTGATTCAGGTGACACTTGGATTTGGTGAGGACCAGGCAGCAGTGCTCTCTGCAGGGGTGTTTGAGCCATTTTACCATCCTCTGACTACCAGAAATATCCCAACTGTCACATCATTAGCCTGCCACCTAAGGCTTTTTTTCAAAGAGATAAAATGGAAGCTGCTCTCAGAGACGGTGGGACAGACTTTGTGGATAATATACCTGTTATGCTCTTTCTTGCAGCCTCCTGTATTGGAAGTAGCTGTGACAGCGAGCCAAGATAATAATGAGAAAATCTCTGAGGCAGTGGCATCAAGTGTGGAGCCAGCAGAAGAGAAGAAAAATACAGACAGTGAAATTAAGCAGCTCATGTCACATGTTCGGCAGAACTTTGGGAGGATTAATGTGGCACCTCAGTTCTCGGAAGAAGACCTGGTTCCTGTAGATGTGCCAGGTTTTGAGGAAACAGACAGTGAATCCTCTGGAGAGGAGGAGCAGGAAGAGCAGAAAGAGGAGAATGAGGAGAATGAACAGCAGCAAGA
The DNA here is from genome assembly GCA_013400055.1 of Nycticryphes semicollaris. Classification (NCBI taxonomy): domain Eukaryota; kingdom Metazoa; phylum Chordata; class Aves; order Charadriiformes; family Rostratulidae; genus Nycticryphes; species Nycticryphes semicollaris. Next base: position 54,044 of record VXBJ01002863.1, on the reverse strand, counting down.
TCCAGTGGAGGAGGAATCGCAGTTGGCTGTGCCAGGTGGCAGGGAGAGCTCTAAGGCAGTTCTTAAGGCTTTGGAGGAGAAGATTGCAAAATACAAAAAATTTCTGGATAAAGCTAAAGCAAAGAGATTCTCAGCAATAAGGTATTGGAATCTGTTCAGTGCTCAAATATTTTGCAGGAGGGAAAAGCCACAGCTTATTTAGTTCAGCTGTAAATATTTGAGCTTTGGCTAAGCAGCAGGCTGGTTTGGAAATAATGGTTCCAAGAAGTCCTGTTGACCAGCAAAACTAAAAATGTCCTCACTTTTGGAAAGCGGCCTCTTAAGTGATGGATCAGGAATCTGGAGGTAGCAATATCATGTCCTTGGATCTCTGCTTGATGTTGGGTCCTCTCTTGAGCAGTACCAAGGTTGATGTCCCACCTGGAAGTACCAGCTGGTCTCCCTGCGTGTGCAGGAGTATCCTTGCTCATGCAGTGGGACCAGCAGAGCTCATCCACCACCTTTGTGAGGACTAAGATTTCAAGACTAGGTCTTACATTACGCCGCTTTGTGCAGCACACAAGCCCAGTAGCTCCGGAGACAAAGTTGTGGCTTTGCTGCTGGGATCTGCTGGGGAGCGATTGACTCTCAGAGATGGTTGGTTTTGCTGTGACGTTCTTTCATTGCCTCTTTTGTAGAATACCTAAGCAGCTGACTGAAAAAGTGCTTGCAAAATCCATGCCGAAGCCTGAGGAACCCAAAGAAAACAAAGACAGAGGTAAAATAAGATCAGTAGACATTCTTAATCTACATTTGGAAATCCCATAAGCAAAAGGGAGGGAACTGGGGGAGAAGCGCTCGTTAGCTGCTGATTGCAAGTTCATTTTCCCTAAGGCTATTCCCATAGCTCACCTAAGGGCTGGCTGAGGACCTTGTTGCAGTGAGATATGTCCCTCCGTGACAGAGGAGTGAGTGAGGGTGAAGCCAAGGCAAGTGGTGTATTTCCAGAGGAACACTTTTCCAGATTTCCCAACATTTCCAGATTGCAGTCAGAGCAACTTCCCTTCCTCGTGCTGTAATATTGCACAGAAGGGAGTGGGAGGGTTTAGACACTGCAAAAGCACAGAGATACTTCAGGCTGTAGGTTTTACTGTGGTGACTTCAAGAGTCTGCGGCTTTGGTTTCCATAGTAAGAGCGATTAAAGGCAAAATCATACGAGGGGAACCCTATTCTGACCAGTCTGTGAAATTCTTCTGGACTTGTAGGGGGCTTGAGGTGATCTGCTTCTCGAGAGCAGTGTCCATAGCAACAGTGAGTGGTTCTCTGGTAAGGAACAAGCTATTAAAAGACAACCAAACGGGTGCTTTGCTGAAGTGTAGACAGGATGGTGTCCCCAGTCTTCAGTTCTGCAGACAGATGGGTGTTTTGGAAAATGCCCGAGTGTGTGATCTCTGCTGTTTGCAGGCAACACAGAGAAGAAAAGAAAAAGGAAAGCAGAAGATGATGATGATGATGAAGACAGTAAACAGCCTTGCAAGAAACTGACATCCAAAGAAGTAAGTGTGATTTCTTGGGGTAGAACCAATGAGCAGGGCAGTGGAGCTGGATTTTTTTTTTATACATCCATTGCCCATTCTTAACGTCAGAGCTTTGAGCCTGGGCCCTGGGAGGAGGAGAGGGTGCAGGGCCGGTAGCTGAGGCAGAGGAATGTGGAGACAGGGTGACTGGCTGCTGGTGTGAGGTGTGCTGGTAGATGTCACCCAGAGAAGAGCCTGGCAAATAACTGGGAGAGAACAGCAAAGAGAATCCTTTGCGGGCAAGTGTTCTGCTCTCAGCGCTTGCCCATGGCTGGTGCTGCAAAGAAAACAGGGACTAAACGCTGGGAGGTGGGAGAACTTGGAACTGGATGGCCAGAACTATTCTGTCTTCAAAGAGCTGCTGCTGCCTGTTTCTGTTCATGTTTGTCAAGTCTAAACAATTCTTGTAGAGTAACTTAAATGCCAAGTGAAATAGTCTGTGGGACTTTGAAAGTGATCTGTAAGCAGATTGTGCAGCAGGGGCTGGGGAGCGTTTGGGCTGTCGGGGGGAGCAGCAGACAGAATTTTCTGTCACCTCTTCTGTTAAATGACCTCTTGAGTGACTGCAGCTCAGGGTGCTGCTTGCATCTTCGTTACTGCTTTTATAAAGATTAAAGGGCACCTTCATCTGTAACGTTTTAAGAGTTTGGGTGGGCGGATCCGCACAGACGCCCGTATATTCACATCAGTAATGTTTTGTTTGAAATCATCTACTCTAAGGCACGTGGAGTGCAAAGTGAGGGGCGTTTGAAAGAATGCAAATGAACGGAGGGGATGGGCAGGGTGGCTGGGCTAATGTGCTCTGTGTGTATTTACAGAGGAGACGAGCTGAGAGGCAGCAGCGCTCCAAGAAAGTGGGAGTCCGGTATTATGAAACTCACAACGTGAAAAATAAGAATAAGAACAAGAAAAAAACTGTCTTGGAGGAACAAAGATCAAAGCACAAAAAATAAAAACATAAGCAATAAATGCTTATTCTATTAAATTTTACATAAACCAGCTCTAGCATGGAGTGGCTTGTTTTTTTTTTTAATATAAAACTTGTAGTTCCCATTTAAAGCCTCGTTTGACTCGTCCGTCGCCTTCCCAGGAGCAGCATCATCTGAGAGGTCTCTGTGCAGCCGGAGTTCAGTCACGGTATTTCCACATGTCTGGGGCCAGTAAACACTGCGTGGGCAAGTGTCACTCACTGGTGTTGGGTTTGGGGTTGTGGGTTTGGGTGTTTTTTTTTCTGGAAATAAGCTTTTTGGAGTTTTCATATGACTGCAGCAAATGACCTGTCCCCAACCCTGCGTCACGGCTGGTTACATGGGTACCTCCCGTTGAGATTTCTTTGCTTCCGCAGAGAAGTGTCCCCAGAAGTGCCACAGCCCTCTGTCCCATTAGAAATAACTGTCTAGAGAGCCCCAGGTTTGCTCATCCTGGGTCAGCACCAGTGGCTCCGAGCGGGGATTGCGTACAGTTCGCCCCTTCTCAAGGAAGTGCCCTCCCAAAGACCTGCCCGAGGGTTACCCGCAACTTGAGTCGTAGTGAATGTGACTGAACACAAAGCATCTATGAGAAATGTATCACTTCTGCATTTTCTACAACGTTTACAAAGTAATAATATTACAGAGGTGCTTGCACATCAGAGTGTTTATTGGTTTATTGCTTTGAAGGTCGTTAGTGTGTTACCAACAGGCAAGTCCCAGCCAGGTTCACCATTCGAGGAGCTGAACGCTGGCGGTCGCGTTGAAAGAGGGTGCTGTGACTAAGTCTGGAATTTCAACTCTTCAAGAGAAAAAAGAAAGAAAGAAAGAATACAATTGTGCTGTCTTCAGTCGCCGGTAAGTGAAAACTCATTTCGTGAAGGCAGATCTTTGTCACTAATGGCAAACTCCTTCCCCTGACAGCTCCTCCGAGTGCTGCCTGGAGGAGAGCAGGAAAAAAAAAGAGCTACTTGTTCATTGCAATGATGCTTTCAAGTTGGGCCTGAAAAACAAATGAGACAGTAAGTCAAATTAGATTCAACCTATAAAATAAACCCGCGTTGCTGAAAAGTGATAAATTGCCTGTTTGATATTCAAGGCGTGGAGCTGAGGGATGCTGCAATACTTCCAGAGGAGCAGCCAGGGTTTCTTCCCTCACTATTCCATTCCTTACTACATGTTTTATAAATTAGCTTTTCATTCTTGGCAAACACAACTTGTTGCGTTCCGAGAAGAAAAGAGCTGGCCTCGGTTCCATACAACGAGGCTCGGGTTTATAATGTAAAGCATTGAAGAGGAAATTAAATAAAAGCTGTTGAAACAGTGGTCTGAAATCTCTGATTTCAGGCTGGACTACGTTAGCTAAATTAAATATTTGGCTCTCTGGCGTTTGGAACACAAACTCTGACTCTGGGACAAAAGTAGCTGGGAACAGCAAGTTTTTCAGTTCCTGAGACAACCCAATTAGACGCCCAATTAGCAGAGTGATGGGAGAGCTACCCGTGCTCAGGGAGCGTGGGGGGCAGGAGGCTTCAGGGCTCTGATATGGCCTCTTCAGAGCTGCATCCAAACAAACCACAGGCGCAGTTCACGCACAGCTCTTGGGATACGTGTATTTCCAAGAAGAAATGGACTCAGTGGGACACATTTGATGGACGAGTTACTGCCTTTGGTGCCCCAAAACACTTCGAAATGTGCTGAAGACATCAATGGTTCAGAAAGAAAAGACTGTAGGAACAGTGAGGATAAGGAAACCCACTCACACAGTGTGAAGGAAATGTTTGTAGCTGTAGCCAGAAACATTTAACGTTCATGGTAACGTTTTTCCTTTACTCAAAAGAAGAGGGGTGTTGTCCTTTCAAACCCCAAGAAATGAGCAGAAGCTCTGCTCCCACCAAAGCCACCAGCACAAAACTAGCAGGAATGGAGCAATAATAGAAATGCATCGTAAACGTCACACTCCTGAAACTGTGAGGAGAAAGTTCTTGTTGTATCTAAGTACAAAATGGCCAGTTTTTTACCGCTGCTCTTTGGAATTGCATTTATTTTACTCACCTTCAGCTGCTGATTTGTTCGTTTCAGGAACTGAACCTCTTCCGTGTGTTTCTTCTCTTCGATCTGGCGCCTCTCGGTCTCCCGTTTCTCAACAGCTTCACATTTAGCTTTCTCCTCACTCACTTGTTTCTCCAGCTCCCGCTTTTCCTCTTCTAGCTCTGCAATCTTGGAAAGGGGTACAGATTGCTCAGGTTTTGTTTGTTAACAATCAATTTACAGTTAGGGTGGGACAAAGTTGGATGTTGTACAGCCTTTAGAGTGTTCCAGACAGAGTAACAGGTAACTTGTGAAGTGCCATTAAACCCTAGGAAAACAGCAAGACAAGTATTTTGATGATCTTTACTGCCATCCAGTGGGAAGAGAAATAACTGATTTCTTAAAAATTTTTCTTTTTTCCTCTTTTTTTTCTTCTCTTATAATCTCCCTGGGCCCTGCTGCACGCAGAAAGCTGCACCCACAGGGTTAACAGCCCGACTTACTCTTTTTTCCATGTCAGACTTGCCCTGCTCAGCTTGCAGTGCCTTCCTCATGCCGAAGGCCACGCTGCTCTCGTACAGCGTCTGGTACGCGGCCATCGTCATCTGGATCTCATCCCTGACCCGCAGCAGCAGCAGTCCCCGCTCGGCGCAGTTAATGGTGGTTTCACGGATCAGTTCGTCTTTAAAGAAAGGGCACAGCAGCCTCGTTAGAGTCGGTGCTGGATCCACACAGGCCCCCAGAGCTTGCTGTCTTCTACCTCTGCTCTGCACCTACCGGCATAGTCATAATTATTGGGGGGTTTTTTTTGTTAGGCTACAGCTGTAGCATCAAGCACTGGCACGTAAAAGCAGAGTGGGGGTACAGCACCCGTGGTGGTAATAGTGATACTGACCCACTGAAGCCGTAACAGCAACTAACTAAACATTTGTGATGATTTCTTGTAGTTACGGGGAAGCCTCCACAAGTAGCAAGAGCCTCCATCCCCTCTTGCATTTGGAAGACCAGCACCACCTCATCGGTGTGTAAGAGCAATTAATGGGTATATGGTGGTTTAAGTTACTTTAACGGATGGGTTGAGTACAACTAAGGGAATTTTAAGCTTCTTTGCATCTTTCACTATTAGGTTGTGAAGGGAGGCCTTGCACAGACATATCCTTTGAGTGTCAGCTTTGTGAACAACACCAGACTAAAAAGCATGGTGTGGGTGCTGAGGGCTGGAGTTCTGGGGCTGCTAGAGGAGCCCCCGGCCACCCCCCAACACCCTGGTGGACCCGCAGCCCCTGAGTTTGGGGTCCCAGTGGCACTGACCGAAGCACTGGGAGTAGAGCTCCCTGCGTACGGGGCAGATGCCGGTCTCCCGCGCCTGGCGCTGCTGCAGCCGCAGGTCCAGTTGCTCCTGCAGGTGCACCACGTCCAGGCGGGTGCTGGGCACACTCGACACCTCCTGCACCCACAGCCGGTTCTCCTCCTCCCACTCCCTAATGCCAAAAACACCGGCAGTTATGGGGGGTGGGCCGGCCCGGCTGCTGTCCGGCGCGGCTGGGCCCGGCCCCGCTCACCGCGGCGGCAGGATGGCGTTCAGGATCTCCTGCGACTGCTTCACCGACTCAGCGGCGGCAGACGTCCGGGGCGGCGGCGAGACGGGTCCGGTCGGGGCGGGCGGCAGCGGGGTCCCCTTCAGCGGTCGGGCCTGCGGAGAGAGCAGAGCGCGGTAGGCGCGGACGGTGGCGGCTCAGGGGCGGCCCGACCTGCCCGGCCCCGCTTACCCCCGGGGAGCGCTTCTCCGTGCGGCGGCTGACGAGCACCGGCGGGTTGTAGCGGAGCAGCGAGTCCGGCGGTGGGATCATGGCGGCGGCGGCGTCCGTCGTCGCCATGGCGACGGCTGCTGAGCTCAGGGCGCATGCGCGACACGGATGTGCCTTTCCACCCTGCGCTAAATTGCTTCCGGGTGGCAGAGCGCGGGCCGGAAACGGCGCGCACTTCCGGTAGTGGTGGCCGGCGGCGCCATGGAGGAGGGGGCCGAACGGCGGCGGGAGCGGCGGCGGCGGGAGGCGGCGGTGAAGGCTGAGAAGCGCAGTCCCCGGCGATCCGCCTCCCGCTCGGCGCGGGGTAGCCAGTCGCCGCCGGCCGAGGAGCGGCGGGGCTCGGCCGGACCGCGCCAGGGCAGCCGTGGTCGTAGCAGCAGGTAGGGCCGCCCGGCGGCTGCGGGCCCCGCCGCGGTCCCGCACCCCACCTCACCTTATCCCTCCTCTCCTCTCGTTGTTTTCAAGATCGCCAAAGAGGAAGAGTAAGTCCGGGCGGAGGAGCCGGTCCCCGCGCGGCAGAAGGAGCCGGAGCCCGCACCACGCCGCTGTGAAGGTGAAGCAGGTAAATGGCGTTGTCGGTAGCAGCGAGGCCCGGTTCTGCCCGCGGAGGCGTTAGCGGGACCTGGTGCACTCCCGGCCACGCAGCAACACCGGTTACTGTGACACTCGGCCGTGCGAGGTACGGAAAGTTACTTTTCCCCCGTCAGTTCTTCTCTGCTAGTTCTTGTAGTGTGTCCTGTCAGGAAAATAAAGATCTTAGTGTTCTAATAGCTCGTGCGGCCCACCTGGGCTCCCATGGGGACAGGATGTGTGTGTGAACCCACCTTTGCCACTTAGGTTGGGCCCCTGCAAGCTGCTTCTGTGCCCAGAGCAGGTGACACATTGTGCCCTTCTTGCTCTTACTTTATTCAGTGCAAATTGTAGGACTCCAGGTAATTTGGCAAAGAAACAAGTTCCTCTTACTCTGTGCTACGTCTGCGCATGACACATCAGAGTACATGTTCTCCACGCGTTGGATTGTGGTGTTCTTAAAAGCTGAGGGAGATTTGCTGCTCTTTCTAATCCTGCATACATCACTGTTAGCAATTCTTCATTACAGGAGCGAGACGATCACTGCCGTAGAGCAAATGAGGAGCGAAAGCAGAGGTACCCCTCAGAACAAGAACACAGGAGAGAGAGAAGTGGTGAGAGAGATAGACATAGAGACCACTCAGATAGAAGGAAGAATCCAAATGAAAGGGCTGGAGTTCGAGGCCATGAGCGGGAGAGGGATGCTCAGAACATCCGTGAGCAGCAAGCAGAGAGGGAGTTTTATAACGACAGAAGACGAGAGCATCGACAAAATACCGAAGGCAGCGGCGTTGACCAGAATCCAGAACTCGGGCAATCCAATAGCAAACCTAAAGAAAAAGCTGCTGTAAACAAAGAGAAGCCAAGTTTTGAACTGTCTGGGGCGCTGCTAGAGGATACCAACACCTTCCGGGGTGTTGTGATTAAGTACAGCGAGCCCCCCGAAGCTCGGATTCCGAAGAAGCGGTGGCGCCTCTACCCTTTCAAAAACGACGAGTTTCTCCCGGTGATGTACATCCACCGGCAGAGCGCGTACCTGCTGGGCAGGCACCGCCGGATCGCCGACATCCCCATCGACCACCCCTCCTGCTCCAAGCAGCATGCTGTGTTCCAGTATCGGTGAGTGTTGCCCCGCTGCTGTGGGAATGGGGTCGGTCGGGAGCTTGGGAAGAAAAAGAAACAAGAGCCCCTGGATGTGCAGACTTGGGAGGAAGGAGTTTGCTGTAAGTACGTTAGAGTGAGATGGAATTTATGTTGGACTGCTGCATATCATCCCAGCTGTAATCAAAACATCTGTAATTCCTCTCGTTTAACCGCAAGCAACCTTTTAGTGAGACAACCAGCACAGCAGGGTTAAACACAGACGTGTGTGTGTGCAGCTGAGCTGGGATAAACTGGCAGGTGGAATTGGCAGTAAAAGTCTTTGAAGGAGAGGTTTTATTCATTTGGTTTGTTACAACAAAGTCTGCTGATCTTGGAAGCAGCAGGGCTCGCGTGCTGCTGGGGACAAAGATGTCTCTTAGGGAGCAGCCATCTGTTCTGCTGGCGGGGATGCTCTGTCACATCCTCAGAAGCTCAGGAGGTGACGCAGTCGGTCAGAGTCTGCTCCATCTCACTGTTTCTCCTTGTTCTCCTCAGACCAGTTGAGATCTCTGCAAGGGCAGATAAGTGTGAATGGTGCTGGGGCTCGCGGTGGAAAACACCCCCCCTGTGCCTGGTGCATGTTCTGTCTGGCAGTTGTGACTGAACCAGTGTTTTTGTTTCACCAGGCTGGTGGAGTACACTCGAGCTGATGGCACCATTGGCCGCAGGGTGAGACCCTACATCATCGACCTGGGCTCCGGCAACGGCACCTTCCTCAACAACCAGCGCATTGAGCCCCAGCGTTACTACGAACTGAAGGAGAAGGACGTACTGAAGTTTGGGTTCAGCAGCAGGGAATACGTGCTTCTCCACGAGTCATCAGATAAATCTGAGGCCAACACAAAGGACGATGATGAGGAGGAGGAGAAGGAGGACGAGTCTGACAGTTAACAGATGAGGAGGAGGCTGGGAGGGCAGGGAGAGAAGTCCTTTGCAGTTGAACACGAGTTGGGATTGTAAACGTTGGAGTGTCACAGCACTGATGCCTCTTATTGCCTTAAAAAGTCCTTTTTCTGTTGCTGATCTGTTCTGGTTTATTTTGGGGGACTTGACTGATTATTCAAGAAATACAGCTTTTCTTTCTCCCCCTCTTCCCCTCCCCCCAGCAAGCAAAAGAGCCCCTGGATGTGAAAGTTCTGATGCTGGAAATAGTCAACAAATGTTGAAAGACTCCTCTTCTAGGAAACAATGTCAACCACAGGTGGCATATTTAAAATTATTATTTCTATTAACTGTTTTGTCATAGCCCTTTGAAAATGCTACTTGACTGAAATACTAGTTAGAAAAGAACCCGATCCATTTTGTAACACGTCCCATTGGGTAGAGTTTGCCAAATTCTGTGGCCTCTTGGGGGGTTGTAGGCAGGAGAATTTACCGGGCTCGCTCCTGAAGAGGTGGAGGTGCTGCACAGGCACAGCCTCGTGGTTGGGCAGTTCACCTTGTGGTAGCTTTCAGGGCCGAGCATTTCACTGGAATATACTCCCTGGAAGTTGCAAGGTAACCTGGAATAGAAGTCAAAACGCTCCCTTGGGTGGTTTGGGGGCTGAAGTCTCGGTCAGGGTCTGCCCAAGACACGTCACAACCCGCGACGCTGGGACTGTCCCTGGGTGTGGAGTGTCCATGGCTAAAGCTGAGGCCTTTATTTCTGATACTGAATGACTCCTCCTTGGGTTTTTGTTTGTATTACACATGAATACCTTCTCTGTGGTGACGTGTTAACCGGAGTTTGCACTATTTAAGTTTTCTTTTTATTATAAAAAGTCATACTGTCACTTGTTTCTTGTTTAAAATAGTCTCCTCCCCTGTAAAACAACACAAAGCTTTAGCAAGAGAAAAACCAACTCCACTCACTGCAAGTATCTGCATCTTGAGTATTTTTGGGTGTCTTCTCCCCATGGTTTGCTTTATGGTATAAGAAATGTGTATTTTCTGCACTGTTTACTACTTTGCCTGGATGTTTGTTCTGTGGTCACCAGCTCTCCATACCTGCTGTGTATATATCTCTGGATACAGATGGTGCATCTTGTATACACAGTGTAAATACGGGGCATTGATGTAGGTTTTCAAAAGGTAGGTAGAATGAGTTTTGACTGGGACGATCTCCTTTATACGTACTCTAGGGGTTTTTAAATAAAGAATTTCTAAATTTAGCCCTAATTACTCTTAGTTGTAATATTTTTCTAGTAGCCCCTTTATGTTCCTTGACGCAGATGACCTTTCAGTCCTCATTGTGGTATTAAGGACACGAAATAAGTTTTAAAAGTAAATGAAAATGGGAGAATTGGTGTGATTGAGAAGCAGCAGTGGGTGGGGGGGTTGTGCCCCCCTCGCCCCGGCGTGTTCCGGGCGGCCCTTTCCCTGCGGTGGGT